>CM077507.1:40388135-40738572 GCA_039654745.1 Houttuynia cordata | reverse complement strand
TTTTAATTAGTTGTCTAAAATTTCTTTCCGTTGAATTAGATAAATAATTGTCTAGAATTTGGTTGAACAAAAAATTCAAGGATCGACCTTGTACCCACTATTCTATACTAGATTCGTGCTCATGCGAGTAATAAATTAAAATTCACAGCAATGTACACAAAAACAGGACTAGATTCATGTTGTGTAATTCCACACATGATTTCTTTAGAAAAATTGTGTTCTCAAACACACGACCTCATATCGAGTTGTGTGTACGAATACACGACCGAAGTCAAAGTCGTGTTATTACATATACGACATCAAACAGTAAGCCACAATCTTAAAATTAACATATTGACACTTACAAAACAAACTAAAAATTCCATCTTACTAATGATATGGAGGTCTTTACTAGGTGTATTTGTGGTTCATACTACGCAACAACTTTAGATTACTATGTAATCGCCCACAGCAAACCCTAGACAGCGAAATCTACCCACTTTTTTAACGCTATTGACGGCAAGATGATTAAGGCATATAAAATCGTAACTATGAGGCGAGCTTGCGGAATATCTCTCCCCAAGCAACCATGTGTTTTTTCGCGGGTACACAAAAAAAGCTCCTTAGACTCTTCTGCGGCTGCACCACTAGTGTCCCCCTCTGCCCACTCCTCCTTTCTTCTCTTCCACATCTCCTCTCCAACGTGTCTGATGCTTCACTGGGGTGGATTCTAGTAGCGAATTGTTTCTATATAAAGTTTCAATAAAAATAAGATTTTAACAAACAATAAATGAAAATATATAGTTGAAACTAAGTTTGGACAAGCGTTATAAGAAATGATCTTAAGATAAAAAAATGTTATAAAACAAATGATTGTTCCTATGATTTTACGATTATTTATCTTCTATCTTTAGAACTTAAGACTCGCTTCTCCACTCATCACTACTGGGAAGACACTTTGGTGTCACCAGAACTTCATGACTTGAAAAGCTATTCAGGCAAACATCAGGACCGTCATGCATATATAAGAAATTACAATCTTTAAGATTTACTCCCTCCATCTCGTTTTAATAGCTTTATTTGGAAAGAAATGTGTGTCACATATTAGTTGCTTCATTTGGCTGATCAAGATACTCAAGAAAGAATGTTCAAAGTTTCCTATTAAACTTTTACCATTCACTTAGGTGCAGATCCTACGATTCAATAAAAATGGCAATTTTCTAAATGTGGCTATTATATGGACTGGGGAGAAACTGAATCAAAATTTTAAAATAAAAAGACATTATAGACCTTACTCCTTATTTGTAACTAAAAGACATAAAAAAGAGCAAGGTCTCCCCAATGGCACCCATCCAAAGATGAATTTCACGAATTCAGCAAAAAGGCAGCTTCATTTCTTGTTGCTTGACTCGCTCACAAGTTGTTCTCATTATTTTTGTTTTCACGTGTAGGGCAACCAGCCTCTTAAAGCACTGTTTCCTGTCGCCCATCCACTCAGGTGCGCACATGGCCCGCACAACATACACACCGATTAAGTCGGGATATTATCCCTTTGGGTGGCCAACAGAGGGATTCAAACTCGGGATATCTGCTTCAAGGCAGGGTCTGGCCATTACATCAACACCCCATTGGTTTAAGCTTTATTGTTCTTCTTACGTGAATAATGCATCGACTTTTTTTTTGTCTAAAGTTTCAGTAATGTTGACTTGCTAGATGAAGGATGTCCTTAGAAACGGATTGCTCATAAAAGGTGGACAGCAAGATCAAGCAGCATCCGTCATGGCCGCAAGAATGGCAGAACTGAAAATTAAGAGGTTTCATCTTAAAATATAGATGGGAAAGTGCTCTTACCAGAGTTACTACCTCGGAATAAATCGAGTATTTGAGATAGAATAGGATACCTTGTTACACTAGTAAATATTCCATTGGTGGATGGAGGTCATGATAGGTGCAGTTTAGCAGAGTGAACCAAATTAAGAAGATATTGGCAGGGTGAGGACATGACTATGCTTGTTACAGCACAAAGATTATGATTTTTCATGGGCTTGCATTAAGATCCACAAAAAAAATCCACATTGTTGTCAATTGAAGTCCAAAAATTAACATTTGGTCAGATGCCTTACCGTACAATAAAAATGTCATTTCTATAGGTGTGATTGTAAGAATAGAACATCTTTGATAAAACTTTTTTCTGTAATTTGTTTCATGAACTGTGAAAGGTTTCTTCATTAATGTGTTGGGACAGGATCTCTGTGTCCGGAGACGATCACCCGAGAAATCTAACAAAGAAAATAAACAATGAAACAAACACAAGTACACAATTGGTGTAGTTCAGCCAAGCCGTCTTACCACCGAGAAAGGATTTTCGTTCCATTGTGTCCTAGAACATAAAATATAACAATGCTATCTCAAATCCCTTTGAGATTACACGCACACATACCCAAACCGTTCTTCAACCTTGAGCATGAACAAGCCTTATGCTTGAAGCCCTCTCTCAACTCTAAACCCTAGAGTATACAAGAGATACAAATCAAGAGATTACAAACTTTTGAAGCCCTAAACCCCTAGACTAATAGGGAAATGAATCCCCTGAAGATACGCCTCAATTTGGAAGATTTCATATGCCTCCGCAACTTTCCATGAGGGGCTAATCGATTGTCCTGCACAAACTGCAATTACAGCACTAAATCTGAATCTATTGCCTTGGTGGGATGATCTATCTCTCTGTAACACTATCGGTAAGACTTAGCCGTAACCCAATCTATCACCTTGATGGGGTGATGTATCAGCCTGCATGTAGTGCTGCAATTCTTTCAATCTTTCCTGCGTTGTCTTCCTCCATACGGTTCTTCCTCTTCCTCCTAGCCTCCTCCCCTCAATGGGAGTTCAAGGCACAACAAAATCCCAACATAGTGAATATCCATGTAAAACTTAAAATCTCTCTCTACCCAAAAAATCTATCTTCTTTAAAGCTCTAATTCACATTCTTAGGAAACGAGATTATTAGACTGAATTTTGGACAATTTGCAAACATGAGCTAACAAATGTAAGATCACATAATATTAAATCAAGCAATGTTAATAGCACCGGCTGGTCATTGATCCATGAAGACGTTTGCAAATCAAACTGCAGGGTAAGGATGTAGTGTGTGTGACCTACCAAAATTGCTTTGCATGCTTGTCATAATCCCACCAAATGCAAAAGGAAGCAACTTTATATAAAGCAATTTAGATGAACAAAAACCCATATCAGACATCTTTCCATAAAGTAGTGACAATGGCTTCCACAGGAGTCGAGAGGCAGGAGAATCACAAGAGATCCGATCATGCATTTGGACCACCATTAATGGGCCTCCTCTTCATATCATGTATATAAAAAATATAAATTGCATGCCATGCACCAGCCAGATAATTGGCTTTTTTAACACCTCAGTGGCCTGATTCATTGGAATATGGAGAAGTGTATGGTTCACTGAATAGCTGATGAAATTCCAACCAAAAGTTAGTGTTAGATTTAAAGTTAAGAAGGTCTTATTACGCATTGTGGCTGGTGTTTTGGCATTTTGTTTGATTATGGAAGTGATTTCCTTGAGAGTCATTGTCGTCCATGATATTATTGTTTTTACTGTTAGGTTGTTTTGATTATATTGCACATTGGTGGTCATTCATTTTTTCAGCCAATGGGTACTCCAATCATGTCTCTCTTTATCAGCGTAAGTAATCTAATCTATTAAGCATTTGGCTTAACTTAGTAATATCAGAAACTTTAAGATACAGTATTGCAGCTTGCTAACTGAACTGTCTGAATAGGTTTCCTTCTATAAGCCATTTGCATTTTTCTTTTCAATCGGGATAATATGAAACTGTTATACCAATGTACTTGAAAGTGGAATAGGCATGTTTCTGATTCAGTTTATTGACTTGGCCAATTTGCAATTAAAATACATATAAAATGATAACGTCTAAAGTAAAATGATTTCAATACATGATGGGTATAGATTTACATGTACATGCAACAGGCTTAACGGCCGAAAATTAATTGTCTAAATTCAAAGTGAATAGGCATGTTTCTAATTCAGTTATTCACAATTTTGTAATTCAAATTGAAGGTTATAATGATAGCATTTCAATGATGACATTCATGCAAATTGACTGATCTAAGGACCTCGTATGGGGCCTGTGAAGGATTCATGATTTATACATTATTGTATACATTCTATATACAGCCAACAGTTTGATTAAAATTTGTTTCTTCCTTGCTATCTGAAGACAATATACACTATTAAAAACAAGCATAGGTAGGTATGTTTCCTTAACCAGATAACTGTAGTGCCTGGTGGTTTCTTGATTTTGTTAGCATATGAATCAGAGAATGAACAATATGTAATCAAGTGCAATGTCAATTCATAATCTATCAGGTGCTAACAAACATGGGCGATTCCCTAATAGGTACCTACTCCCAAAAGAAAAGTCACAGTACATTGTACTGTACATCAACTCTGCAACTCTCATCTTGTATCCACAAACTAATTAATAATTTTTTTGAGAGTTGGGAGTCTCTTATCATTCTTTCCCTATACATCCCAAACCTGCATATGACCCAGAGACTCAGGACTGCAGAGGGGGCCACATCCAGCAGTTTTTCAGCCTTACGCTCCAATGGAGCCAAGAGTCTTCTTACAAGAAGGCTCTTTTGCATCTCCATGCCTGCATGCTTTGAACTCTCTCCCTCTCCCATGCTTTCCCTTTCCATCACTGCAATCTAAAGCAAGGCCCCCATATTGGTCCCACACAAGAAGGATGATAGAAGTAAAGCAGCCAATAAAATATGTACCTGACAAAAGTAGTGTTCAAATTGTACCACCACTCAGTATATCACTACCCCATTGTGTGTCATGTGTCTAAAATGGAAGATAACATCATATATGTTCTTTCAAATGAATGATATCGAGATACAGATATAGAGAAACATAATATAAATCAGAAGGTCATGTCCATCAGACAAAATGATTTCCTTGCACCTGCAGGGGACAGAATATATGTACATTGGGAGTTCATGTATTAGCTGATATGTGCACTTAGACATGAACATGTTTTTCATGTTAATTTGGAGGAGTACTATTCTGATTAAAGGACCACATGACTTTTTTTTGGATAATTTAAAGGACCACATGACTGGATTCATCATAAAAACTTTAGAAGACTCTCCCAATGGATTTCTCTCTTTCTCATCTCCCACAGCAATCATCTGTGATTTTTTTTCCTTTTTTTTGATAATTTATTTTTTTCTTTGATCCAACGGTCCGGTGGTAACATACTTTTATGACAGCTGCACTTTTACTTTTGCTTCGAAAAAATGCAGACAAGAATAAAGGGAAGGGAATGAGGAAACTAGAAAATGAGAGGACAGACAAAATAAATATGGCAAAGTTCAATTTAACACCATTCCTTGCTCTCTCCCTCCTGTGTATTTCTCTACTCTTTCTTTCTAGTCTCACCTCTGCTTCTCTGAACAGCTCAGAAGGCTCATCTCTTTTTCTTCCCTCCCATCAGTGAACCAGAAAGTAACTCATGGTTGTTTCTGAGAAGAGGCCCTTCCCTTTGTTTCTTCTGCTCACTCTCCTGTAATGGCTGGATTGCCATAAAAACCAACTTCTTCCAGAGCACAAGAAAAGCTTCTTTCTAATGGTTGTTTTTGTGAAGAAGCTCTTCTTTCTTTCTCTTCTCCTCCTTTCTTTCTCTACTTCATCTTTCTCTCTGGCTTCTTCATTTGATCTATCTCTCTTCAGACAAGCTTCCATCCTTCTTTCAATCAAACAATCCCTCCAACCACCCAACTCCTCACTAGACACTTGGAATGTAACAAACTACAAGTCTCTCTGTTCATGGGCAGGCCTTCAGTGTGATACCATGAACAGAGAAGTAGTCTCACTTGACATATCCAACCTCAACATCTCAGGATTTGTCTCGCCCAGAATCTCACAGCTCAAGAGCCTTGTGAACCTCTCTATAGCTGGCAACAATCTCTTTGGGTCATTCCCATTGGGGGTTGCCCACAAGCTGACAAGTCTCAAATTCCTCAACATATCCAACAACCAGTTCAATGGAAGCATGGATTGGGACTTCTCCCAGTTGGAAGATCTTGAGGTGCTAGATGCTTACAACAATGCTTTCTCAGGCTCTCTTCCTTTGGGTGTCACAAGGCTTCCGAAGCTCAAACACTTGGATTTTGGTGGAAACTACTTCTCTGGTGCAATTCATCATAAATATGGAGACATGAAGGAGTTGAACTATTTATCTCTAGCAGGAAATGACTTGGGTGATTCCATACCAAGCGAGCTGGGCAATCTTACCAATTTGAGACAGCTCTTCTTGGGCTACTACAATGATTTTGATGGAGGTATTCCTCCTGAGGTTGGAAAGCTGACCAATCTAGTCCACCTTGATCTCTCTTCCTGTGGCCTAGATGGTCCAATCCCTCCTGAACTAGGCAGTCTCAAGAATCTTGACACTCTTTTCCTGCATGCAAATCAGCTGAGTGGCTCAATTCCACGTCAATTTGGAAATTTGAGCAGCTTGAAGTCATTGGATCTCTCAAACAACATGCTAACTGGGGAGATACCAGCTGAGTTTTCCCAGCAAAAAGAGCTCACCCTCCTCCATCTCTTCATCAACAAGTTCCATGGGGAGATTCCCCAGTTCATATCAGAGCCCAAATTGGAGGTATTGAAGCTTTGGCAGAATAACTTCACTGGTCCCATTCCTCCCAGGCTTGGTCAAAATGGCAGGCTAGTGGAGCTTGATCTGTCTACCAACAAGCTCACAGGCCTGATCCCCAGTTCTCTTTGCTATGGGAGAAGCCTCAAGATCTTGATCCTTCTCAACAATTTTTTATTTGGACCTCTGCCAGATGATCTTGGAGAGTGCTTCACACTGTCTAGAGTGAGACTTGGGCACAATTACTTGTCTGGGTCAATACCAAATGGTTTCTTGTACCTGCCCGAGCTGAGCCTCATGGAGCTGCAAAGCAATTACCTCAGTGGGAAGATTGCTGAAGACCCAAATAAGGCGGCTTCCAAACTAAGCCAGCTTAACTTGTCTAACAATAGACTAGTTGGGCCACTTCCATCTTCCATTGGGAGCTTCTCTGGCTTGCAAATGCTTCTTCTCAGTGGAAATCAGTTTACAGGTGAGCTGCCATCTGAATTGGGCCTGTTGAAACATGTTTGGAAGTTGGATGTCAGCAGAAACAACTTCAGTGGAAAAATTCCTCCTAAAATTGGTGATTGCTCCTTGTTGACGTACTTGGACTTGAGCCAAAACCAGTTTAGTGGCCCTATACCAGTTCACCTCACACAAATTCACATACTCAACTATCTGAATGTCTCTTGGAATTATTTGAACCAAACAATTCCTAAGGAAATTGGAAGCATGAAGAGCCTGACTTCGGCCGACTTCTCCTACAACGACTTCTCCGGCCGAGTGCCCGAAAATGGCCAATTTGCATATTTGAATGCCACTTCCTTTATGGGCAATCCCCATCTTTGTGGATCTTACCTGAATCCATGCAATCTCTCATTCGTAACAGCCAGACAGTTCGATGAGCAGCACAATGTCAAGAGCCAAGTCCCTGGCAAGTTCAAGCTCATTTTTGCATTGGGTCTCTTGTTTTGCTCACTGATTTTTGCCGTAGCAGCAATCTTTAGAAGCAGGTCCATGAGGAGGAGGGGCTCCATGTCATGGAAGTTAACTGCATTTCAGAAGCTGGGATTTGGGAGTGATGATATTATAGAATGCTTGAAGGATAACAACATTATAGGCCAGGGTGGTGCTGGAATTGTGTACAAGGGAATCATGCCCAATGGGGAACATGTTGCAATCAAGAGACTACTAGGAATAAGCAAAGGCTCCTCCCATGACAATGGGTTTTCAGCTGAAATTCAGACTTTGGGGAGAATCCGGCACCGAAACATCGTTCGATTACTCTCTTATTGTTCTAACAAGGAAACCAAATTGCTGATTTATGAGTACATGCCCAATGGAAGCTTAGGAGAAGTTCTTCATGGGAAGAAAGGAGGGCATCTCAAGTGGGACCTTAGGCTCAAAATTGCCATGGAAGCAGCAAAGGGGTTGTGCTACTTGCACCATGACTGTTGTCCTCTGATACTTCACAGAGATGTCAAGTCCAATAACATATTGCTGGATTCAGATTTTGAAGCTCATGTTGCAGACTTTGGACTAGCTAAATTCCTCCAGGACACTGGTACATCAGAGTGTATGTCCGCCATTGCTGGGTCCTACGGCTACATTGCTCCAGGTATGAATTTTGCAAATAGTCCCCAATACTATACATATACGCATACTAGTGTGACGAGTACATCTGAGCTGCACAATCAAATACAAGGGGGTATGTGGGTTTCTATAACCCACCCCTCACGCTCATAAATTACGTGTGCCGTCATATCTCACTGCGCCGACCTAGTGCATATTAGCTGAATACGTCCTTTTTTCCCCATACATTCATACGTCTATAGAAGAGGGTTTTACATTTATACATCTATACAGGAGGGTTTACATTTGTACATCTATATGCATCTATATAGTTGAGCCTGACCTTGTTGACTCACAACGAATCTCTACGTATGATTCGCTTCCAAAGTAATGATATAGTAAAGCAGTTTCCTTTTCTTTTGTTCTTTCTTTTGAAATTGATTACGTAGAATAACTGTAGGCCGGACCCAAAGCAGCAAGCTTTATCTGCTGCCCAAGAAAGAGCTCTTGCCCAAAGCAACATTCCCCCTTTTGCTTTTTCTCATATCCCACTGCTTGTAGACAGCATTAGCGTGAAACTTTTGTCTGTCTTGGAATCCATGAACAATCACTAGGGGCTTTTTTGACTGAACCCCACCATCATTCTCCCAATAACACACACCCAAGTATCTTAAACATTCTTCAAGGAAATCCTGATTGGAATCAAAGCTTCAACTGCTTTCCCCAACCCGAGAAACAACATACTTAAGTTGTAATACTTCTCAAGTATCATGAAGTACTACATACTTCCCAAAACCCTGACATATCTTCATCTCTTAGCCCATTGACCACCAACTTACGACCTTATAAGATGCTGACAATTTTCTTAAAAGGTTTTAAAATCTGACCCTGCCACCAACCAGGATCAGTGGCCAGATCCGTTTCAAGTAGGTCGATTCAACTCGAGCAGGTTAGATTGGATCCAATTCGATCCATGGGGCTTAACGGGTTTTTAAAACCTTATGTT
Organism: Houttuynia cordata; assembly: GCA_039654745.1. Lineage (NCBI taxonomy): Eukaryota > Viridiplantae > Streptophyta > Magnoliopsida > Piperales > Saururaceae > Houttuynia > Houttuynia cordata. Next base: position 40,729,317 of record CM077507.1, on the reverse strand, counting down.
TCTTACTTGACTACAAAATTGACCATTTTGCTACTGATTTTTTATTAATAATTTAAATCATCTTAAATCGACAGAGTATGCATACACTTTGAAAGTGGACGAGAAGAGCGACGTGTACAGCTTTGGAGTTGTCCTCCTAGAGCTTATAACTGGGCGGCGGCCTGTGGGAGACTTCGGCGAAGAGGGGCAGGACATTGTCCAGTGGACCAAGATGAAGACCGGAGGGAGCAAAGAGGGGGTGGCTAAGATCATAGACCAAAGGCTCACCAGTGTTCCAATTGAAGAAGCCATGCAAGTCCTCTTTGTAGGGATGCTATGTGTGCAAGAACAGAGTGTAGAGAGGCCCACAATGCGAGAAGTGGTGCAAATGCTGGCACAGGCCAAACAACCTCACACATTTCGCCTAACCTGATCAAATCAAAGCCTTATAAGTTCTCATCAAGGTTGAAGAATTAAATGTCTCTGATGAATGGATTTCCCTCACTTGTGCTAGTGATTTTAATTTGACACTAATGCTACTCCTACGTTAATGCATATACCAGACGAGCTGACGGGCTATTTACAGACGTTCATCACATGGAGCCCATATATAAGCATGATCTTTTGCCATGGGTTTCAGTATTTTATTTCAATGGGCTGGTTTCATATAAACAATTTAGAATTAAAAAGACGAATGGTTTGAGCTAATGTGGATAGTTTAGGAATGAGTTTATGTCGTTATTGTATGCGAGGGGTTGGGGGTGTATTGTGTCCATAGGAAGAATAGAAACATGTAGGACTGTGATTAGACCTTGTTTGTCTATGACATTTCCTTTGTATCATCATCTATCAGTGATAATCATTCTCTTTTTGTCAGCATTTTGAGTTTGCCATACTTTATTTGGCCGAAAAGACAATTAAACAGGCAGTGACTGTAAAATTGAATAGAAGGTCAAAGCGTGACATTTGTGGTTGGTTAATATTCCCACTGACCCAAAAGTGTGCAACAAGCTCTGTTAATGTGTCCCCGAGTAATGCTATGTACCAACCAACAGGGTGCTGGACCTTTTGGTGGGATGGCCAGGAAACGCTTATTGAAGCGGACGACCTGAGTGTTTGAACCCCCACTCTGTTGTCCACCCTGGATTATATCTCCATCTATCTGATGATGTGTATGACCTTGTATGTGCTGGAGGGGATTGTCGGTGGTTACGGTGTTAAAGAGGCTGGTTGGTGGTTGCCCCGCTCCTTCGAGTCGGGTTCCAAGGACTCATAGTACTTCCCTTGTTAAAAGAAAAAAGTAATGTTATAGACCTCGCACCCAGTGATATATGGCCTAACAGTCAACACGGCCTGCATTATGTAGGTTCGGGTCTTACGTCTCTGAAAGTGTAAATGGCATTTCCAATTTAGCAAGAGTATGGGCTTATTTTTTCTTGTTGTTGGCATAAGAGCCTAGGGCGTTCTTGGTGTTGGCATAAGAGTCTAGGGCTGGCAATGGTACCTATTCTACCGCTAAGAAAAATGCATGGATAATTTTATCAGACAATTTTCAAAATAGAACGGTAATGGAAGAGGCTCTTCCATATCCGTTTACCACTTACTGTTTGGTATAGTTCAATAGGTAAATCTTAAAATATCAATGTATGTGACACTTAATCTTATTTATAATAAGGGTACTTGAATTTAGATGTTCAAGATTCATAGTTAAGGAAACTCTTTCAATTGGAAGTTTTTTAAACTAGTTAATATATTTTTTTGCAACCAAAACTAGATAAGATTTATATGCAAAGATTTATGTAGTTTGATTTTCTAATCATTTATATTTTACTTAATTTTGTCATACCATTGGTGGTTAATTACTTGTTACTTATTTAATTTTTAGGCCTATTTATGTTTCAAAAGTACAATGATAAAACTTTAGGAAATAGCACACATGGATTAGATGTGGTCTATCCATGGTTGTAGAATCAGAGTGGTCAATGAGTTATGCTATACATTGGTTGCCATCTGCCCAGGCTTTAGTGGTAGTGCCTACAGTTTTCCCCGTTCATACGTTTTTCCCAAGAAGAGGATTTTAAATTGGATGGAAAGCATTTATAAAAAGGAAAAAGAATTTGGGGATATTCACCTTTTTCATTTTCATTACTAGCGCTGAAAAATATCCAGGTGAGGCTAATGATGGGGCATTGCAATGTTCATTTTAAGCTCCACAACAGGAGAAACTATTCACTACGAGCAGAATATCCGCACAATATATGTGGCCGCCATAGCATTGTAATTGTCATCTGTTCAAAGTTTGGTTGTTCTATCTTGGACACCAAATGAGCCAGTGCATCATCACGAAGATTCCGCGGTTGGTCAAATTTTGTTGGAAGTGTGACCCCTTGATATGGGACATCTTCCATTTCTTAGCTTCTTTTATTCTGAAGAATCTTTCGATATGGTCATTCACACATTACACTACGACCGTTGCAACCACGTTGTGGTGGAGGTACAGTGCTGGATTCATCCCTAGAGGATTTTAGAAATGCTAATGTTGGGTGGGGAAGTGAAGAACCAACAAGAAAGAATGACCGGAAGTGTGAATTGAGAAGAAACCATAGTTAATGAGTTTTGAAATTCCCGACAATAAGTTCCCGACCAACTTATCTGCCGACTTTGAATTATCTGAATCGGGGATATACTCCTATGAAATAGTGTCATTTGTCTCAAGTAGTATTTGGCATTTCTTACAATACCATTGTCAAGTAAAGTGATTATAGCAAACTTACATATTCGCTATATTTTTGAATGGTGTGGGTTCCAAAAAATGAGAATATACGTGCCTACATTGTCCTCATTCCTCTTTTTTAGCAACTTAAAAAACTCATCAATCACCTGCATGGATTCAAATGCAACTTGTGTTAGCCCAGTTATCATATAGTTAAAAATACCACTCATACAACACGAAATGTTTGTGTTTTTGAAGCCCGACTCTACATATAGTCGTGTGTTTCATAACACAACTCCAATTTTTAGTTGTGTCATCAAACACACAAGTGTAGAACAATTGGTGTGATAGAATAAATGAATTAACAGCTTTGAAACTTCACATACTTACATTTGGGTGGATTTCATTTATCTGTAAGAGATTAAGGTAGTCCCTATCCAGTAGTTCCTCAATTGGCTATAGATCCCTTGGGTTAATAAGCCAATTCATAATTGTCTTTTGATCCTTTAGCTTTAACATTTCAAATGCATATGCATCAGCGTACAAGTCGAGATAGTCATTAGGCTACTCTACAATAGGTTTGGGACTTTCTTCATATGCATTAACATACAATATTTCCCTTTATTCGGGTTTCTTCTCTTCTCTCTTTGACTTAGAAATTGCACGTGCAATCAGGTCCCTTGGTATTTCATAATCGAAGACCGTTTCTTCCAAGTCAGCCTTCTTCTCTTCTGCTCCCTGATTGGAGGCTACAATATACCCCATGGTGGCAAGCACGTCTAGGTTGGTCTTGAAGATTGGAGTATCAATATCCTCCTTATGAGGAATGTTAACCTCCTATGTTTCTATGGAGGGCATATCTCCTGCTTACAAGGCATCTCCACCCCCCCCCCCCCCCCCCCCCCCCTCTTCGTTGGCATGTCCACCTCCTTCTTAGAGGGCATCTCAACCTCATATTTGATTGGAATCTCTGACTCCTCCTTAGAGGGCATCTCAACTTTGGAGTCCATCTTTTTAACCTCACTTGCCTTTACCAAATATCTCCACTTTCCTTTTGGGACATGAGGACTCTCTAAGATTAACAATTTAGGCAGCTGAGGTTCTTGTTTAGAATCCTCCTCCAAATCTTCATATAGATAATCCAACCACTTCTTAATGTTCTTTGCATGTCATTGAGTAAGCTTAATCTTAGGCTACTTTGTTGGATCCGCTTCCCAATCACTAGCCATGAGCTTCTAACTTGCATGGCAAGGCAAAAGTTGTATCAATAAAAGCATGATGCCAATTTTATCATGTAAGGGGGCACAAGACTATTCAACTATCGTGTATTTATACACACAATATTTCACCGAGTCCAAATCAAAATACATGGTAACTAAACAATCGTGTATGTTCATAAACGACATCATACCATAATGTGTTCAATCTTTCCTCCCATTTTGAAGGTCACCTTTGTTCACTTGTGTGCCAGCACCTTGTGATGCATTGATCTTGGTGGTGTTAGTGAAAGAGATGGTTAAACCTCCTTTTGAATTTGCTCCTTCTAGGGCTTATGATCTTGTCTTATGTTCTGCTTATTTATGTGGTGGTACTGGCCTCTTCTCTCCTTTTGTGGATGCAGGGTTTGGGAGGAGCATTTGAGGCTTCCGTCCTTGTTCTCTCAACCCTGTGCAATTTGTGCTTCATGATGAGGGGTGGATTCCAGCTCCAAGTTGTCCAAGAGCAAGTTTGTTGCATGTGCAAACCCCTTCATTGTGCGGATAACTTCAAGAAGAGGTCCTACCCCCGAGCCCTGACCATTCATCATTTCAGCCTTCTCTGGGATGACATCAATTATGGTTCAGATACCCTGAAGAATCCCTTGTAAGCCCTTTGTTGCAGGAGCTTTCTTCTCCATCATCTTCCTTGTTGAAGGTGCATTGGAAGACTGTATTTTCTCTTGCTGCTATTTCTTGAGAGGTGAAGGTATAGCAAAACTAGCAATAAGGGCAACCTCATCGTGCAATGACCAGATGTCATCCAAAACTTTATTTATACATTCAACTTCTCAAAAATAGCCCCCCAATACTTAAGCATATGATGCTTGGCTTGGGTTCCCTTATTCACTTCTACGATCAGATATCCTGATCTAGGCCACCTTCTAACTCTGGGACCAATTGGACCCATTACGGAGTGGAAGACGGTAGTGTGGTTGAAAACATATTTGCGTAGCCAATTAAAAAACATAAGGGGAATGTCATATACTAAATCACATGATATGACACACGACCAAAAACAATTGTGTAAAAAAACATGACTATAAAGTATTATGTGCTTGAGTACACAACCTTATGTGTAGTCATGTTCATGAGTACACGATATTATGTGTAGTCGTGTTTGCAAATACGTGATAATTGGAAGAAAAAAAATACATGTAGTATGTATGTTGCTCCAGCTAGATAACCTCCACTACCCTTTTCTCCATCTGATCAAGCTTCTATTTGTCTGAATGTGTGGGACATCCTAGAAATTAACATCTTCTGAATGGCTAGAGACCAATTATAATTTGATACTTTCGAGAGGTCTTCAAGATAATCACAAAGCTTTGGATGCACTTCTCTTGTGCTTTGTAGAAACAACACAATGCAAAACATGTATAAGATGATCAACAGTACAATACCATGTTATGGAATAGTTATCTCCTTGGAATTTGCATTGTCTAGGATCTCTTCGATGTAGTACTTCTCAGGTTTCCTCTCGAAGAAATACCTCTTAAAGAATTGACCTTACGCATGGCGGATTTTACCATCATTGCCTAGAAACTTAACTTTCTCACCAGATGTTGAAATCCAATGATAAGTGATAAGGGCAACTTCTTGCTCGATGAAGTGTAACCTCCTCCCCTTGATATTAAATTCTTCCTCTAAGTCATACAAATACTCCACCAGCATATCTAGGAGGTTTCTAGACACCACTATCTCTAAGCACCGAGGATTACATCAAAACCTGTCTTTGCTAGTCATTTTTTGCACTGCATTGCCTAAAAGATTCCAGCACTTACTCAGACCTCCTGGATTATAATGTGTTTGGATACATGGGCACAGTCCATATACCCGCTTCATTTGGGTCTCAAAGTCTGCCTTCTTCTTGTCCTTCCTCTTCTTCTTTTTCTCCTTTGGGGAATCCTCCTTCTACTCCTCCATTAGAGATTCCTTATTCTCCTCCTCCTTGGATTTTGCTTCTTTGATTCTTCCATTTGTGTATCCATCTATTATGAAATAGTTAGGATAATTGACTTCTTTACAAAAAGAGTATCATGTATGATATACACAAAATATTCACTATTTTATATGCCTTTATATCTATTTGCTAGTATAATTTTCTAGTTAAAATAAGGATAATTACTTGTTATTAGTGTCAAGTTAGTAATTAGGTGTTTAATAAATAACTGTGCTTAATTGATTTATATTTTATTATGAGTCTAAATTGAATTTAATTTTATTTATGTAGCTTTCATGATCTCGAGTTGCAGATAGTGGAATTATTGCACAATATATAGCTTTATGGAAAGAAATCAAGAGATGAAAGATCCGACGGTTAGGAAGACTTTGAAGGGTTTTGATTGCTCAATTACAAAATATTAGAGCTAAATTTCAGAGAACATAATCTGAGCCGTTGATTTGCAATTGAAGAGACTACGGGTTTTGTTTTACAGAAAAAAGCCGCACACATTAGATCCGACGGATGAGGGTGACACGATGGGTTTCAGTTGAAAGAAAATAAAAAAAAAGGAAAAAAATAGCTCAAGCTCTATTCGGGGGTTCAAAAGGAAAAAAAAATAGATGCTCATGAAGAACAGAAGACTGAGCGGCGTTCGGTCTAGGCAACGGGAGAAGAAGTACTTTGGGCTCGACATAGAGGAGGCGCTCTCGGATAGGAGTTGATAGCACCATGTCTTTCTCGATTTGGAAAGTCAGACAGAAATCGGAAGCTTCGATTCCGGATTTGCATCCTCGACTTGGATACCTACAGAGTAGTGCTCGGAGAGGAAAAGTTTGAATTGGAAAGATAAGGACTGACCTCGATTTGGGTTATGGAAGGAACATATACCAAATTTGGATGCGATTTGAAAACTAGGTTTATGATTCTTATTTGGAGGCGGCTATAAAAGAGGAGAAGGGGAAGAGAAGAAAGATGAGAAGACTGAGAAGGAGAGAAGAAAAACCGGAGTTTTGGGGGCTGTGCTACAGTAAAAATACCAGATCGAGAGGGAGAAGACGTGTGAATACTGTCAGTGAACAGTACTATGCTACAGTAGTGTGAACAGTACAGTGCTGCTACAGTACCATGAATAGAAAAAATGAAGAGCGACTGTTGTGCGTTGCCCGAGGTTTTGGAGCGCAACTGTAAAGATCGAATGAGGATGAGAGGAGTTTGGGATTTTTAGATCGGTTCAAGAGGACAATTTCTCGGATTCCATATCTCAATTTCTCACACGTCGCCAATGAATACAAGGCAAAGTTTTTCATCTTGGACATCCATGGCTAGCTAATCTCCATATGAGGCAGAGATGAAATCCTCATTAGATTGGTTTTATCTTTCTTTATAAATGAATGATAGTTTTGTCGATTTTTATTCTATGCGCTCGAGCGATGGTAGAATAGAATTTTGTATGAAATTAAACTGATGACCACCCACGCCCAAGAGGAAGTGTCACACCCCGAGATTTCAACCTCGATCAGAGTGTGGAAGCCACCAATAAAACCAATATTCTTGAGGCCAAAACCCCGGGTACGCAACCGAACAGTCGGAACAACCGCCAATTATGCCATCTCAACAGGATGTGTAATCGACATTACCAAATTCAGTTATTCAGTCTCAAAAGAAAGCATTATGAATATAAATGAAATGATCCTACTTAGTTTTATTACAGCTGATAATTCAACTAATCAACAATATAAAAACATCGAGTCTTTGGCACACAATGGCCAACAAATTCATAAAGTTCATCAAAATAGATAAATCAATAGATAATTCTCGAAATTCTTCAAGACTGCCTGCAACACATTCATGCAACTGCAATCGTCCTGAATTATTTCTTTTTTCACACCTACATCAGAGGATGCATGAGTACTTTATAGAAATACTCAGTAGGATGTAAAAACCCACTGAAAGTATGACCAAATGAACATCTGGACTGAGCCTAAGATTCACCTTACCTGAGAGATAATGTCAGTCAATGACAACTCATGACTCGCAAGTATAGGGAAAGAATACCAATCAATATGACTCCGAACAATCAGTGTAAGGAGAATATAATTAAATCATAATACCTCTAGGCATCCATAGTACAAAGAGATTTCAATTTTTGCTCGCTGAACTTACCACTCGCAAGTGGCTACTTACCAAAATCACCCTAGAGGTTCTCCTTTTAGAACCCGGCCATGCGTCTAGGATGCTGGCCCCATCAGTGCTTATGGACACAATGGACAGAGACTGCAGACCTTCTGTAATATCATACAGTCTAAACGTACATATATGCTTTCCTTTGGGCAGGAACTAGGTTCCATAAGTAATCGGAGATCTCGCAAGATCTAGCAATGGCTCGTGAGCATACTACGATTCAACCTCGGAGAGATCCTCACAAGGTCTCTAGTGGAGAAGCAATTCAATGTTTAAATTAACAATATCTCAATAACGGCAAAGGTTGCAACTCTCTCAAAATCACGGTAGCTTTTACCTCCGTTCCAAAATACTATGTACATTTGGAAATATTATTATTCTAAAATACTGTATATATTTTGCTACATCATGTGACTTACTTTTTCCAAAATTGGAGGAGACTTGGAAAGATTTGCTAGAACTTTGTTCATGAACGATCATACGAGTTGGACGGGATATAAGGGAGAAAAAATCATGTGAATTCTTTGTGGGTTTCATGGTCTAATAAAAATAGGAATTTTCTTAAATGTACATAGTATTTTGGAACGGAGGGAGTATCAGGTTATGACTCACTTCAGGAGTACTACTGAGATTCACATATCTCAAATAACAAAAGACTCACCGTAGGAGTATAAATCCATTACCAATACTTTTGACACATATTTCATACATAGGCCTAGATAGGAGCATTCTAGAAAATACTTGGGTTTACTATTTGTAAATCCAGATCAAGAATGAGAATATGTTCTTGATAGTTTGATTTCCAAATGGAAGCCTCAAACCGACACTAAGCTATATTATGAAATCAGGAACAATGAATACGCTAGATCACTTTGGTTTTCCCCATACTATAGGTCTTTTCTACTCATCTAACCTTACTGTAATAATTCTTAATCAATAGTATACTAAATAATAATGACACTTTGATTCTTATTTATACAATACCATTTAGTATTATTATGTATTAGTGTTTGAAACCCTAATTACAGTAAATAGTCTTATGCTTAACAGCCCATTTCCGACTGTTCCCACAGTCAGCACAGTTGGAATTAGTTTCAGAAATTTTTACTGTAATTAAATTTATGAATCTAGTTTCTAACCTCATAGACGGTATATTTTTATGAGGTTTCTGTAATTAGTTATGATTTTTAAATTACAGACTATCGGCGCAGAAACAGTATTAGCCGAGATTACAATTCGTAATCGTACTTATATGTCTCATGTAATTAACCCTTTTTAGAGTTACTAGAGTCTTATTAGACTTAATTACTCCCCTCTTAGGTTCACTACAGATCCTAGAGTGTTCTAGAATTCCATATTTACATACTTTTAATATGTCTTTTATAACATGTAACAATGTAGGCAACTACCCCTTTGATAATAAAGACTTCAATACTAAGACATCAACTGTTAATCACTTAGATCAACGAAATCAGAAAATTACAGAACAAGTTTGAGACTTTTTGGTATCAATACGATCAATAAGAATATCAAACTTGAATGATGTTCCCATCTAAGGACTAGCATGCAACTATCAAAAGATAGATCAACATAGTTATCAACATTCATAACTCATATTCTTAATCACATGGAATTTCTCTTCGAACATAGTAATTTGCACAACAATACTAACTGATACGAGACTATATATTATTTATGAAATATTCCTAAAGATGAATCAAAAGAATATCGAAAGAATAGGTAGGGAAAAACCATCATACTGGCTTAGATACATGTGTATCGAACATCCTCGTGGAGCTCTTCTTCTCCACATCGCAACGTCAACTCCGGCCAACGCAACGGAACTGATTTGAATCAAGGAAGAGGCTTGGAAGCTGGCTGGATTGGTGTAAGAAAATAAGAAGAAAAACACAAGAGGTCATCAACTAAGTTTTGGGCGTGCAAGGCATGGGCCGACCCTCCCTTGTGGCTTAAATACAAAATCCTACACTAAGTAGGATATCTCCTCTTTTTAGGTTCCCTTCCTAATCACAATCCTAACCCTTCAATAGGAATTCTCCTTTTTAATTTGGCAAAGGCTTCCAACACATTGCCTTCCCCAATTAGTTAGGATTCCAAATCCCTAATAAGATCCATTCCCTATTTGAGTTTATCTAGTCCCAAACTAGGAAACTACTAATCTTGCTCTTATTCACTTGGACGTCCATCATAATGGGATGCTCCTCTCTGATTGGCTGATGAGGATTGCCCTAATATTCTCCTCAATTTAAAGATTTACTCTCATATTTAACCTCAACCGAATCAGTAACTTCTAGACTTTCCTTATTTACCGTGAGTAGATCAAATCACATCTCTTCACCAAGGTTCATTCTAACCAACTGGCAACCACTTAGTGCCACGCCATCCATGTGGTATGGCACCCCAGGCCTATGCCCACGTGGCCATGCGTCCAATGTCTTTGCATCAAGCACGAGTCCCGCAGTTGCCCGTCTCTAACGTCCCGTGAAGACCACGAGCCACATGACTTAACCCATTCATCGCACCCACTCGCGAACCTTCACAAGTCCCGTCCCCTCACTGGCACTTGGTTCTTCGTAGATTTTGCTCAAGTGTTACAAAAATACCCCTTCCGAATTCGGTTTCTTCAGGTGCGATCGATCACAATAGATGAGCGATCGATCGCTGCAAACTTCACATTATTCCAGTACTTTAGATCGATCGCTTTTATGGGTGATCGATCGCTGCTCCTATATTAAACTTTCCATTATTTTAGATCAATCGCTTACATAGGTGATCGATCGTGTTTGGTTTTGGTCACGGTTTTTGAATTTGGCTCGATCGATCACATACTATATTTCAAAATGATCATAACTTCTTACTTAAAAAATTGCGAACAGTCGGTGGCATTGTAAAGCTTTCCTCGTGAACTTTAATATTAGCTCCCGTCTTCTTATTGATCTAAAATCCGCATTTTAGATCCGATTTTTTTTCGGGTGTTACAGAACGTGCGCACTCCGAGGTGCTATTGAATAAAGTTCTAATTTTTATATAGATTCCTTATGCTTGAGAGAGAGATAGTCTCTATTGATTACGGATTTAGTTGTTTAAGTGTGTATTTGCGAGAGGAGTCTGCATTATTATTTTAAGTGTGTGTTGATCATTTCAAATGTAGTATCATCGCAAGTATACATGGCTATGTGAATAGGCGAGTATAAAGGGTTGTTGTACCTCATAGACGAATAAATTATTCTACTAAATTCAAGAGAAAAAGTTGTTATTTTTAATCAAATATAAGAAAAGCAAACAATTAATTCTAATTATTTAAAGCGAGTAAACTAATGTAAAGAAATTCTAAGGCACTGAATCCATCACTAATTAAACTAATTCCATCATCTCTCTCTCTCTTAAAATTTGTAGTTGATGCAATTAACATATTCCTCTTGGACATACGCTAACAAACATACTAATTATGCAAACTTCTCTTGGACGTAGGCACTTAAAATAATTAAAGCAATTAAATTTAGAAGCTATCTCTCTCGAGCATAGAATCAATAAAATTAAGAACATTATTCAAAAATACCTCGGTTTACACATGTTCCTCTCGGATACGGGTATTCCTTGGATTAATTCCAAAAAATCTATTTTATCCTCTCTCGAGCGCATAGAATAAAATTCAATAAAACTAACATTAATTATGGAATAAGAGTTCATGAATCAAATAAATAAAATTAGAGAAAGAGAAAATAAAATCGATTTAATCAGGGCTTCATCCATGCCTCGGATGGGGTTTAGCCGGCCATCAGTGCCATTTGCATATCCACAGCTCGATAGCAGTCACTATTCATTGTCTCTCCCAATCAGCCGAAATTACTGTAGCAAACTACCCTGTTCTATTTTAGTTTGAAATCAGTGCTCCTTCTCTCTGAGAAAGTTAGCACATTTTCCTCTCGACAAAAACAGTTCTCTATCAACTGCTAATAGTTCTTCTTTAGCAAAGCAGTTCTGCCTCTCGATAGAAATAGTCTCTTGAGCAGAAGCACTCTTCTTCTCTTAGCAGTTTTGTCTCTCGAATAGAACTATTTCTCAACAATCAATTCTCGACCAGTGCCCCCTCTCTCTCGAATCAAAGCAGCCGGCATTCGCTCGGGTTTTCTTTCTTTTTTTTTCATTTTCTGACCGACCCGAACCATTGAACCGGTTCGGTTATCTCTTTTCTTTTTTTTTTCTTTTGATTGGGTTAAAACCCATTGTAGAATCTTCATCCGCCGGATCTAATATGAACGGCTCTTCACTTTAATCAGCGCCCCTCTTTTTCTTAGATGAAAATCAGCAGCTTAGATCTTCTTTGCACGCGATCTCAATATTTTAAATAAATTAGGCTCTTTAAAACCTGCCAACGTATCCTTAATCCTCAGATCTTTGATCTCTTTGCATAAAAATTTATTTGGCGCACAATAACTCAATAAACCACAACTCAAGCTTACGAAACCTACATAAATAAAAGTGAACTCAATTTAGACGCATAATAAAATATACTTATATTAAATCAAATTACTGCATCTAAATAAATCAATTAAGCACAATTATTTACTAAATTTTTAATTATCAACATACACTGATAACCAATATTTATCCTTATTGTAACTAAAAATTATGACTAACATATAGGTAGAAATGCATATAAAAATATGTATATTTTGTTTATATTATGCGTCCAAGAGGAACACGTTAATTACATCAACTACAAGTTCATTAAAGTGAGAGGAGATAGAATTATCTTAATTAGTGATGGATTAGATATTTTGGAACTTCTATATATTGGTTTATTGTTAGTTTTTTCTTAAGTTTTAATTAGTTGTCTAAAATTTCTTTCCGTTGAATTAGATAAATAATTGTCTAGAATTTGGTTGAACAAAAAATTCAAGGATCGACCTTGTACCCACTATTCTATACTAGATTCGTGCTCATGCGAGTAATAAATTAAAATTCACAGCAATGTACACAAAAACAGGACTAGATTCATGTTGTGTAATTCCACACATGATTTCTTTAGAAAAATTGTGTTCTCAAACACACGACCTCATATCGAGTTGTGTGTACGAATACACGACCGAAGTCAAAGTCGTGTTATTACATATACGACATCAAACAGTAAGCCACAATCTTAAAATTAACATATTGACACTTACAAAACAAACTAAAAATTCCATCTTACTAATGATATGGAGGTCTTTACTAGGTGTATTTGTGGTTCATACTACGCAACAACTTTAGATTACTATGTAATCGCCCACAGCAAACCCTAGACAGCGAAATCTACCCACTTTTTTAACGCTATTGACGGCAAGATGATTAAGGCATATAAAATCGTAACTATGAGGCGAGCTTGCGGAATATCTCTCCCCAAGCAACCATGTGTTTTTTCGCGGGTACACAAAAAAAGCTCCTTAGACTCTTCTGCGGCTGCACCACTAGTGTCCCCCTCTGCCCACTCCTCCTTTCTTCTCTTCCACATCTCCTCTCCAACGTGTCTGATGCTTCACTGGGGTGGATTCTAGTAGCGAATTGTTTCTATATAAAGTTTCAATAAAAATAAGATTTTAACAAACAATAAATGAAAATATATAGTTGAAACTAAGTTTGGACAAGCGTTATAAGAAATGATCTTAAGATAAAAAAATGTTATAAAACAAATGATTGTTCCTATGATTTTACGATTATTTATCTTCTATCTTTAGAACTTAAGACTCGCTTCTCCACTCATCACTACTGGGAAGACACTTTGGTGTCACCAGAACTTCATGACTTGAAAAGCTATTCAGGCAAACATCAGGACCGTCATGCATATATAAGAAATTACAATCTTTAAGATTTACTCCCTCCATCTCGTTTTAATAGCTTTATTTGGAAAGAAATGTGTGTCACATATTAGTTGCTTCATTTGGCTGATCAAGATACTCAAGAAAGAATGTTCAAAGTTTCCTATTAAACTTTTACCATTCACTTAGGTGCAGATCCTACGATTCAATAAAAATGGCAATTTTCTAAATGTGGCTATTATATGGACTGGGGAGAAACTGAATCAAAATTTTAAAATAAAAAGACATTATAGACCTTACTCCTTATTTGTAACTAAAAGACATAAAAAAGAGCAAGGTCTCCCCAATGGCACCCATCCAAAGATGAATTTCACGAATTCAGCAAAAAGGCAGCTTCATTTCTTGTTGCTTGACTCGCTCACAAGTTGTTCTCATTATTTTTGTTTTCACGTGTAGGGCAACCAGCCTCTTAAAGCACTGTTTCCTGTCGCCCATCCACTCAGGTGCGCACATGGCCCGCACAACATACACACCGATTAAGTCGGGATATTATCCCTTTGGGTGGCCAACAGAGGGATTCAAACTCGGGATATCTGCTTCAAGGCAGGGTCTGGCCATTACATCAACACCCCATTGGTTTAAGCTTTATTGTTCTTCTTACGTGAATAATGCATCGACTTTTTTTTTGTCTAAAGTTTCAGTAATGTTGACTTGCTAGATGAAGGATGTCCTTAGAAACGGATTGCTCATAAAAGGTGGACAGCAAGATCAAGCAGCATCCGTCATGGCCGCAAGAATGGCAGAACTGAAAATTAAGAGGTTTCATCTTAAAATATAGATGGGAAAGTGCTCTTACCAGAGTTACTACCTCGGAATAAATCGAGTATTTGAGATAGAATAGGATACCTTGTTACACTAGTAAATATTCCATTGGTGGATGGAGGTCATGATAGGTGCAGTTTAGCAGAGTGAACCAAATTAAGAAGATATTGGCAGGGTGAGGACATGACTATGCTTGTTACAGCACAAAGATTATGATTTTTCATGGGCTTGCATTAAGATCCACAAAAAAAATCCACATTGTTGTCAATTGAAGTCCAAAAATTAACATTTGGTCAGATGCCTTACCGTACAATAAAAATGTCATTTCTATAGGTGTGATTGTAAGAATAGAACATCTTTGATAAAACTTTTTTCTGTAATTTGTTTCATGAACTGTGAAAGGTTTCTTCATTAATGTGTTGGGACAGGATCTCTGTGTCCGGAGACGATCACCCGAGAAATCTAACAAAGAAAATAAACAATGAAACAAACACAAGTACACAATTGGTGTAGTTCAGCCAAGCCGTCTTACCACCGAGAAAGGATTTTCGTTCCATTGTGTCCTAGAACATAAAATATAACAATGCTATCTCAAATCCCTTTGAGATTACACGCACACATACCCAAACCGTTCTTCAACCTTGAGCATGAACAAGCCTTATGCTTGAAGCCCTCTCTCAACTCTAAACCCTAGAGTATACAAGAGATACAAATCAAGAGATTACAAACTTTTGAAGCCCTAAACCCCTAGACTAATAGGGAAATGAATCCCCTGAAGATACGCCTCAATTTGGAAGATTTCATATGCCTCCGCAACTTTCCATGAGGGGCTAATCGATTGTCCTGCACAAACTGCAATTACAGCACTAAATCTGAATCTATTGCCTTGGTGGGATGATCTATCTCTCTGTAACACTATCGGTAAGACTTAGCCGTAACCCAATCTATCACCTTGATGGGGTGATGTATCAGCCTGCATGTAGTGCTGCAATTCTTTCAATCTTTCCTGCGTTGTCTTCCTCCATACGGTTCTTCCTCTTCCTCCTAGCCTCCTCCCCTCAATGGGAGTTCAAGGCACAACAAAATCCCAACATAGTGAATATCCATGTAAAACTTAAAATCTCTCTCTACCCAAAAAATCTATCTTCTTTAAAGCTCTAATTCACATTCTTAGGAAACGAGATTATTAGACTGAATTTTGGACAATTTGCAAACATGAGCTAACAAATGTAAGATCACATAATATTAAATCAAGCAATGTTAATAGCACCGGCTGGTCATTGATCCATGAAGACGTTTGCAAATCAAACTGCAGGGTAAGGATGTAGTGTGTGTGACCTACCAAAATTGCTTTGCATGCTTGTCATAATCCCACCAAATGCAAAAGGAAGCAACTTTATATAAAGCAATTTAGATGAACAAAAACCCATATCAGACATCTTTCCATAAAGTAGTGACAATGGCTTCCACAGGAGTCGAGAGGCAGGAGAATCACAAGAGATCCGATCATGCATTTGGACCACCATTAATGGGCCTCCTCTTCATATCATGTATATAAAAAATATAAATTGCATGCCATGCACCAGCCAGATAATTGGCTTTTTTAACACCTCAGTGGCCTGATTCATTGGAATATGGAGAAGTGTATGGTTCACTGAATAGCTGATGAAATTCCAACCAAAAGTTAGTGTTAGATTTAAAGTTAAGAAGGTCTTATTACGCATTGTGGCTGGTGTTTTGGCATTTTGTTTGATTATGGAAGTGATTTCCTTGAGAGTCATTGTCGTCCATGATATTATTGTTTTTACTGTTAGGTTGTTTTGATTATATTGCACATTGGTGGTCATTCATTTTTTCAGCCAATGGGTACTCCAATCATGTCTCTCTTTATCAGCGTAAGTAATCTAATCTATTAAGCATTTGGCTTAACTTAGTAATATCAGAAACTTTAAGATACAGTATTGCAGCTTGCTAACTGAACTGTCTGAATAGGTTTCCTTCTATAAGCCATTTGCATTTTTCTTTTCAATCGGGATAATATGAAACTGTTATACCAATGTACTTGAAAGTGGAATAGGCATGTTTCTGATTCAGTTTATTGACTTGGCCAATTTGCAATTAAAATACATATAAAATGATAACGTCTAAAGTAAAATGATTTCAATACATGATGGGTATAGATTTACATGTACATGCAACAGGCTTAACGGCCGAAAATTAATTGTCTAAATTCAAAGTGAATAGGCATGTTTCTAATTCAGTTATTCACAATTTTGTAATTCAAATTGAAGGTTATAATGATAGCATTTCAATGATGACATTCATGCAAATTGACTGATCTAAGGACCTCGTATGGGGCCTGTGAAGGATTCATGATTTATACATTATTGTATACATTCTATATACAGCCAACAGTTTGATTAAAATTTGTTTCTTCCTTGCTATCTGAAGACAATATACACTATTAAAAACAAGCATAGGTAGGTATGTTTCCTTAACCAGATAACTGTAGTGCCTGGTGGTTTCTTGATTTTGTTAGCATATGAATCAGAGAATGAACAATATGTAATCAAGTGCAATGTCAATTCATAATCTATCAGGTGCTAACAAACATGGGCGATTCCCTAATAGGTACCTACTCCCAAAAGAAAAGTCACAGTACATTGTACTGTACATCAACTCTGCAACTCTCATCTTGTATCCACAAACTAATTAATAATTTTTTTGAGAGTTGGGAGTCTCTTATCATTCTTTCCCTATACATCCCAAACCTGCATATGACCCAGAGACTCAGGACTGCAGAGGGGGCCACATCCAGCAGTTTTTCAGCCTTACGCTCCAATGGAGCCAAGAGTCTTCTTACAAGAAGGCTCTTTTGCATCTCCATGCCTGCATGCTTTGAACTCTCTCCCTCTCCCATGCTTTCCCTTTCCATCACTGCAATCTAAAGCAAGGCCCCCATATTGGTCCCACACAAGAAGGATGATAGAAGTAAAGCAGCCAATAAAATATGTACCTGACAAAAGTAGTGTTCAAATTGTACCACCACTCAGTATATCACTACCCCATTGTGTGTCATGTGTCTAAAATGGAAGATAACATCATATATGTTCTTTCAAATGAATGATATCGAGATACAGATATAGAGAAACATAATATAAATCAGAAGGTCATGTCCATCAGACAAAATGATTTCCTTGCACCTGCAGGGGACAGAATATATGTACATTGGGAGTTCATGTATTAGCTGATATGTGCACTTAGACATGAACATGTTTTTCATGTTAATTTGGAGGAGTACTATTCTGATTAAAGGACCACATGACTTTTTTTTGGATAATTTAAAGGACCACATGACTGGATTCATCATAAAAACTTTAGAAGACTCTCCCAATGGATTTCTCTCTTTCTCATCTCCCACAGCAATCATCTGTGATTTTTTTTCCTTTTTTTTGATAATTTATTTTTTTCTTTGATCCAACGGTCCGGTGGTAACATACTTTTATGACAGCTGCACTTTTACTTTTGCTTCGAAAAAATGCAGACAAGAATAAAGGGAAGGGAATGAGGAAACTAGAAAATGAGAGGACAGACAAAATAAATATGGCAAAGTTCAATTTAACACCATTCCTTGCTCTCTCCCTCCTGTGTATTTCTCTACTCTTTCTTTCTAGTCTCACCTCTGCTTCTCTGAACAGCTCAGAAGGCTCATCTCTTTTTCTTCCCTCCCATCAGTGAACCAGAAAGTAACTCATGGTTGTTTCTGAGAAGAGGCCCTTCCCTTTGTTTCTTCTGCTCACTCTCCTGTAATGGCTGGATTGCCATAAAAACCAACTTCTTCCAGAGCACAAGAAAAGCTTCTTTCTAATGGTTGTTTTTGTGAAGAAGCTCTTCTTTCTTTCTCTTCTCCTCCTTTCTTTCTCTACTTCATCTTTCTCTCTGGCTTCTTCATTTGATCTATCTCTCTTCAGACAAGCTTCCATCCTTCTTTCAATCAAACAATCCCTCCAACCACCCAACTCCTCACTAGACACTTGGAATGTAACAAACTACAAGTCTCTCTGTTCATGGGCAGGCCTTCAGTGTGATACCATGAACAGAGAAGTAGTCTCACTTGACATATCCAACCTCAACATCTCAGGATTTGTCTCGCCCAGAATCTCACAGCTCAAGAGCCTTGTGAACCTCTCTATAGCTGGCAACAATCTCTTTGGGTCATTCCCATTGGGGGTTGCCCACAAGCTGACAAGTCTCAAATTCCTCAACATATCCAACAACCAGTTCAATGGAAGCATGGATTGGGACTTCTCCCAGTTGGAAGATCTTGAGGTGCTAGATGCTTACAACAATGCTTTCTCAGGCTCTCTTCCTTTGGGTGTCACAAGGCTTCCGAAGCTCAAACACTTGGATTTTGGTGGAAACTACTTCTCTGGTGCAATTCATCATAAATATGGAGACATGAAGGAGTTGAACTATTTATCTCTAGCAGGAAATGACTTGGGTGATTCCATACCAAGCGAGCTGGGCAATCTTACCAATTTGAGACAGCTCTTCTTGGGCTACTACAATGATTTTGATGGAGGTATTCCTCCTGAGGTTGGAAAGCTGACCAATCTAGTCCACCTTGATCTCTCTTCCTGTGGCCTAGATGGTCCAATCCCTCCTGAACTAGGCAGTCTCAAGAATCTTGACACTCTTTTCCTGCATGCAAATCAGCTGAGTGGCTCAATTCCACGTCAATTTGGAAATTTGAGCAGCTTGAAGTCATTGGATCTCTCAAACAACATGCTAACTGGGGAGATACCAGCTGAGTTTTCCCAGCAAAAAGAGCTCACCCTCCTCCATCTCTTCATCAACAAGTTCCATGGGGAGATTCCCCAGTTCATATCAGAGCCCAAATTGGAGGTATTGAAGCTTTGGCAGAATAACTTCACTGGTCCCATTCCTCCCAGGCTTGGTCAAAATGGCAGGCTAGTGGAGCTTGATCTGTCTACCAACAAGCTCACAGGCCTGATCCCCAGTTCTCTTTGCTATGGGAGAAGCCTCAAGATCTTGATCCTTCTCAACAATTTTTTATTTGGACCTCTGCCAGATGATCTTGGAGAGTGCTTCACACTGTCTAGAGTGAGACTTGGGCACAATTACTTGTCTGGGTCAATACCAAATGGTTTCTTGTACCTGCCCGAGCTGAGCCTCATGGAGCTGCAAAGCAATTACCTCAGTGGGAAGATTGCTGAAGACCCAAATAAGGCGGCTTCCAAACTAAGCCAGCTTAACTTGTCTAACAATAGACTAGTTGGGCCACTTCCATCTTCCATTGGGAGCTTCTCTGGCTTGCAAATGCTTCTTCTCAGTGGAAATCAGTTTACAGGTGAGCTGCCATCTGAATTGGGCCTGTTGAAACATGTTTGGAAGTTGGATGTCAGCAGAAACAACTTCAGTGGAAAAATTCCTCCTAAAATTGGTGATTGCTCCTTGTTGACGTACTTGGACTTGAGCCAAAACCAGTTTAGTGGCCCTATACCAGTTCACCTCACACAAATTCACATACTCAACTATCTGAATGTCTCTTGGAATTATTTGAACCAAACAATTCCTAAGGAAATTGGAAGCATGAAGAGCCTGACTTCGGCCGACTTCTCCTACAACGACTTCTCCGGCCGAGTGCCCGAAAATGGCCAATTTGCATATTTGAATGCCACTTCCTTTATGGGCAATCCCCATCTTTGTGGATCTTACCTGAATCCATGCAATCTCTCATTCGTAACAGCCAGACAGTTCGATGAGCAGCACAATGTCAAGAGCCAAGTCCCTGGCAAGTTCAAGCTCATTTTTGCATTGGGTCTCTTGTTTTGCTCACTGATTTTTGCCGTAGCAGCAATCTTTAGAAGCAGGTCCATGAGGAGGAGGGGCTCCATGTCATGGAAGTTAACTGCATTTCAGAAGCTGGGATTTGGGAGTGATGATATTATAGAATGCTTGAAGGATAACAACATTATAGGCCAGGGTGGTGCTGGAATTGTGTACAAGGGAATCATGCCCAATGGGGAACATGTTGCAATCAAGAGACTACTAGGAATAAGCAAAGGCTCCTCCCATGACAATGGGTTTTCAGCTGAAATTCAGACTTTGGGGAGAATCCGGCACCGAAACATCGTTCGATTACTCTCTTATTGTTCTAACAAGGAAACCAAATTGCTGATTTATGAGTACATGCCCAATGGAAGCTTAGGAGAAGTTCTTCATGGGAAGAAAGGAGGGCATCTCAAGTGGGACCTTAGGCTCAAAATTGCCATGGAAGCAGCAAAGGGGTTGTGCTACTTGCACCATGACTGTTGTCCTCTGATACTTCACAGAGATGTCAAGTCCAATAACATATTGCTGGATTCAGATTTTGAAGCTCATGTTGCAGACTTTGGACTAGCTAAATTCCTCCAGGACACTGGTACATCAGAGTGTATGTCCGCCATTGCTGGGTCCTACGGCTACATTGCTCCAGGTATGAATTTTGCAAATAGTCCCCAATACTATACATATACGCATACTAGTGTGACGAGTACATCTGAGCTGCACAATCAAATACAAGGGGGTATGTGGGTTTCTATAACCCACCCCTCACGCTCATAAATTACGTGTGCCGTCATATCTCACTGCGCCGACCTAGTGCATATTAGCTGAATACGTCCTTTTTTCCCCATACATTCATACGTCTATAGAAGAGGGTTTTACATTTATACATCTATACAGGAGGGTTTACATTTGTACATCTATATGCATCTATATAGTTGAGCCTGACCTTGTTGACTCACAACGAATCTCTACGTATGATTCGCTTCCAAAGTAATGATATAGTAAAGCAGTTTCCTTTTCTTTTGTTCTTTCTTTTGAAATTGATTACGTAGAATAACTGTAGGCCGGACCCAAAGCAGCAAGCTTTATCTGCTGCCCAAGAAAGAGCTCTTGCCCAAAGCAACATTCCCCCTTTTGCTTTTTCTCATATCCCACTGCTTGTAGACAGCATTAGCGTGAAACTTTTGTCTGTCTTGGAATCCATGAACAATCACTAGGGGCTTTTTTGACTGAACCCCACCATCATTCTCCCAATAACACACACCCAAGTATCTTAAACATTCTTCAAGGAAATCCTGATTGGAATCAAAGCTTCAACTGCTTTCCCCAACCCGAGAAACAACATACTTAAGTTGTAATACTTCTCAAGTATCATGAAGTACTACATACTTCCCAAAACCCTGACATATCTTCATCTCTTAGCCCATTGACCACCAACTTACGACCTTATAAGATGCTGACAATTTTCTTAAAAGGTTTTAAAATCTGACCCTGCCACCAACCAGGATCAGTGGCCAGATCCGTTTCAAGTAGGTCGATTCAACTCGAGCAGGTTAGATTGGATCCAATTCGATCCATGGGGCTTAACGGGTTTTTAAAACCTTATGTTTCTTACTTGACTACAAAATTGACCATTTTGCTACTGATTTTTTATTAATAATTTAAATCATCTTAAATCGACAGAGTATGCATACACTTTGAAAGTGGACGAGAAGAGCGACGTGTACAGCTTTGGAGTTGTCCTCCTAGAGCTTATAACTGGGCGGCGGCCTGTGGGAGACTTCGGCGAAGAGGGGCAGGACATTGTCCAGTGGACCAAGATGAAGACCGGAGGGAGCAAAGAGGGGGTGGCTAAGATCATAGACCAAAGGCTCACCAGTGTTCCAATTGAAGAAGCCATGCAAGTCCTCTTTGTAGGGATGCTATGTGTGCAAGAACAGAGTGTAGAGAGGCCCACAATGCGAGAAGTGGTGCAAATGCTGGCACAGGCCAAACAACCTCACACATTTCGCCTAACCTGATCAAATCAAAGCCTTATAAGTTCTCATCAAGGTTGAAGAATTAAATGTCTCTGATGAATGGATTTCCCTCACTTGTGCTAGTGATTTTAATTTGACACTAATGCTACTCCTACGTTAATGCATATACCAGACGAGCTGACGGGCTATTTACAGACGTTCATCACATGGAGCCCATATATAAGCATGATCTTTTGCCATGGGTTTCAGTATTTTATTTCAATGGGCTGGTTTCATATAAACAATTTAGAATTAAAAAGACGAATGGTTTGAGCTAATGTGGATAGTTTAGGAATGAGTTTATGTCGTTATTGTATGCGAGGGGTTGGGGGTGTATTGTGTCCATAGGAAGAATAGAAACATGTAGGACTGTGATTAGACCTTGTTTGTCTATGACATTTCCTTTGTATCATCATCTATCAGTGATAATCATTCTCTTTTTGTCAGCATTTTGAGTTTGCCATACTTTATTTGGCCGAAAAGACAATTAAACAGGCAGTGACTGTAAAATTGAATAGAAGGTCAAAGCGTGACATTTGTGGTTGGTTAATATTCCCACTGACCCAAAAGTGTGCAACAAGCTCTGTTAATGTGTCCCCGAGTAATGCTATGTACCAACCAACAGGGTGCTGGACCTTTTGGTGGGATGGCCAGGAAACGCTTATTGAAGCGGACGACCTGAGTGTTTGAACCCCCACTCTGTTGTCCACCCTGGATTATATCTCCATCTATCTGATGATGTGTATGACCTTGTATGTGCTGGAGGGGATTGTCGGTGGTTACGGTGTTAAAGAGGCTGGTTGGTGGTTGCCCCGCTCCTTCGAGTCGGGTTCCAAGGACTCATAGTACTTCCCTTGTTAAAAGAAAAAAGTAATGTTATAGACCTCGCACCCAGTGATATATGGCCTAACAGTCAACACGGCCTGCATTATGTAGGTTCGGGTCTTACGTCTCTGAAAGTGTAAATGGCATTTCCAATTTAGCAAGAGTATGGGCTTATTTTTTCTTGTTGTTGGCATAAGAGCCTAGGGCGTTCTTGGTGTTGGCATAAGAGTCTAGGGCTGGCAATGGTACCTATTCTACCGCTAAGAAAAATGCATGGATAATTTTATCAGACAATTTTCAAAATAGAACGGTAATGGAAGAGGCTCTTCCATATCCGTTTACCACTTACTGTTTGGTATAGTTCAATAGGTAAATCTTAAAATATCAATGTATGTGACACTTAATCTTATTTATAATAAGGGTACTTGAATTTAGATGTTCAAGATTCATAGTTAAGGAAACTCTTTCAATTGGAAGTTTTTTAAACTAGTTAATATATTTTTTTGCAACCAAAACTAGATAAGATTTATATGCAAAGATTTATGTAGTTTGATTTTCTAATCATTTATATTTTACTTAATTTTGTCATACCATTGGTGGTTAATTACTTGTTACTTATTTAATTTTTAGGCCTATTTATGTTTCAAAAGTACAATGATAAAACTTTAGGAAATAGCACACATGGATTAGATGTGGTCTATCCATGGTTGTAGAATCAGAGTGGTCAATGAGTTATGCTATACATTGGTTGCCATCTGCCCAGGCTTTAGTGGTAGTGCCTACAGTTTTCCCCGTTCATACGTTTTTCCCAAGAAGAGGATTTTAAATTGGATGGAAAGCATTTATAAAAAGGAAAAAGAATTTGGGGATATTCACCTTTTTCATTTTCATTACTAGCGCTGAAAAATATCCAGGTGAGGCTAATGATGGGGCATTGCAATGTTCATTTTAAGCTCCACAACAGGAGAAACTATTCACTACGAGCAGACCAGGTGGGATCTCCTCCCACTTTATTGGAGTTAGCGGTCTGTCTACCCTTTTATTGATACACGTGGCTAAGGAGGGAATTCCATGTTTTATTAGTATAATGATGGTGAGAAATAATATTATCAACGCAACAAACATCATTGATAGTTTTGCATTTCGCCCGATGTTTTTTCTTTTGCCACATACTTTCTTTCACTCATGTTGCTTTTTAGGGCATTTTAATGAAACGTCGCTAATAGCATTTGCAACGTTTAGTGTATTCTAAAGAGTTATTCGGAGTCAATATTTTGCTATTGGTCATTAGATGATATCGTCTCATGTTATTGTGTTTTTTAGGCTATTTATTTGGTTCATTATGAATTCTATGTTCTATGAAGATTCTTGTTTGGAAATTTTTTTTGTTCAATTTAGGAGCCTGTTGATGTGTAATCAAGGGCTATGCTTCATAAGCCAGAATTGACGAGTTAATGCAAAATGGAAGCTGATATATGTACACCAAATCCACGCACCTGTGTTAATATGGCAACTTAGTTATGTCCTGTGACTACAACACACTTCTCTTTAGCGACGTAAAAATCTGTTACTAATATCTTTATCGACAGATTCCTTCGTCGCTAATTCAGATGGCGATGCTATTGACTTTAATGGCTGAAAAATAAAATATATCGAAAAAGGTAATTAGCACTTCTGTCGCTAAAGAGTTTCAGTGACAAATCTCTGACATAAGTAAACGTTTTTATCTGTTGATAATTCATAGCGACAGTTTTTGTCCATCGTTAATGGTTTTGAAATGTTAAAAAAAAGTTTTGTAATACGTTGCCAACAGTGGTTTTGCCTTTGTATCGTCCAGTAATCATATAAGAATATATGACCAAGAACATCAGCTTTTTCCATCGTTAAAATAAATATACTTGCATTAAATAAAACATCATACAAAAAAATGATGAAAGAAAGTACAACTTGTGTAGGGAACTTCCTATCTTCTGTAATCGTTAGTGCTCATCGACTGCTCAACATCATGGCGCCGTAGTTGCATTACGTACTGACCTCCTGCACAGTCAAATCAGGACAATTTCATGCTGAATTGAACTTGACACATCCATATCTATATACAATGGGTGAACTGCAAATTTAACTAAATTCAATCATTAAGTTGCTTGACAAATTTTTTAGTATCCTCTCTCAATATCCCTATTGATGACATTTTGCAAATTGTTCCCAAGTCATTAAATTGTAGGAAAGCAAAAGAAAAGACTTACATAGAGAAGCACTCTAATATGTCCTCTACATAAACATTGTGTTATATATAAAAAAAAAACATGCACTTGAATAGCTAACAGTTTAGACTATGTACTGGGGACATCAAAAAATTTAGATCTGAATGATTCAAAGCCCAGAACAATAACAAACAGAAAGGGAAGAAGAAAAAAAAAACTTTCTGAAACATATAAAATTATCACCTGCACCGCCCCAGAGCTTGGACCAAGTCCAAGGATTCACAAAGATGCCCATCAAAACCAATAACAAGGTGATAAAATCTTATAGATCTAAATACCTCCCAAGTTGACCAATCAAAATAATTATGGCTGCTGACATCTCCCCAGGAACATGAGACTGCAAAAATTCAAGAAGCCCAACGACAGTACAATACTCTTATTATATGCCCAATCCCAACCCTGAAAAGAAAACATTACAACCCGTGTATTACCCGTGTATTAGGAATAAACCTACAAGGACATTTTCATTTATGAAGATAACAGTGTCAAAATTAAGACAACATCAGATAATAGGATAACTACCATATAGTATGTCATGAGCTCCAACATTGAGACAACATCAGTAATGTCAAAAGCAGTCCCCATGTTGAAATAATTTGTTTTGGCATATATTTGCTTGTTGTCCATATCCACCTCATCTAAGCAGACGTTGTACCAGAAACTTCTCCACCTTCTTTTAATTGTTGAGCTTTATCCCCTGACCTAGAATGTCCTAGCAGTTCATCCATCAGCCAAAACACAATTCATTCGACAAAAACTTGCCAATTTGCAAAAGGGTATTGTAAGCATTGTGAAAAACACAAAATGATGCAAACTTATGTTCATGAAACCAAACAATATATTTAATTACATATATTACTTTTTGTTGTTGGCTGCAGTCATGGAATTCCGTATCGGATATCGGTATCGTATCGGTCGGCTTAAGAGACAAAATATCGGAGATATATCGGAGATATTTATAAAAAAATATCGGTGATCAAAAACTAGTTTTTACCGTATATTTTCATAATCTAACTTCTAAAATGAGTTATACTAATTTAGACAAAGCATAGATTTTAAAATATGCATATTAGGATGGGAAACAAGTGGGAAAGTTACTTTTTTTCCCCTTTTTTTTTAAAAAAAATTTTTTTTTCGAATTTTTTTTTCCGAAAATATTATTTTATTATTAAATAGCGATATATCGGTCTGAAACCGATATATTATCGCCGATATATCGGTGATATTTGAAAAAAAACAAAGAATCGATATTTATTCGTCTCGTTTTATCGGGTGGGGCCCAATATCGATATATCGGCGATATATCGCCGATATGGAATTCCATGGCTGCAGTACAAATTTCATATCATAATCATAATCAAGTAGCGCTTTTTTCCAACTATTTGGGATCGGCGACACGGATCTTACTCCTCTATTTCAGCCTGTTTTGGGCTACCTCTTTTGTAAAAGATAATAAAGTCAAATCCTTTCTTATTAACTTCATCTAAGTTCTCTAAGGTCTCTCTTTTAGCATCGTTTACATGTATCACTTCTAATTTTCTCACAGGGGCATCTAAAGCCTAAAGGTCTTCTTTGCATATACCCATACTTACACAATCTACATTCCCTCAGCTTCTCCCCTAAATGAGCTACTCCTAGGCAGTACAAATTTCACTAAATAGAATTTCTATTCTCAATGTTATAGAACACACTTCCATTCTAATTAAGAAAAGAGCATGGTCCAAGAGTATCAAGAATTCTGACAAGGCACTATAAGAGGATCCATAGGTTGTGAACTATCTTTGTCACACAAATCGGCATTTATGTTTATGACCTCTTCTTCCTGTTTGCCCATGAATTGTTCAATGTGGTTCAGCATTTTATGATACCCCAACAATTCCTCAAGCAATTACATTTATTGATCGCATTTCTCTCTGCTGAGGCCATATGGGCACTTGACAAGTTCTAAGACACAGGTCATAATCCTCCATGTGGTCTAATTGGGACACAGCATAAAGCAGCTGAAAAAAAAATCCTTTTCATTCAATAAAAAGAAAATTTTGTTGGAAGTAAAAGAAACATACGATTTAATATCTTCTGAATAGAAATATGAAGAGAGGGATGGACGGAGATCTTCATAGGCTCTTCTATCTGCCACAGCTTGTAAGGATTCTGTTCTATTTGAGGGTCCTCCTTGAAACATCTGCATGAAGGGGTTGCATAATCATGACAAATGTGCTTTCAGCTAAGGAGTTTATAAACAAGTCAAATAAATTTCCATAATCTGAACAAAAAAAATTGTGAATATCATGATCCAAGCAGTTATATTGTTCAGTCAATAGTTATCTATCTACAAACAAGCCAAGCGAACGAAAAGGATGACAGATAGGCATCCTTAAGAAAATCAAGCAGCACGTTGTGCATGAGGAAGCTGTCAGTTGGCAATTTGAAGGGCACCCAAAGAGTTTTCAGATGGTCTTTGCATCTCAATCCTTCTGATCGGCCCAAAAGTTGGCTATCCAGATTTTTTGTTAAATGAATTGATTCACATTAGACCATGAGGCACTTCCATCTGCTGGTGTATCAAAACCTTTTTTGTTATTTTGTATTAAAACCTTTATAAAAATGTTTCCACACAATATCCAATCTTAGACATTGTAAAAAGTAAGCATTGCATACCTCATGCACAATTAAATCAAAAGAAAAGACATCCACACTCTTCCCATAGGATTCACGTCTATAAACTTCCGGAGCAGTTCATCTATTCATAACCATGGACCAACTCAGTCAAGTCAATACATTACATACCCACCGTTAGAGGTATAGTCTTCTACCCCTGTTTTCCTTCTCATCTTACTAATTCCTATTGTTAAATGCTCTAAAAAATGCTATGCAATGTGTAGTATGCTTTGCAACAATGTGCTACTTGCATATTGTGTTTAAAACTACTCAAAATGAGCATCTTTAGGTGCTGGAAAATTCCGTGGGCCAATTTGTTTATCCTGTCCATCTACAAGTATTCAGAATCTACATGCAATAGCATACTCCGTAAATTACTTTTTACCATTTGCATCGTTGAAACCAGCTGCTTTGGTTGCTCGATCGGTAGTCAGCTCTGGTAGCAGTTCAGCATTACATGCATCTGCCGAGAAGCATTTCAATTCAACACACTCATTGTCGCTTCATCTCTCCTCTCCACGCTATATTTTTTCAAAAGCAATCAGCTAACTACATCCCAAAGATTTTGACTTTGATTTCCTTTTTTCTTCCTTCACCATCTCCTTGTGTGTGTATATAAGGCCCTATGCACCATGCATGCAGTACAGAGTATCCTATTCTCTTCATCAGAACAAGCAATCAATACTCATGAAGATGACCAACCATTTTCTTGTTTCAGTCCTCATCCTCCTTGCTTTAGTCCCTGCCTCCCAC
Organism: Houttuynia cordata; assembly: GCA_039654745.1. Taxonomy (NCBI): domain Eukaryota; kingdom Viridiplantae; phylum Streptophyta; class Magnoliopsida; order Piperales; family Saururaceae; genus Houttuynia; species Houttuynia cordata. The sequence continues at coordinate 40,700,234 of CM077507.1, read as the reverse complement.
CTGACAGCCGACGCCGTGGCCGCCCCCGCTGCCGTGCTGGACATGTCCGGCCGTGACCTGCGATCCGGGATCAAGTACTACGTACTTCCATTCCTCCATGGGCGGGGAGGCGGCCTGACTCTCGCCGGCAGGAACAAGAGCACCTGCCCATTCAACGTGGCTCAAGAAGTCCATGAAGTCTCCCCCGGCCTCCCTCTGACCTTCCACCCCGTCAACCCCAAGAAGGGCGTCGTCCGCCTAACCACCGACCTCAACATCGCCTTCTCGGCGGCCACTCACTGTGCCAAGTTAACAGTGTGGAGGCTCGGCGGGTTCGATGTGGCGACTGGCCAGAGGTATGTGAGCATTGGTGGGGTGGCCGGGAATCCTGGCGGCTCTACCTTGAGCAACTGGTTCAAAATAGAGAGGTTTGGGCATTCGAAGAACTACTACAAGCTGGTCTTCTGCCCGTCTGTTTGCCGGTTCTGCAAAGTGGTATGTGGCGATGTCGGCATTGTGAACGAAGGTGGGAGGAGGTGGCTGGGACTCAGTGACAAGCCTTTTCCTATCATGTTCAAGAAGGTGCAGTAATCAAGTCCTGTTTCAATCATCCAAAGCCGGGTCTATGTTACAATCATGTGTAGGAAGTTCTTAATAAGTGACAGCAATAAGGAGCTCATTGAGCTCTAGTGTGAAGACTGTGGCTGAGTGCCGCCTGTATAAGCTTGTGTTTCCTTCAAAATAAATGAATTACATTATCAAAGAGTAGTGAGCCACTAAACATGTCTTTTTTAAAGAAAAAAAATGGTCATGCACATTAGTGAGGTTTGGTTCGAAGATGATCAGACTGGTTCAAGTTCTTCAAGCTGCACGACCGAATGGGCATCAAAGCTCTTCATCAATTACTATTTGCAGATTCACTATCATGTGTGTGTTTTATTCTTTGAATTATCCGAAGAACAAAAATTTCATAGCTGTTATGAACCATTCCTTAAGCAATTAGGTTTTTTAAAAGCTTTCCTAGATTATTTAGGATTTTCTTATTTTAATTAATCCTAGTTGGAGTAGAATTAGTCTATTGCTCTCTAGTTTGATTAGTATTTGAGTTTTTTAAAATATTTATTCCTAGTTTCCTATTGTCAGTAGTATTCAAATTTTGTAAGGCTACATGGCTAACTCAATAAATAGGGCTTCAGCCCTACTTCTACAGTAATCCATGAATAAATTTCAGAAATCAAGTAATTTAATTTGAGGACGGTTTATATAAGATCGTTCTCGTATAAAAGAGTATGAGAACAATCTTTTGAGTCATTGGATTCCTATCTGACAGTGAATATAACATGAGAGTGTGACCCATCATTCGCTCTTATAGTCGTTAGATCAAGATCTAACGGCTGTGACTTGAACTAGCCTCATATATATAAGGCAAATGAGAGCGATCTTATTTTAACTTTTTCCATTTAGTTTAGTTATCTCTTTCTCTCACTGTCTCTCCCGTTTCTCTACTTTAGTTTCCTTGTGGCCAAAAGGCTACAACAATAGCCTTCTCGCAACGAAAAAAAAACTCTCATTGCCTTCAATGGAAGGTGACTCAGACGCTTCTCCTTGCCAGAAATTCCGCATCCATTGAGCTGAGAACTAGCTTCTGAGCTTTAAGATTTTTCTTATCCTATTAGTCCGTGGTCTAAGAGTAACTCTCAACCAATGTGTGCATCAGCAGCTCAGGCCACTGTAACTAAGAAAATATAAGACAAACATCTGTGACCTGTGGCAAAAACATAACATAGTTTCATGGTCTCCGAATTAATCATACTTAATCATCGAGTAACTAACATAAGCAACGCAACCACAGGATATTGAGCAGAATTTATGGTCTTTGAGCTTTGGTCTTTGCTTCTCCATTGGCAAAATTTGGTGGACTGCATATGGCTTTTTTGTTTTTCAGGTATCTTGGAAGAATGTGCTACTTCCATTAAGGAACTAATCAAGATGGACATCTTCCCTCCGCCCTCCAGGTACTGACCTCTGGGCATATGGTGATTCTGAGTCAAGTTCTTCCGCATTTACTACCTAAAATCCCACCCTTTAAATTCAAAAAGTGGAGCTGGAAGAGCAATCAAGTATTCAGAATCACCATTTGCATGATAAATACCTAAAATCCCAAGAAATTTAACTTTGATTTTCCATTTTCTGAATTAAGTTCTTGCTGAATCTTTGGATTCAAAAGAGGAGGTGGAGGAGAAATTTTGGAGGAGGAGAAATTTTGGAGGAGGAGAAGAACACGGAGGAGAAAGAGAAGGAGATAACTGATGAGGGAGAGGAGAGGCGGAGGTTATTGTAGCGGGTTAGAGTAAAGTAGGAACATTTTAGTCTAGCATAAAAGTTCAGAGAAATAAAATAACTGGCTGAGGTGGAAGAGAGGGATAGAGAAAAGAGCTAACATAAAAGCTAGAAGTTAAAGCACACACAATGAGCGCAATCACTTCAACCATACAAGATATTATCTTATGATGAAATAATAACAACAAAACCAAATGCTCAAACAGAGATTTAATGGTCAGCGCTTCACATGAACCAGTTCCTCCTGTCATTTTGTAACCATACAAATCTTTCGATCTCTTGTACAATCTTTACTTGAACCAAAATTGTAACCCAAGGCCCTGTTTGGTTGCCCAAAAAGAAAGCAGCTTCTTTTGGGAGATTTCCCAAAAGAAGTAAGAAGAGCTTCTTTCAATAGCATGTAGGGGCCGTTTGGGGCGTGATTATTGCAAAATATCCAGACTGGATATTGGATATTTACTGTAGCATCCATGTGGATTTTTACATCCAGCTGAGGTGTTTCAGCTGGATATATAAAATATCCGGATGCTACAGTGTAGCAAAACATCCCATCTGGATGTTTTGCTTTTAATCATGCCCCAAACGGCCCATTAATGTAAATTTAAAAAAAAAAACAGGGATATTTTTTTAATAAAAAGCTAATGATAAGATTTTTTATTATCAAATGCCTTTGTCTTCTTTCAAAAATTACATGAAGTGCCACCATGACCTAACTTCATCGGATGAAGTGAATTTTGGCAAACCAAACACCTTATTTCTTATACCTAGATTCATTTCAAGAATTTGGATTTACTACTCCTAAAAGTGCTAACCAAACAGAGCCCAAGTCTCTGAGCTTCATCTTGTAATACATTTCTGAATAACATAGCAGAAAAATAAATAAAATAAGATGCGAGAATATAAACATATTAAATGTTGCTTGACTAGATATCAGCCCATATAAATTGCTGTAAGATCTACTTAAAATTCATAAAATGTTGTGGTGCCTAGCCTTGTGTGACAACCACTTATAGATGAATTCTATCTAATGGCCAAAACAAGCCAAGCTCAAGTGATACCCAGACACCTAGAATGGCAGTGAGACTAGATGGTTTGGTGGCACGTTGGCAAAATATGGGTCATGGTTTTGCAAAGGATGACGTGGAATGGTGAACTACTCATCCTTTTGTAAACTTTGGTTCAGGTTTGATGCAAGGGCCTCATTGATATAATTTCCGAAGGTTGAGATTTACTTTTAACAGCAGACAGAAGATGAGCTCAGTTGGCCCAAACTGAAAACAGGCACTCTCAGTCAATGGTATAAACCTAAGATTGACATGATGCAACAGAGTGGAGCCAAATTGTAAATGGATCGTACTATGTAATAAATTTTTCTGCTGTAGAATGCAACATTATATTTACTATCGAGTTAAAAGTGGTTACGAATCTTACTATGTCTTTCAAATATTTATAAGTTCCAATTTTGGTTTCTTAATTGATGTATCTCCATTAATTAGTGTTGAGTTCAGCATCAATGCATCAACGTTCCTTCTTTCATTTCCTATTTTATCATTCTCTCCTAAAAAAAACCAAGCCATTTTTAGAGGCTAGCTTTCATTTCCCTTGCACCACCCACTTCTGACACCAAAAGGGCAACCAACCATCAATTTGCTCCTAGATAAGTTAGTGTATAGTTAACTCACACTAACCAAGAGGTCTTGGTGGGCTGGCCAGGACCATGCCTCAAGAAGCGGAGGTGTTGAATTCCAAGCCCCATTCCATTGGCCACCCATAATACTACGACCTGACCAGTGTATATGTTGTATGGGCCTTGTACGCTACCGAGGGGATTGGTGGCCCTAAGGAGCCAATTGCCATACACCTAATCAGATCTAAGGACTCAGCAATCCTTGTGAACTCTAAAGGCCAAGCCTGAGAACAGATGTCTTCAATCCAATCCATTTATGTAGCCATCTTCCCTCTCAACCAAACTGCTAGCAGCAAGCTTACGACGAGAGCCCAATCCAATAAAACAACTCCCAAGCCTGTAAACAATCAATGCCTACCTCTAGCTACACTAGCATGCTACCCTATGACAGCTGTCTTGTTTCCTCTCCTAGTCCTCCCCCTCCCCCTCTTCCTCTAATCCTTTCCTAATACCTCTGCCTCCAGTCCTCACTCCCTTCTTCCTCCATCATCTGCCCCAAACTGATTAAGTAATTTTAAAACAGCATTGACAACAAACTCTTAGATAATAGAAACAAGTAGTAAAATTTATCTGACTAGGAAAATGAAGTATCTTCAATTATCACAACATGTTGAAGCTATGATTTTCACAAATTAACTTTGTACAGGATGGCTAAGCTATAAAGTACGCAACCATAAATCATAAATCAATCAAACAACAAAACACAAAGGATTTTTATTTGAAAACCCAAATGCAAAAAAATATGGAACACTCTCTCATCATAACTATGCACCATATGAATGAGTTTACACGAAGGTTAGCTCTATCTTCGCTACTGCCCATCAATGAGCCTAAGTACATTTAATTTTTAATTTCATGCAAGCACCCCATATTAGAGTTATTATTAGTTGTAAGGGTAAATTTTTCTTTTACATTGTTGTATTTTGACATTCAAGTAATCATTATTGAAAACTGAGTCTCCCTCTTTGTTCCTGCTTCTTCTTCTTGGTCTCTTCTCAATTCACATGGTATTAAAGCAATGAAAGTTTTGATATTTGATCTTATGGAAGGAAGTTTGATCTCTTTCATGATTTTCATAATAATTTGGAGTCGTAGTAATCTAGAATAATCTGGAGTCAAAGATCAAGAAATCTCAGTATTTGGAGTTGTAGTGGTCTGGAATAATTTGGAGTTGAGCCCTCACTTTCTCATCATTTGAATCTGGTAATTCGTTCATCTCTTATTTGTGATTGCTTATTGTTTCTATTGGTTTTCGAAATGGCTAGTGAAAGAGATGATTCACTTCAATCTATTAGTATAAGATTGAATGAGAGAAATTATTTGTATTAGAGTTATGTGATGAATAATTTTTTAAAAGGCAAAAGCATGCGGGGTTCTGTTATTGGGACCTTAGGTAAACTTATAGATCAAATTTCTATAAAATATGAAGAATAATTAGATACTTGGGAATCCAACAATCCAAAAATTATCATTTTGATAAACAATTCTGTTCAGTCGCAGGTAAGTACTTAGTTGGCAAAATGATACAGCTAGGATTTGGGATCATTTGGCAAGACTATTCACAGAATCTAATTTTGCAAAACAATATCAGTTGGAAATGGACATTCAGGGAATTCAACAGAAAAGTAGAAGTATTAAGGAATTCTATTATGCCATGACCGAAATTTGGGATTAGTTGGCTCTCATTGAATCAGTAGAACTAAGTGCGTTTGAGCTATATATTACCCCGTAGAGAGGAACAATGGTTGGTTCAATATTTATGGCTCTTCAGGATGATTTTAAGGGATTTTGTAGGACAATTCTGCATCGTAGTTCACTTCCCTCTGTTGACTCGGTGGTCAATGAGTTGTTGGCTGAGGAAACTCCTTTTAAGTCTCATACAGAAAGATGAATTCTCCAACCTCCTAATCAATATGTTTTAATAGTACCACCAAGACTTCCTGCCAACTATCAGAATAAGCCCCCTTCAAAGCCTGGCAACGATGAATGTCATTGACTGGATGTGTCACGCCCCGAAATTCCCAGCTACGTCAGAGTGCTCCCTTTTAGAGTAAGCTTGAAGCCAGAAACCTCGGGACGCGACCGAATACTCGATCTCACATTCAATTACACCATCACAAATGGGCGTATAATTGACATAATTCAGTCTTGAGAATAAATATTATTAATATCATGAAATGAAAATCCACAGGTTCTAAAAATATCCAACAATAAAAGTCATTAAAAGTTTTTTGCTCACACGCCATTAATACTGCAACTGTCAATTAAAATAAAAGATAAGATCTACGGCTCTTCAACTTGTTGTCTTCAAGCTTCCCTTTATCCTGCACTATTTCCATATCTAGTCCTTGTCAATGCCTGCATCACAGGATGCATGAGTATTCCGAAGAAATACCCAGTAGGATGCAAAAACCATAACAGGAGTAGCAGGTACAATATATGACAAGGAATATGATCAAGATATGACAATAGAATCATCAATAATTTATGAATTGAACATAAAGATTTCCATTACCAGGGAAATATTATCATTCACCAAGACTCCAAAACATCGAAAGTGTATGGATATACAATTTCTGCTCTCAGTCATCACCAATCACAAGTTGTTACTTACCAGATTTCCCTAGAGGTTCTCTTACTGAAACCCGGCCAAGCGTCTAGGATATTGGCCTCATCAGTGCTTACAAACATAATGGGCAGAGACTGCTAGACCTTCCCTAATGTCTCAACAGCCTAAGGACGTACGTATATACACCTTTTTGGGCGGGAGCCTCACTAGGTTCCAAAAATAATGAAGTTTTCACAAGATCTAGACATGGCGCTCTGAGCATACTATGAAAGTCCCTAATCATGTACTTTTCAGCTTACAGGTCTCTCAACCTGGGAAACTTATTCGACTACCTCTAATGGGCAAAAACTCACAAAGTCCTCATGAAGAATTACTGTCACGTCCCAAAATTTTAGGCCTTGATGAGAATGCGGAAGTCATCAATTATACCAAAAAGAGGCTTTTGAAGCCAGAAATACGGAACGTGACCGAATACTCGATCAACCTGTTAATTACGCCATCTCGGAAGGATGTGTAATCAACACCACGCATTCAGTCTTAAAATAAAAAATTGTTAATATATATGAAATGAAAATCCAAAATTCTTGATTAAGCTTCAATACACCATTAAAATAGTAAATGAACTAAAAACCATAAAAGGTTTGGGCACACTTGCCACCATTCCACAATTGTTCAATAATAAACAAAATAAGAAATAACTTGAAATCATTTTCCCATAGCAGTCAGCAACTTCTCCTGGAATCACGACCTATCCTAATTCGTTCATTTTTTATGCCTGCATCAAATGATGCATGAGTACTCTACAGAAATACTCAGTAGGATGTAAAAACCCACAAGGACAGAGTATAAAATATGTGGAATAAGAATATATTTCTTAACTGACACTGGATCAATTAACAGCAACATAACTAAAAACCAAGGTATCTTACTTCAAGAATATCATAATTCATCACGACTCCATACACCACATGTGTAAGGAGAAATTAACATTCATCACTCACTCCAGACATCAATAGTATATGGAGATTTCAATTTCTACTCTGAGATATTACCACCGGCAAGTGGTTACTTACCATAATCACCCAAGAGGTTCTCCCTTCGAAACCCGGCCATGCGTCTAGGATGTTGTCCTCATCAGTATTTACGGACACAATAGGTAGAGACTGCAGACCTTCCGTAATATCTTATCACAATCTAAAACGTACGTATATGCTTCTTTTTGGGCGGGAACAACTAAGTTCCAAAAATATCGGAGATCTCGCAAGATCTGGCAATGGCTCTCTGAGCATACTATGATTCTACCTCGGAGAGATCCTCGCAAGGTCTCTAGTAGAGAACAATCAGCATGTATCTTAGTACAATTTCTCATAACATAGGTTGCAACACTCTAGAATACAAAGTATCATTTACCAATAATTGACTCACTCAAGGAGTACCTGTAAGGGCCAGAAATTTTATATTAATAAAGAGGAATTTTATTGCTCAAAGTGAGTAATTTTGAGTTTTGGGAAAATTCATTAAAAATAAAAAAAAATTGAATTTTCGTCGGGCCGATGGATCGCCGTTAATTTTGTGGTTTTCGAGGCAAATCAGTTGGGAAACTTCTTGGGCTGATTTTGGTAGATCTTTGGGAGACGTATCCTACCTAATTAGCCCTAATCAGGGATCTAAAACTTGAAGATTGATTGGGTTTCCAAAACTCTAAATTGTATAAGATTATTTTCTCTTATAACTAGATATTTAATTAGCCAAATTGGGACAATCATGGGAGACAATTTGGGACGCCCTAAGGAAGGCTGACTTGGCCCTTCCATGTTTATGGATGGCGCCAAGTTGGAGTTTGAATCAATCTTTTTGAATTGACATCTAATTGGGAAGTTAAGGAAGGGATTTGATAACTAAGTAATTTGAGATAAATCCCTACCTTAATGGAAGCAAAATTGAATATTCTGATTTAGGGGATCTCGTCCAGGCTGTGTTGGATGGGCTGGAGCAATCCATGGCCCTTGGATGAGGTGGAGGTGGATGGTGGGGATCACAAGGCATGGTCTATTTAAACCATACAAAAGAGGATAGGGCACCCTTTTTGGAACCGACTGTTTTCTTCTCCTTTAGTGATTCCTTTCTCCACTATCACGTCCTTCCCCTCCTCTTCCAACCAGCAGTAAGCCTCTCTTCGTTGTGCATGCAAGGGTGGTGTTTTGGTTCGTGTGGAGTTCGCGAGGGAACGAGTTTTAGTGCAAACCGGTTGTCGTGCATCTAGTATCGGTTTGTCAAGGTAAGATACTTTTTTCTCACACATGTGTATATTGAAATTCATGAGCTTTTCATGATGATTCGAGTTATGATGAATATGTGACATTACTGATCTCTGTTGTTTTGGATTAATCATCTTGTTGTTTATGGTTGACATGATGAATTGAGTAACCCGATTCTAGTATATTGTATTTATCTCCATGCATAACCCAATCGAGACATCCCTATTGTATGCTATTCTTTTGCTACCCTCTTACCATGTGTTTTCTGTCCATAAATGCATGTCGTTCTCTATTTCAAGTGGCTTAAGGGTCTGTTTTCATAAAGTTGTTCAATTTCGTATTGTTGTCAACGGATTTGGTGTTATATTATGCCATGACATAAAGTAATCGTAGATGGACATCTTAATACAATTTTTTACCCTAAAAAGCAGCCAGCTTTATGAGCTAGGCTTGCTGGTTTTTGTACGTTCCAGTAGGTCAAATTAGAGTTTGAGTGGTCTGGTTATGTGTCCTGTAAAAGCTGTTCACTTTAAGCCATATACACCAAAATTGATTGAGTATATCAAATCGGCCTTTTTAAAAGAGACAATGAAGAAGATTTATAACCTGAAAGTATAAACCCTTATGGGTCAGGACTTGTGGAATTCGATGACCTCAGGCACTAGGTCTGACCGGGAGCCGAGGTATTCTGGAAAAGCTGTCCAATTTGCGGGTTAATAGCCTAATAAGGTTGAATTGTGTAAACAGTTTTAACAATGAACTTTCACGCAAGTTAATACCTAATTAAAGAACTGATCAGAACTAAGTAATCACCTAAGATGATAAAGTACTAAGCATAAATGACCCTGATTAGGGTTAGAACAAGTAATAACTTATGGAAATGGGGTTAATTCAAAGTATAGTACTCTCGGCTAGGAATAATCCTGCGCCGACAAACTGTGTTAGAAAATACATAACTAAATACAAAAAATTCAGAAAATTATGCATAAATTGGGTAATAACCTATAGACATAGGGCTATCTGTCATAAAAATTTATGAGACAAACAAATTGTGTACAGACGGTGATAAATCTGGAAATAGGGCTGTTGTGTACATAACAGTGTCCATTCCCAGAGCATAAGTTATACGCTATGTTAAACCGTATAATATATGTAACATATGGAGGGTATTACTAAGTAAAAACCCAGAGTTATATGGTGTTAGTATTATGTAATGGGTAATTCAAATTATTACGAACGTCATGGTCACCGAGTCTTCCCGTACGGTTCCTAACACCGTACATCTCTTACACCTTGAAGCCTTGATTCAAGGTTAAGGTTTATCCTCTTAAACCCTACCATTAAGTTATATGAGAAACTTCATTTTCAGAGTCTTGAGAACCAGGGATGGTCTTGATTGGAATAGTGCAAGGTGAAGGTATTGGACGCGTCTGTACTGAAGAGCTGCGGTTTCGAGTCAACCCGTGCTTAGGCACAGATCAGTTGTTGGATTAATCTCGTGTGACTCAATCCTTATTAAATGTTGGGAATTCCAGTGTACTCCTTCGAAAGCGTGCGCTTTAGATTGTAAGACATTACGGAAGGTCTGCAATCTCCGCCCATTGTGCCCGTAAGCACCGATGGGGCTAGCAGCCGTAGACGCATTGCCGGGTTCCTCTGTAGAACCTCTAGGATGATCTGGTATTAATGTCCATAGGGGAAGTGGACAGAGCTGAGAGCAGAAATTGATTTCTCCGACACTTTGGTTGTCCGGAGCAGATATTTTGTTTATCTCCTTACTCTTTGGAAGTCTGGAGTCATATTGATATTTTGATTTTGTTCATCCTCGATTAGTGAGAGTTTCGAGTGATGTGTCAGCTTCAGGTAAGTGAATCTTGTTTGTATTAGTCCGGAGTTGTTGGACCTCTTATTATCGAGTCATTTTAATTCCATTTCCATTGTGAGTTTTTCTAGTATCCTACTGAGTATTTCCTTTGGAATACTCACGCATCTTCTGAAGACGGAAGAGAAGTGATCAGCGCTTATCGGCGTGGAGGTTGGTGATCTTAAAGATATGAAGAGTAGATGGCGATTAATTTATTTTCAGTTATTTTGGATGTTGGTTTATTTTGTGGCCTATGTGCCATTAATTTATTTGTTTTCTAAAAGCCTTTACATTATTGTAATAAGACATTTATCCTTTTACTTAGTTATTTTATATCTCATGTACGTGAATATTTGTTTAAGTCATGTTGATCCTGCGAAACCCATGTATGCAAATGGGTATGTGATGATTAGAGTATTCGGTCCGTCCCAGATTTTCTACCCTATAACCTTTATTGGCTTATCTCTTCCGCGTATTTCGGGGTTGGAAATTTGGGGCGTGACAGTACCAATGAGATTTCATGATCTCTCTCAGAATATAACTCACAAAAGGAGTACCGAATGAGATTTCAATATCTCTATCAGCATATGACTCAATAAGCTTCCAATACATTTAATATCTTACACCTTGCGTAGCCCTAGATAGGAAACCCCCAAAATCAACTGAGTTCATGAATCACATGTCCAGATTCGAAACATATAATAGAGTTTGAGAGTTAGGACTCTAATTAGAAACTCAAACTGTTTTAAAGTTGTAAGGAAAGACTAGAGACATTTGAAATTCCAAGCCACCTTGGATTACTCCACGATATCAACCCTTATAACTTAATAATCCTTACTGTAATAATTATTGGCAGATCTTATAATGTATAATAAATATTATTATAACCTTATCATACATATTCTTTTGTATTAGTAAGTATTAGTACCTTTTGACCTAATTATAGTACACTATTTTCTGCACATCAGTCCACTTCTGATGGTCCCCACCATCAGTACAGTTTGATCTAAGCCCTGAAATATTTTTTGTGGTTAGCTCTATGAATCTAGTTTTCAACCCTACTGTCGGCATAGTTTTATGATTTTTATGTAATTAGTTATGAATATTTTAGTGTAGGTCGTTGGAGTATAAACAGTTCTAGCCGAGAGCACTAATTCTAATTTTATTTGATTGATAGGCATAATCACCCTCTATTTTGATTACTAAAGTCTTTTTAGCCTTAATTACATACTTCCTAGGTTCATTACAGAACCTTAATAGTTCTGGATTTTTGTAATTTTCATGCCTTAAGGGTTGTTTTACCACCCGAACCTGATTATACTAGTACATCCTTGATAATAGAAGTATTAACTAATAGGACAATTAGTTTGAGACACATGAATGTGCAAATTAGATAATTGACATGTTACAAAAGACTATTTTGAATGATCAGTCAGTCATGACACAAAAAGGCTGTTGTGTTCCCTATTAATAGTTCACTTTTAAAATCAACAAGTGCCCCTTACCAATTATTGGAATTGTATGGTTATGTAATTGTCGTGTCTCAACCAAACATCATGACATAACATGATAGAGCCAATAAGGCCACAAAATAGAATTAAGAGAGATCAAAACTAATTAGGGGTTCCATCTAGGTGCTAGCGTGTGTACTTAGAAGGAATTTCAAACACAATTGTCCACATACACAACATATAACATATCAATATAAGAATTCCATCATGCGATGAACTTGAATCAACATGTTTACAAATATGAAGACAAGATATAAGTCACAAGACAACAACAAGTTGAGCTTCATATTCAATAAGAAATTTTCGAAGAAAAGTGGGGGAAAAACCATCCTACTTGGTTGATTGTAGCCCTTCCTTGTCTCCTTACTTTGACCATCGTTTCCTCTATGCAACGCCGCCCTCGTCCTTCAGATTGGAGGAGTTTTGTGACTAGGGAAGAAGGTGAAGAGGTGCTGGTTGGGTGTAGGAAGAACAGAGAAAACCAAAGAGCACACACAAGGGAGTGGTCGGCCAAGTGGAAGGGTCGGCCCCCTTCTTTTGTGCTTTTATACTTAGGTTTCCTATTCTAATTAGGCTCAATCTCTTCCCCTAGAACCTTACCTCATATAATCTCAGCCTTCTAATCATAAACCCACTCCAATTTGGCATTGGACGACCTCTCATAATGGTTCCCAATTTGGTTAGGATTCTAGATCTTCCTTAGAATCAAATTTTATTCAAGTTGATCTCAAAGACCAAATCTGGAAATTGTCAAATCCCATCCTAACCTCTTAGACGTCCCTCCTTATTGAGTGTCCCTCTCCGATTGGCTGATAAAGATTTAAGGAATATTCTCCTCTAATCACTTATTGGTTCTCTTAAATAACCACAAATGATGTAGGTACTTTCCCGATTTACCACAAGGTTTTTTCCTTAGTTACAACTAGGAAATCAATTTGTACCCTCTTTACCACCACCATGATCACTCATGCACGTGCCATGTCACGTCCCTGAGCCCTGGCGTCCATGTGTCCGGGCGCCCAGGTGCATCTGGCGTCAGGCACGTGTCTCGCGTTAGGTGCCTCCAACGTCCTACATACATGATATGCTACTCCATCTCACATAGATCTTGTACCACATGTCGAAACCACCTCGTCTCACACACACATGACCTCACATGTGCCACGTCTCTACTCTGGTGTCCAGGTGCACCTGACGTCCAGGTGTGTCTGGAGCTCGCGTTCCTCTGACTTCTGATAAACGTGCAATTATGCCATATCTCATAACTTCCCATGTTACCATACTTCACCTTAATATATCACATCGCTCATAAGAGTATAGACATGTTGTACTTGTACCCTGGCGCCTTGGCCCACTCCTGGCATCAAGTGTCCCCAAACCCTGATGCTAGACCAGCCTCAACCCCAGGTTAAGCCCAGTGTCAGGGCTAGTCCTCGCACCTTGGTAACATGCCTACTTGGTCTATTGATTGAGCAATTCATCATGCATCACATCAATCATTCAACAAGCAATTTATAACAAAATGCACGAGTCAACTAAACTTTCCTATCTTAAGCTAGTTTCCTAAATTAACAGTTTGATAATCATACCGATTTTTCGGGTATTACAATTATTGAGCAAATGATTACCCAAAGACAAATATAAGAATATACTCTGGGATCATCATAACTTTTCTGATAACGGACTCGCAAAAGGAGTACCAAATGAAAGGATCAACATCGGTCCTGTTACATGTGACTAGCCTTAGATAAGAACTCATGGAACAAACTCGTGTTCAAGAACTACTTACTATGACTCCAATGATCAAAGTTGGGACAAGAAGAACGATAGGTTCAAGTTTCAATTGAAAGATTGAATCGAATCGGACACCAAGAACAAGGTACATGAAATTTATAACTTAGTCAATTTTATTGTAAACCCTACTTTGAAGTCTTATAATATTCATCAATACATCAAATGCTCATCCATGATATAATAACTTAGAATAGTTTGGTATTAGTTCCTTTTAGTATAAATGCAGTGTACTATTTTAACAGATCAGGTAAATTCAAATGATTACCACCATCAGCACAGTTCGAACTAACCTTTGAAATTTTTATTGTAGATGATCCTATGAGTCTAGTTTTATATCCAACTGACGGCATATTTTTAGGATTTTCTCGAATTAGTTATGACCATTTTAGTGCAGGTCATTGGTGCAAGAACAATCTTGGCCGAGAACACTGTTTTTAATCCGATTTGATTAGTGACTCTAACTATTCTGACACTTAATGAATTCATATATCTATTAGCATGATACCTTTAGTTTATTACATAACCTTATTAGTCAAAAGTTTAGTAATAGTGTCTCAACCGTTCCTAATAAGTAGCTACTCTATTCTCCCATATATTAATAGGAAAGCATTTTTCTTTCTTGAAGCAGATCAGGACATCCAGAGATCAAAGCAAGATGGGGAGCGGATGGTTGACCTGTTGGAAGAAGAGTGAAAATAAGACCAAGGAGAATGCGATGACCATGATTGTACACGTGATTGATCAAGAGCTGGAAAAGAAGAAGGATGACTCCTGGTGAAACTTTATTTGGCTGGTGCAACTAGGGCTGTTTTGGTGAGTATTTGGAAATACTAGTCTAAATTTTACCCAAATTAGACGCTAAACGCTGTCATCATGATGCTTCCAGAAATCTCTGGCATGGCGAGGAAAACAACACAACAAATAGAGACAAACGGAGGGAAAGATCAAGAGACTTGCAATCTCACCTAACCGAACGATTGAACCCCACGTCTCACAATGGCAAGCCAGGAGATATCACCGGGGGTTTAGTATTTTGTGAAGACCAACTAAGAGGCCATTTGGGGCATGAAAAATCATTTTGTAGATGTTGTGGTTAGTTCACTTGGTTATTGGCTAGATGCTACCGTTTGGGGCGTGAAAAATCAGCTCCATCCACCTGGATTATCCAAAAATTCAGAGTGGATTGCCCACAAAGTGTCTGGGGCTTGATTTTGAAAAATCCAACTAAAGAATGGATAAATGGGATAATCCACTAACCACCTGATGCACCTCATGAGGTGTTTCAGCTGATTAGTGGATTATCACATTAAAAGCACATAGTCAAAGGTAAAGTTAAATTAATGATTAGGTGGATTTTTTTCATGCCCCAATATAATATAGCATCCGGCCAATATCCAAGTAAAAATAATCCACTAACCACAATATCTATAAAATAATTTTTCATGTCCCAAACAGATGGCATGAAAAAAAATCCACATAATCATTGATTTGACTTTACCTTTGACTATGTGCTTTTAATAGGATAATTCACTAATTAGTTAAAACACCTCATGAGGTGGTTTAGTTAGATTTTTTTAAATCAAGCCCCAAACACTTTGTGTGCAATCCACTCTGGATTTTGGGATAATCCAGGTGTATGGAGCTGATTTTTCATGCCCCAAATGACCCCTAAACAAGGTATTGTAAATATAATGTTTTACTCTCTTTTATGCTTAGTCCTCAGATATCCGCAATGATGTGTCTCACTCCCTCTGTCCAGAGTTATTCTGAACATAAGATTTTTTAGAGACTTTTTAAGATGAGCAAAAAAAAAATCTTATGTTGATAATAATTCTTAATGAATGGAGCATTTGTTTGTAAACGTTTAAAATGATCCATAAAAATTGTGCTTTTATGATATATAAATAGAAAAAAATTTAATCGCACTCATTTGGCTTATACAAAGGCTAGTTCAAGTTGTAATTATTAGATCTTGATTTGATGGCTACAAAGGTGAGTGATGGTCACACTAAATACCCATTGTTAGATTGGAATCCAACAACTAAAAAGACTATTCTCATGCCCTTGCATATGAGACCGATCTCATGAATCTCGTATAAATATCTACTTCTAAATATCTACTTCTGTAGTCTGAAAAAAAAAATAGGTAGGAAAGAATGGGCATAGTGTGGTGCACATCAAGTGGCCAAGTGTGTGTTAGGGAGGTCTAGGACGTGGAGTTGAGAGTTCCTTCGGGAAGCTCCTGGTAGGCAATCGACTGGGCCCACGGCCCATAACCACCGGAGGCTTCTTCTCCCTTTTTTCTCAGGAAGCAATTCTGCTTTCTATTCCAACAGCGACTTGTGAAGAAGCAAACAAAAGAGATGATAAAAGCGCCCATTGAAGCTGAAATTAAGAGGGTTTTTGGAGGTATATCAAAAAACAAAAAGGAGAGCTTTTGGAGCTCATAAGTCATAAGCCGCTTTTGAAGGAAAATTCCTTGGCAATTGGCATGGGTGTGTGGGCTTGATGTTGATGTCTTTGATATGCATGTGGATGCCATGGATCAAGGGATGACCTCCACACATAATACATCATCCTTCATTGATCATGTCGTAAAATAAATAGTGGGAAGAATCTTTTCGAAAACAAAAGTGGGAAAATTTTGTTCAATGCACCCGGTGTGGCATGTTGGATTTGCACCCACATGATAGGAGTCATCGATTTTGGAGATTGATGGTGTATATGATAATAGCTGGAGCACACGATGTTAGTGTGTGCTTGTACGAGCTCCAACTGCAAATGTGTGTGCTGTGTTGATCACGAGGATGGTGGTTCATGTCATGTGCGTACAAATCCCGTGTGGCACACTGCCGCACTAATAATTACTCGCAGAAGTACTAAAATTATCGAGAGTGCATGCGCCAACGCACATTAACATATGTGCGCTAATCCATTATTTTGCTAAGTGTGCGCGATGTGCCGTCGATCTTGGTGCTTGAGGGCTCCTATGGAGCAACTTGCTAGAGGGTATTTGAAAGCTTTGAGCAACTTCTCCTCAGTGTGACTAAAAATTCTTCTCTATTAAATCTAGTTCAAGTTGGAGTTGGAATTTGATTAAGTGAAAGAAAGAATGAAAGACAAGCTGAACCTAAAATTTGTGCGTGCACAATGTAGATATGTAAAAGCTCGTGAAAGAATAACTTGCTCAAGCTCAAGATTCCAACTCGAATTCAAAAACAAAGTCCTCATCCCTTGTTAAATTGAAGATTGAGTCCTTGAGACATGCCCAATCGAATGTGTTTTACAACTTTCTTATTTGGATGTCCCTGGTTGACTATGTAAAGAAAAATGTTTTCCTAACTAACATTATATATGTGACCAGTAAGCAGGACCAAGGGATAAGTGGAAGGGGGGCCAAGAATCTCATGTAAAGTTGTAATTTCTCTTTGATAACGTGACAAGGGGTAATGCGATGATGGTAATGAAAATTGGTCATGCTAGACGAACTGACTATGCAAATCAGCTCACTGTGTATGAGAATATTGGGAAAATATTACTTTTTTTGGGGGATAACAAGGTGTGTCCGAGTCCTTAGGACCCGACTAAAAGGCCCCGACAACCGACCTCTCAGTAAAAGCAAAACAAATCTTAAAGCCAGTTTACCTGTTAGTCATAAAAAAAAAGTAATCTAAACACAAGCTCATTTTTATTTAACTTTTAAAGAACTCATAAAAAGCACAATAATTTATCCACCAAAGTTCATCCAAACCGCCCCTAGGTAATGAGCATATGTAGCATTACTCTTATACTAAGACAATTGTAACACTAAAATATGTAAAAAGAAAAAGAAGAAGCGCGCTCAGGTCTCTAATTGGCTGAGCTTTTAATAGGTGGTAGACTGCTTTTGGCTCCAGTTTTGCACTCTTTTCTCACCGGAGATCAAAAGACAAGAATCCCATCGAAAGTTAAAAAACTCAATCATCTCTTTCTCATCGGTTCCATAACATAGTACGAACTTACATATTAACAATGTGTTTTTTTTGGCACAATACATAACAATGTTATTAGGGTAAGTAAGATTGAGAATTAGGAAAAATTAGATAATAAGACAAACTTAGTGGCAGAAAGATGGCACATTGGTCAATCGAGATAGAGAACAAGGGTGGGGGTTTGATAAAAGACAATCAACTCCAAAAATATTCGTCACTTCATTCATATTTCCTTGGCAACAGTCACTACGTTCATATTAACCTTGCATACATGTAGATTAGGAAAAAAAAATGCTTAAGAAGAACTAACTAATAAAAGCTCAAAATTCGTAGGTAAAAAAAAATAATGAACTCAAAATTTTGGCCATCTCCAAAAATAGTAGAGGTGGAAATCTTTTTTATTGAGACATAGAGGTAGGAATCTAATAGCTTAAGTAACTAAGCAACCACTGAAAGAAACGAAGTTTTTTAGTCGGACAGTGATAACCCTACATCACTGACATACACATGGCATAACTATGTTTTTATTATACAACCAAGGTGGGCCTCCTATAACCCACTTTTTTAAAGAGGGCCTCCCATAACCCACTTTTTTAGCAGTCAAGAAAAACCCTTGTCTCACCGGTGTATAAGTTTAGTGTACAAATTTGGTGTAGCATTATCATTTTCGGTTGCAAAGGGCATGAATAGGGCTGTCAATGGGTCAGGCCTTTTGCGGGCCAGAGGTTGGCCAGGCCATAGCCCTAACAAACTTAACCCTGACCCTAGCCCTAAGCTGACCTCTAAAATTCAGCCCAACCTTAAGCCTAGTCGGGCTAGGGTCGGGCTTCGGGCTTTTAGAGAGCCTAAAAGAACGCAAGTATGATATATTGTAAACTATACACGATTTAATGCCAAAAGGATCATGTTTAAATACAATAATTTTTATATTTTTATTTTAGGTTAGTCCTAGTGTCAAAATAACAATAAGTATAATAAAAAAATTATAACAAACACCTGTAACAATCCTAATATCCACAACTAACAAACATCGATCCTAGATAGCAACAACTAACAAACATCGATCCTAAATAGCAACACCTAGCACCCTAATAGTCAAGTAGTTCAAGATGCAATTCTAAAAAAATAACAATTTGAGGAAAATACCAATTTTAGAAATAGGCAGGTGAGTTGGTGAGTAGGCGGGCGAGCTCTTTCTGCAATAGGTTCTTTCCATCTCCCAACCTGTCCAACAACAATTCGAACAGCTAATCATTCACCAAAAAATTACATGCTAAACATGAATAACAAGAAATAAATTCTAGGCTCTCATCCTCCAACTCTATGCTCTTTTGCTCTCTTAACTGTTGCTGATTGGACTGATGGGGCAACCAATCAGCAACATTCCTCTCACTCTATTTAGCACTACTAAATAAAGGTTCCCCTCCTCCTTTCTCATCCGAGCTTGGGACCGGCAACAGCGGAGTTAAAACTTTTTTTTGAAAACTGCATTTAATAAAAAATAAAAATTTTAAAAACTAATTTAAAATACCAATTTTAGAAAACCTTTGAACATAAAAATACAAAAAACATACTTTATCTATCTGCTATTTTTATTCCGATTATTTCACTCTTGTCACTATTAAATTCATCATCCAAATCATTGAAACTTCCAACAACCGTCTTGCCACGTAACCAATCCTGAGTGCAAATTAAACATTTAACTATCTCAGGCAAGAGAGAACTTCTGTACTGGTCAAGAATATGCCCACCAGTGCTAAATGCGGACTCTAAAGCAATAGTAGTAATAGGAACAGCCAAAATGTCTTGAGCCATTGCAGCCAATATTGGGAACTTGGTTGAGTTAACTTTCCACCAAGAAAGAATGTCTAAGTCAGTGTCTCTGTTTTCTAGGCTCCCTCCAAAGTACAACTCCAGCTTAGATTTGTCGCTGTCATTGTTTGCAGCATATCCTTCTTCTTCCAACCATTGTTGAATTTCTTCTTCATCATTTGAATGAATGACAACCTCAGTTGAGGCCCTATCCACAACTTGATATTTTGTTCTTGTATTGATCAAACAACAATTGCATCAAAGCTTAGTGCCCCTAACTCTCTCCATGTAGCTGGGCTAAATAAAATTTCGACAACTTCCTCTTGTATCTAGGATCCAAGATCAAAGCAATGTCATACGTAACATGTATATCACTCCAATATTCATCAAATTTACTTAATATTTTGTAGGACATAGGACTGAGAAAATGCTATGTAAAAATTGTACCTCCAAGTATAACCTTTTTTATTGTAGATATTTCCTTCAAAAATAGATGAATTACAGGATAATCAACATCACAAAATAATTTTGTTACATCATAAAACCACTTCAAAAACTTACAAATAGTGGCAGCATTTTCACACTCATCATCAGAAGGTTTATGTTTATAAGATGAATCTTCCTCTTCTAATCTTTTAAACACATCACAATATGGCAAAACAGACTCTAACATTAAATATGTAGAATTCCATTTAGTGGTAACATCTAAGCTAACACCCTTTCCCACATTAGTTCCCAATTCAGTTATCAGCTCAGCAAATTTTTGATATCGGGAAGGGGAGGCCGTCACATAGTTTAAAGACTCACGAACATGAACAATTACATCTGAAATTTCTTTTAGTCCAACTTGCACAATAAGATTTAGCGCATGGGGAGCACAACGTATATGAAAAAGAGAGCCTTCTAACTGAAGAGACCCCTTATCTTTAAGGTCCGTTATGAGATTTTTTTTAGCAACATCATTGTTTGCTGCATTATCTAAAGTAATAGTAGAAACTTTACAATCAATTTTCCACTTTACTAGAGTGGCTTTAATAGCTATTTAATTAGGATAACTTAGTTATTTTCTTACTTATTTTAAATTTTGAAATAAAAAAGCAGAAAAAAAAAGAAAAAACCTTAAAAAATTTAGTTTTAAGTTGTTTGCTAGTTATTTTCATAGGTTTTGGTAGTTTATCCCTTCTTGATGAATACTTCAATTTTTAAGAGATTAATTTACATTGGAAGTGTGAGTACGTATACTGGAGGATAGAAACACTTAACTGAGCATATCTTTCTGTTACAGTCCTCTTGGATTAAGTGCTTGAGCTAACAAAACTCACTCACACACACTAGTACATAAAGTAATGCCCTCTAGAGATTTGTTGAATACTAATCTACAGTGAGATAACTTTGGTCGAAGTCATTAGATGATATATAGTTATTGTTGAGCTTAAAAGATCATGATAGACCATTTACTTGGCTATGACAAGGGCTTGGAATCGGAAATAGGTTGAGAGTATAATACAACCTGGACATGATAATATTGCTGGAAAATATAAATGCTAATGAAAAAATTGCAAAAAAAATGAAAACAAAAAGAAAAAAAGGGGCTGCTTGACTATTATAGGATTAACTTAGGCTGATGCTCGGGCCCGAAGCGGTCTATACTTAAAACCTAATGCCCTAAGCCAACTGTGCTGGGAGTCATTGGCCTGAGTCATTGCTAAACCTAAGCATCTTCAAATCAGGCCTTACACAGTCCTGCTGAAAAAAAAAGAAAAAAAAAGACTATGGTGTATTATCCTCTCAAATCTAGAATGTTGGACTCGAATGAGGTGCGCAGGCATTTGTGCTATCATGAACCTAAAGATTACGATAACTATGTAGATTCTGATGTTCTTTGACTAATGAGTCACATTGGATATGGGTAAAACAGAAATTTAGGGTGTATTGCTACAATGTTCTACACTTTTACTATTAAACTATCATTCCATATCATATTGAGCAGAAATTTCCAAGATGAAGGTGTAGAATAAAACTACTTACTTGAGGGCTTCTATATTCCTGTTGATTATGAACCAAGTATGTGTGGTTGATTTTCTTAAACATTGTGGTTTGTATTTGAAGGGATAATAGGATTGTTTATTTTGTCATGTTTATTTTGATTTCCTTTTGCACTTAGATTAATAGGGTTAATTTCATAAGTACATGTTTGTGGGTAACATGGCTGTAAACCCTCACGAGACAAAACTCGTCCTACTAGGGACACCTAGAGGTTTAACGGCTTGTTACATACGCTCAATGCAATCGTGTTCCCTACGAAAGTGGCGTTTACTTTTCTAGTTTAATTTACTTTAGTTTGTTTTGTGTGATTTTTCTTTGTTTTGTTTTGCTCGGGGACTAGCAAAATATAGGTTTGGGGGTATTTGATATGCATAAAATATACACATTTATATGCCCTATTTACTTATTTGTCAGTGTAATTTTAATGATAAAATATGAATAAAACGGGTTATTTGTGATTAGGATAGTAAATAGGGATTAATAATTAATTTACTCAAATTAACTAATTTAGATGCATTAATGAATTTAAGGCATTATATTTTTATTATGCTTCTAATTTTGGTTTGGTTTTATTATTGCAGGTTTAAAAATGCGGATTGCAAATCGACAGTAGAAGAGCACTTAGGCGGGTTAAACTTTTATCTGCATTCGATCTCCAATCTTGGGTTACTCTGACACTTCAAAACCCGCCTAAGTGCTCTTCTGCTGTCGATTTGCAATCCGCATTTTTAAACCTGCAATAATAAAACCAAACCAAAATTAGACGCATAATAAAAATATAATTCATCTAAATTAGTTAATTAGAGTAAATTAATTATTAATCCCTATTTACTATCCTAATCACAAATAACCCATTTTATTCATATTTTATCATTAAAATTACACTGGCAAATAAGTAAATAGGGCATATAAATGTGTATATTTTATGCATATCAATAGCATTACAAATTGCCACTCCAGTATGGCGGGATAGAATTCTAGTAAAACTAATAATCTTCTTTTGTAGATGCCAAGCCCTATCAATATAATGCACGGTAACATAGATATAATTGAACCTTTGATTTGAAGTCCACAAATCAGAAGTAATATTTACTGTAGAAGAAAGGTTTTAGAAAATAGTCATCAATGCAGCTTTCTCTTTTGTATAAATTTTTTGGCAATCCATTTTAATTGTGTTCCTAGAAACCATTTTGAACTGAGGCTGCATAACTTGACAAAAATGAATAAAATCCTTATGCGTGACAAAATTAAAAGGGTATTCATGCACTATAATTGCTCTTACAAGAGCTTCTCTACAAGCTTGTTGATCGAATTTAAAAGTAGAGACTTTACCAAAAGCAGTAGTAAGGAGTGGCTGTTTAGGATTCATGTTTAGTCCTTTTGGATAACTATCAAAGTGCATTGCAAGATGAGTTGTGCCATCAGTTCCCAATCCCACAAAGGTATTCTTGCAATAATTGCAAACTGCCTCGACTCTTTTCCCATTTTCATCAAAGGTTTTCTGGAAATGATCGACCCCTACTACATTTTTTTTCTAATTTGCTCATTAGATGCTCCTAATTCTGAATGGAGAGCAGCAGGGCGAGTTGTAGAGCTAGGGGTTTGGGGCATAATAGGTGTGAGGGTGGGAGTTGAAGAGGCTTCTTGTGTAGAAGAATTGATTGGTGTTGAAATAGTGGGGGGTGTAGAAGAGGTGCAAGGATTGGAAGAACTAGTCTGTGCAGTTGGTAATAGATGTGGGAAGGACAAAGATTCGCTACCGTGGTGAGACATATCTACTCCACTAAATTCGACCAAGCAAATAAGAAATCAAGTACTCAGTAACAAAGAGAAGACAAGTGTTATATGCAATTAGTAAGTAAATAACAGAATCACATATTGCTAACATATGACAAATTGAAACAGATGACAACAGATAACAAAGAGAAGACAAGTTGTAACACCTGAAAAATCGATATGTTTACTAAAACTGCTATTTTAGGAAACTGGTCTAAAATAGGAAGTTTTGCTGCCTGTTTTGATTTTTGGTGAGATCTTATAATTTGGTGTGTTGAATTATTATTTTGATGATTATGATGTGTGGAATCGATAAACCAGATTAGGCAATACACCAGGGCACGAGGACTAGCCCTGGCACTAGGCTCAACCTGGCGATGAGGCTGGCCTGGCACCAGGGGCTGAGTGCACCTGACTCCAGGAGTGGGGGCCAGGTGCGAGGGTGTGAGTACAATGTGTTGAGACTTATTTGAATACTTTGATTTATTAAGTTGAATTAGAATGTGGTACAAGTGTTGTGCAGTGCGGTGTGGCACATTGAATTCGCGGGACATCGAAACCCTCCATCTGGGTGCCACGCACCGGACGCAGGAGCATCTGAGAGCTAGAGCCACGTGGACACAGTGCCTTGGGCATTGTGCACGTGGTTGGCATGATAAGATTTGGTTAGTTATAGTGGAGAGAGAATCATGGTGTAATGAGAATTTAAATCCTTAATTTGAATCCTAATTAATGATGAACTAAAGAAGGTAAGTTTATTTATGGAAAATTGGGGAATTAAAAAGATTGTCTTTGGGACGTGATTATGGAGGATCATGGCACTTTCCTTGCATAGTAGGGATGCCATGTGTCAAAGAGGAAGTCGTGCTAATTGCTTTTAAAATTGGGAAGTTACAATTGTGATTTTGGGAAATCAATTGAATTGTCCAAGACCACTACCTTAATGGGAAGTGTAACTGAATTGGCTAAGAGATTGACCGCGTCCCTAATTGAAGAGTTTTCCTTTTGAGGTCAAGTCGTGGCCATTGGATTGAAGGGTAACCAACGGTGGAGATTTAACATAGGTATTTGGGTTTTTGCTATTTAAACACCATAAAGGAGGAGCCGGCAATTTTCTTTTGGAGCTTTGGGAGTCGTGGCAAGTGAAATGCCCTCGTCTCCTTTCAGCCAGCAGCAACCCTCTTCTCTCTAAGGGGGTCATGGTAGTGGTGAATCGGCAAAGCCAAGGAGTGATACGATCGGTGGTCGAAACTCGCGTATAGGTTTCGGTTCATCAAAACAAGTAGGATGCTTCTTTCTCCTATTAATCTATGATATAAATCTTGATGTTTCATAATGAACGTGTCATATGACTATGCTGTGATTGTTGATATCATTACCGATCCATTAAATCTCAGTGTGGTCCAATTAAATGAAACACCGTATGTGATTCGATATGTGTTATTGTTGAAATTGACCCTTGGCGATCTAAACCCTTCTCATGCATGGCTCAATCGAGATACTCCAGTGTGGTTGCTGTCCAAAGGAATTTGTCATATTTTGGATCATGCTGCATATTATTCGGGACGTCTAAAGTTGTCCACTTTCTTTTACCTAATTGTTTGATCTTGTGAGTGATCATTACATGTCTCAGCGTAACCCTAATTGTCATCATGAGTGGAGTCCTAACTCTAGTATCAAACTTTATGAGTAATTCTTGTTGGCATTCGGAGGTTATAGCATACCAAGTCAGTCGTGGGTCGTCAGATGTCATGTCTTGAGAAAGTGGTCCCTTTTGAAACATATTAGCCAAAAAGGGGTAATTTTATGAAAACAGTTTCGTCTAATGGTTACATACCGGAAGATATTAATCACTGAAGTAACAACCTTTATGGGTAATGTTTTCTGAAGTTCGAAGGTCACTGTACACCAGGTCGGTTCATGAGTCAATAAATGGTGTGTCCTGAAATAATTGTTCCTTTTGATGTATATGAGTCTTAAAGGGATATGTACGTGTAAATAGTTTTGGAAAAGGAGTTACATGTAAGGAAATACTTAATCACAGAAGTAATGGGGACTTGGGAAACATTTAGTAAGGTAAGATACTAAGTCTAGATGGTACTAATAAGCATTAAATAAGGTAATATAAGATATTAATTAGGCTATACTTAAGTGTTGTGCTCTCGGCCAGAATTAGTCCTGTGTCAATGAACTGTAATAGAAAATTGATAACTAACTGTAAAAAATTCGGAAAATTATGCCGTGAAAAGGGTTAGAATCTAGAGACATGGGGATGCCTGTTATAAAAACTTTAGAACTTAATAAGTTCTGTGCAGATCATGGTATGCTTGGGAATGAAGCTATTGTGCAAGTAACAGTACCCTTTTTACAGTTTGAAACCCTAATGTACATTAACATTATAAGCTATGATTACTTATGAAAAATATTAACTGTATAAAGTCCTTTGAGATGGAGTGAGTAATGTCTACAGATTGAGTAATTTAAGGAAGAGAATCTTGCTGAACCGAGTCATTCTTTCTAATGCATTGCACTGTAAACCTGCGGTTTCTTGAAATCAACTTTGAATGCTTCAATCCTCAGTTAGGGTTTAACTTCTTAAACTCTTCCATCTTGTTAGTTATGATGTAGAACTCTCATTATTGTCAGAATCGAGGATGGTTTTGATTAGACCTATGCATGGTGAAGGCGTTTGGTGTGTCAACCTTTGATGAGTCTTAGTTATGAGCCATCTTGTATTTGAACAATGAAGTTCTTTGATTACTCCTTTGTGAGTCTATCCACATTAGGATATTGATAATTCTAATGTACTCCTCTATGAGTTAGTTACAGAAAGATCGTGGTGTGAGTCTCGAGATGAGAGAACTCCAGTTATGTATATGTTGTTTCAGTTCTATGTAAACTGTTCCTCCACTAAGAGGTATTTATAGGAACTCTTCTAGTGAAAATCATAGTATGCTCAAGAGCCATTGCTAGATCCTCCGTGATCTCAGATATTTATGAACCTCTGTAGTTCAGCCGATGACGGCAACGTGTGCGCTTTTAGACTGTATGATATTACGGAAGGTCTGCAGTTTCTGCCCATTGTGCCCGTAAGCACTGATGGGGCCAGCATCCCTAGACGCATGGCCGAGTTCCTCTAAAGAAGCTATAGGATGTTCTTGTAATTGATGTCCATAGGGGAAGTGGACTGAGCAAAGAGCAGAAATTGTTATCTCTGACACTTTGGATGTTTGGATTGAGCAGAGAGCAAAAATTGTTATCTCCGACACTTTGGATGTCCATACAGGGTCTCCCTACGCATTATTCGCGTGGAGTCTTGAATTTAAGGCTAATCTATTTCTTGACCATTAGTGGTCTTTGTTGATGATTACTATTCAGGTGAGTAAACCTTGTATTTGCTCGTCCTGACATTGGTAAATGTGTCTTCATTTCTTATTACCATATTGTCAATATTCCTGTTGTTATCTTGTTTGTGGGTGTTTCTTGGCTCCTACTGGGTATTTTCTATGGAATACTCATGCATCTCTTGATGCAAGAATCAAAGAAGAAAAGAACATATAAGGTACGTTCGATGGAGCTTGATGGTGGATTGCTGATTGAAGTGGATTTAATTTTATTATGCTTTGATATTTTGTTCGTGGTGAACTCATCAGCATGTGTGCTGAATTATGTTTTATGTTAGTGATTTGTTGAGACTTGATTATTGTAATAATTTAGTTAAAACTTAAGATTTTATTATTTAAGATTCATGTTAGCGGATGTTGTTAATCATTCTGGATCCTGCGTTTATCCCATATTATGTCAAATGGGAATGATAAAGATCGAGTATTCGGTTGCGTCCCAGGTTTCAACCTCATGACCTTCATTGTGTTGGTGCTTCCGCGCTATAATCGGGGTTTTGAAATTCGGGGGGTGACACAAGTATTATAGGCAATTAGTGAGTAAATAACAGAATCACAGATTGCTAAGATATGACAAATTCAAACATATGACCAACATATGACAAATCCAAACAATTAGTAAGTTTATGAGATGTTACTGTCACCGGGCGACCGCCGGTCGCGGGGGGGGGGGGGGGGGGGGAGAGAGAGAGAGGTGTAGCTAATTAACATATTGTTGCATTCTATCTTTTCACCGCTAGTGCATGTAGTTCAAGCTTTTCCCTAATTGAAAATATTTAGTTATGTGGTTGAAGTTTTTCCCAAATTTGAAATAACATTTTTTAACATGTATTTGGTCAAATTTGAAAATTTTGTCCCATATTAGTTGTCCTATTGAAGTTACCCCTCATTTTTAATTAGTAAATAAAGTTAAAAGATTAGTAAATTGGCTTCCTTTAACTATCACATTTATAAATATTAACAATTTAATATGTGATGGAGGGAGTAATAGAGTAAGAACCTAATCCCTTAATAACTAAGCAACAATTAGAAGTATCATTTGGCTAATACCCAAGAACCGATTCGACTCGAAATATACCATTTAAATCATTTATTTTTTAATATATATATATTTTTATTATTATAATGATATAAATTATTTTATTAAAGATTTTTATAATGATATTAATTATTTTATTAAAATCTCGGGTTCTCGGGTATTGTGGGTTTTATCTCGGTTCTGGGTCGGGTTTAGAATCCCCGGGTCCTATCTTGGGTAGGGTAGGGTTTAGCAAAACCCGACCCTACCGGACCCAAGATGCAACCCTAACTTTAACTGAACCAAATGGAACTAATAATATTGGACAAACCTTTTTCTCAAATCAGCTATTATTATGGCATGGAGGCAGTATTAGCGAGGTGTTAGTCCTGGCCGAGACTATCTTCACATGCGCTTGCATCCGAACATTGCTTGCATGTTGTTGGATGGTGAACCCTTGGCGTTATATGTGTATGAGAATATTGGGAAAATATTACTTCTTTTTTATAACGAGGTGTGTCTGAGTCCTTAGGACCCCACTAAAGGGCCACGACAACCGACCTCTTAGTAAAAGCAAAACAAATCTTAAAGCCAGTTTACCCGTTAGTCATAAAAAAAAAGTGATCCAAACACAAGCTCATTTTTATTTAACTTTTAAAGAACTTATAAAAAGCACTATAATTTCTCCTCCAAGGTTCACCCAAGCCGCCCCTAGGTAATGAGCATACGTAGCATTACTCTTTCTGGTATAGGATCTTATACTAAGACAATTTTAAACACTAAAATATGTAAAAAGAAAAAGAAGAAGCGCGCTCAGGTCTCTAATTGGCTGAGCTTTTAATAGGTGGTAGACTGCTTTTGGCTCCAGTTTTGCACTCTTTTCTCACCGGAGATCAAAAGACAAGAATCCCATCGAAAGTTAAAAAACTCAATCATCTCTTTCTCATCGGTTCCATAACATAGTACTAACTTATTTACATTACAATGTTATTAGGGTAAGTAAGATTGAGAATTAGGAAAAATTAGATAATTAAGACAAACTTAGTGGCAGAAAGATGGCAAATTGGTCAATCGAGATAGAGAACAAGGGTGGGGGTTTGATAAAAGACAATCAACTCCAAAAATATTCGTCACTACATTCATAAATTCCTTGGCAACAGTCACTACATTCATATTAACCTTGCATACATATAGATTAGGAAAAAAGTGCTTATGAAGAACTAACTAATAAAAGCTCAAAATTCGTAGGTAAAAAAAAAAACAATGAACTCAAAATTTTGGCCATCTCCAAAAATAGTAGAGGTAGGAATCTTTTTTATTGAGACATAGAGGTAGGAATCTAATAGCTTAGTAACTAAGCAACAACTGAACCGAACGAAGTTTTTTTGGTCGGACAGTGAGAACCGTACATCAGTGACATACACATGGCATAACTATGTTTTTATTATACAACCAAGGTGGGCCTCCTATAACCCACTTTTTTAGCATTCAAGAAAAACCCTCATCTCACCGGTGTATAAGTTTAGTGTACAAATTTGGTGTAGCATTATCATTTTTGGTTGCAAAGGTCATGAAACAGGTGTAGCTAATTAACATACTGTTGCATTCTATCTTTTCACCGGCTAGTGCATGCAGCTCAAGCTTTTCCCTAATTGAAAATATTTAGTTATGTGGTTGAAGTTTTGCCCAAATTTGAAATAACATTTTTTAACTTATATTTGGTCAAATTTGAAAATTTTGTCCCATATTAGTTGTCCTATTGAAGTTACCCCTCATTTTAATTAGTAAATAAAATTAAAAGATTAGTAAATTGGCTTCCTTTAACTCATTTATAAATATTAGGGGCGGGGGACTTCCCATCTACTACTTCTTTTATATTATATAAATACTTTATAAAAGTAGTACTCCTTCCTATTAATGTGATATACTTTATAAAAGGAGTACTACTTTTATAAAGTATTCATGTAATTAACTTGTCCTTCTTCATTTCCTAATTTTTCATATTCTCTGGTTGACCCACAAAAATTGTCATTTTATGACTACTCTTCTTATACTTTGGTGAGGTAAATTTGGACCTTAAATAAGTAATAAGACAAAAAAAGAAGTACAGATCGGCTTGGCTTGGCTTGCCAAAGAAAATATTAAAAAATAAAAAAATTTACTCTAATTAGTAATAAAAATTTAAGGCCTTTAAGCTATAAACACAAGTTTTTAGTTCTTACCTTCGTTCTTGCTATTGCCACGCATCTCTTTCATTTTTCATACTATAATTTTGTTAAATTTTGTCTTTGCTACAATAATTTGTTGACCGATTGTACTTGTTCCCTCCTTGCTACAACAATTTATTTGTATGATATTTAAAAAATAACAACTATTTGAATTGTGTAGTTACACATATTGAAAAAGTTGGATTTGGAGCTTGAAATGACTCTCTAGTTACACCTATTTAAAAAAAGTTGTGTTTAGTGAACTTGAAAATAAAGCTGTTATCAAACACTTCCGAAAAATAGCAAATCATTGTAGATGTGTAAAATATTGTAGACATTTATTTTTATAGTATATTTTGATTAAAAAATTAAATATATATAGTCGTATTAGTTAAAATAGTATATTTTATTATACTTTATTTTTATCATTTATTTTACAAAATTTGAAAAAAATTTGTACCCCACCTCATCAAAATTTCTGTCTCCGCCTTGAGGGAGTACTAGAGTAAGAATCTAATCCCTTAGTAACTAAGCAACAATTAGAAGTATAATTTGGCTAGTAGGCCCAAGTCACAATATATCACCATGGTAGCCCAAAAAAAAAAAGTAAACTAGTAGTGATTATACCGTACACCTGGTGTGCCATGTGGGACACCGCATACAAAAGGTATGTGCTCCAGGTAGTTTCCATAGAAGTATAACTAGTATGGCCCATATTCAGAACCAATCAGACGGCTCATCTCTCGTAGATATAAATCCAACATGGCACCCCAGGCGCAGGATGTCATAAACCAAGTACAGAATTCCCAACCGGCAATGAACCGTACATAAATCCCATCCATACATTCACATGGCCGCCCATCTTCTCCTAGTTTTGAACGGACAAGAACCACGACACCCCCTCCTCCACCGCCGTACGATCCCTCCAATTTTTAAAACCCAACCCATCCTGACCGTCCATCGCCCTCCCCAGTCCCCAGATCTCTTGACCTCTCCTTCCCCACAAAAGGCAGCAGCTCCTCCCCTCCCCCATGTCCCTCCCGCTCCTGTCTCTCCCTTCTCTCTGCTTCAGGTCTTGGATTTCTCTAGGGTTTTAAATCCCCATATTCGAATCCGGCGCTATCTCTCGCGGATCTCGACCGTTTTTTCCCACAAAAAAAACGGCCTTTTTTTGAATCAGATTCGCTGATTTCTTCGGCTTCTTGGTTGACGAGCTGGAGAAGGGGAATCGAGGGTTCTTCTGTGGAGATCTGTGGTGTGATCTGATGGCTGCCAAGTTTCAGCACGACAAACGTATCATTTCTTTGCTTGCCCTTCTTGGTTCTCTGTTGGGTTCTTTTTTGTGGGTTTTTGCTGTTATTTGGGTTTTTTTTTGGTGAGATCGATGTTGGGTGGATTGCTTTTGATTGGATTTGTGTTGGTTTACGCATTTCAGCACGACAAACGTATTGTTTTTTGTTTTGCTGTTTTGTGAAGATTTTTCTTATGGGTTATTGGTGAGATCGATGTTAGGTGGATTCCTTTTGATCAGTTTTGAATTGGCGGCCAAATTTTAGGTTGAGAAACGCTTCCTTTTTATTGCTTTCATTCTTGTTTTGCGATTTTTGCTGTTTTTTGGGTATTTTGAGGTATTTTTTGGTGATATCGATGTTGGGTGTATTCCTTTTGATTTGGCGGTCAAGTTTCAGCACCGAAAAATATCTTTTTTGTTGCTTTCCCTTCTTGTTTTGTATTGGTTGTTTTTTGTTGTGATTTTTTGCGCTGCTTTTTTGGGTGAGGTCGATGTTGGGTGGATACCTTTTCATTGGATTTGTATTGGGCTTTTTGTTGAGAAACGTTTTCTTTCCTTCTTTGACACTTTTTTATGTTTTCCTGCTTTTGTTTCTTGATTTTTGATGTTTTTCTGGTTGAGATCGGTGTTAGGTGGACTCCTTTTGATCAGATTTGAATTGGGTTTTCCCGATTTGGGGGAAAAAGGGTTGTTGGTTGTGTGGACTAGGGTTTTCCTTTATGTTGACTTGGATTTGAATCAACTCTCGCTCTGATCCTGGATTGATTTGGGGTTTGTATCATAAGGTTTTGCCGTTTTGTTGCTGATAATATTGTTTATTTGCCGTATGTTGGGATTGTTTTGTTGGGGTTTTTGGCAGATTTGATTGAATCATTGTTGGGTTTTGACTTAAATAAGTTTTTATCAGTTATTGGATTTATGTTGGTAGGTTTGAGGTCTTTCTTCCGTTTATGGTTGTCCTGGTGATTATAACTTTAGATCTCATTCAATTTTCAGGTTCATGCTGTTTTTGCTATATTGGAAATCTTGTTTTGATTAGGGTATCATCATGAGTGGCGCGTTTGGCTGCTGCTTCGCGGTATGGGAAGCCCGATCTCCGCAAGAGATATGCAGCGGCAGCCAAATACGCCATATATCTTTTCCTGGAGCTCCAGATAGTTGTTTTCTTGTCGATGTCAGTATTTTTGCAGCGGAGTGAATTTTCGTGAACTTGGTTCCTTGGTTCATTTATTTTCTTATCGGCATGATCTACGCTGTGCTGGTCTCAATGGGATTTTGGTCTTAATGGTTCTGCTTCTGTTTGTGATGTTATTGTTGTTACTGAATCTATATTGTTGAAGCCTTGACTTGTTTTCTATATACAGCCCTAGAAGGCATGATGAGGAACCTGAAAGTGGATCCTTCCTCTGATGTCGGCAACACCAATAAGGTAATGGCAGGCTGGTGGTATATAGCTTATATGAGGCTAGTTTAAATGAGATCGGTCTCATGTAGCTTATATGAGGTCAGTTTAAATCGTAGCCGTTGGATCTTGATTTGACCGCTACAAACAGCTATAAGAACTCACATACACTCACTTACCCACTGATTTGATACCCACCCTCGGATCAGAATCCGACGACCTAAAAGATTGGCTTCATGCTCCTTATATAATAATGGTCTCATGTAAACCATTCTCTTCTCTCTCTCTCTATATATAGGAAAAAGTTTAAATGAGATCGCTCTTATATTGTTTGTATGAGGCCAGTTCATGTCGTAGCCATTGGACCTTGATCTGACGGCTAAAGGGTGAGTGATGGTTCACACTCACCTAGTACCCATTGATTTTGATACCCACCGTCGGATTGGAATCCAACCACTCAAAAGATTGGCCTCATGCTCCTCATATATATATATATATATATGTATATGTGTGTGTATATATATATGTATATGTGTATATTTGTGTGTATACCTATATATATGTATAAGCCTGTATATATATGTATATGTTATATATATTATTGGAGTACTTAGTATAGGATGTTTCCAGATCTTCTGATATTAGATGGTCTTTGAAGGATTAATGCCAATGATGTCCTTTTCTTATTTTTGGTAGGCTTGGACAAAGAGTGGTAATCATCTTGATGCAAACACCTTCGTACCTTCCCCAGGTGTTGCGATCAACAATGCAAAAGGTGATATGGGGCAAGAGTATTTGATTTCTGACCAGGGAGGTTATTATCCAGCGAATGGCTACTATGGTTACTATTATCCAGGTGTGCTTTCTGGTTATTAATATGCCTTTGTGCATGCAATGTTTTCATGCTTATGTTTCTGAGCTTCTGTTTTACTAAGCTATGAATTTGCTTGGTATGTATTTATTTGGAGCAGGGTTTGATGGATCTTTTGGAGAATGGGACGATCAGGGTTATTTTAGTGGCCCTGATGGAATGGAGCTTCAGTATCCTGTAAGACAATTGTCCAGCTCAACAAATTGTTTCATTCATTTCCTTGTAAATTTGTCTGAAAAGTGGGTATGTTTTGAGAGTGCAAATTGAGTTTGCAGTTCCTTGGCCTGATTGTGTAGATAAAACTTTTGTTTTTCCTTGAACCATCTTGTCATTATTTAATCCGTTTAGGATTATATATTCAAAATTTTGCATGCCTCCAACTTTTGTTTTACTCTAAATTTTTTTGCTACCTTTTTTTAAGTCATGGAAAGATAGAAAAATAATTTAATTATGAAAATTTATTTATTTAGGTCTGTAGTTGGTCGATTGGCTTACCATTTTTTCCTTTTTTTTCTTGCGCCATTTTTCTCTTTGAATTATAATAATTTGATATTAATGTGACCCTTGATTGAGTGGAATGGCATGATAGTTTCATGTTGCAAATCCCAATTAATGGGGATTATGATGATGGTCATGTAATGGTTGGTAACTAACCATTTGTGGGGATTAGAACAATCCAACCCCTCTTGGCACATCTACGTAATATCTTGTACATAGGGAAAAGACCTCTGGAGCTAATATTTTCCTTTGTCCTTGGCTATTGTTGTTAGATCTGCAGTGTTTTTCTGCTGGTCATTATGTCGGCATAAATGTTTGTTTGAATAAAATTGCTTGTTACTTCTAGTATATTTTTCTTCCAGGCTTGAGTATGGCCTTTTCTTAAGATTCATAGTATCTGTGTTTAGTTTGGTGGTACATGTTTACCTAAATTGCTATTAATTGTTCTTTACTAATCTGCGATTCCTTCTTTTAGGTTGTTCAAGGAGACAATGGGCAGCTCTTCTACTACACTCCAGGGTTTCAATTTGGTTATGATGCATATGGTAGCCCATATATGCCTGGGACCATGGTTGGCATGGATGGCCAGTATATGAGTCAGCAGCCATTCTTCCCTGGTGCAGTTCTTCAGCAACCAGTGAGTTCTCAGGTATTTTCACCTCCTGTGGCGGCGTATGGAACTGATATGTTTCCAGCATATACTTGGGAGACGTCTCCTTTAGCGATAGATGGGACCAATGGAAATGGCATGGCCGGTGGCCTAACGGTTCCTATACAGAAGTCAAATCTATCTTCTTCAACACATACAGTTGCTGCTGCAAAATCTGCAGCCCCACTAAAATCTCATAATACTATAGAGAAGGATACTAAGCCAATGATAGATGCACTTCCTAGCAATCAAACTCTCAAACCTGTAAATAAGGTAACTAATAAAATCTGTATTTTGTTGTTGGAGATATGCAAATTTTATCATTCTTTTTCATGTGAATTGATAAGTATGGATGTGTGTGGCAGGTCTTACAACAATCATCTACCTTACCAGCTTCCACAGCTTTGGCAAAGGGTTATTTTCCCATATCAAAATTCCCAGAGAAGTCTGGATTGCTCTATCCAGGTGGTACTATCAACCCCAAGGCAAGTGGACAAGGTTGGATTGGTCCCGAGAAGCTTAAAGGGAGAGGCAAAGCAAATGGTCTTACTGGTTTTGATTGGCTCAATGAGCAGAATCGTGGACCCCGAACAACTGGACCCAAAAATTCTTTGACATTAAATGGTGATTCAATTGGATTGGATGGAAACACGAACAGTGTAATGTCTGCAATCCAGAGGGATCACTACAATCGTTCAGACTTCCAAACTAAATATGATCAGGCTATGTTTTACGTCATTAAATCATATAGTGAAGATGATGTACATAAAAGTATCAAGTACAGTGTGTGGGCAAGCACCGCTAATGGGAACAAGAGGCTTGAAAATGCTTTTCAAGATGCGCAGAAGAAAGTAGAGGAGAAGGGTTCCAAATGCCCAGTGTTTCTATTCTTTTCGGTTAGTCTTGTTCAAAATTTGGTTATATCTAATTGCCGTTGCTTTACTGTTTACTGGTCTCAAGCAGTTTCTAGAACGAAAGATTTGTTCTACAATAATCAGCGTGCCTTGTTGTACTATACAATTAGCACTAGGTGGTTGCACTTTTTAATAGGCTCTATTTTTCTATGTTCCCCGCAGGTGAATGCTAGTGGCCAGTTTTGTGGCGTTGCTGAGATGACTGGCCGAGTTGATTTTGACAAGAGCATGGATTTCTGGCAGCAGGATAAGTGGACTGGCTTCTTCCAAGTCAAGTGGCACATCATTAAGGATATTCCAAATACTCAGTTTAGACACATAATACTCGAAAATAATGACAACAAACCTGTAACCAACAGCAGAGACACACAGGATGTAAGAACTGGTTGTGTAATAAGTTTGATGAGACTGATTGATTTGAGGTGCTTTTAGTAATATGAGTTATAAGGAACTCTTTTGTTTTTCATTTTATGCAGGTGAAATTTTCGCAAGGCATTGAAATGTTGAACATTTTTAAGAATTATTCAGCCAAGACGTCCATTCTTGATGACTTCGGATTTTATGAGAGTCGGCAGAAGATAATGCAAGACAAGAGGGTCAGGCCACTTGCAGCCTATCCGGAGCATTTTCAGGTATTTCATTTTCAGGAATTTATGTCACTATGTTGCTGCCAGTGATCTTTGGCTAATTGGTATGCTTTGTTATTTACAGAAAAAAATTGATGATGCTTTAAAAGTACCAGAAGTTGGTGCCTTGAAAACCGATGCTAACCCCTCAACCAAGTTAGCTGTCATTAAGGATGAAGTGGAGTTGAGTGGGGAAGTAAAGGAGTGATTCAACGTTGAGAACCGGCAACCAAATTTTGTGCAAGGGCATGACAGTCCATGATTGATTTTAAATGATTGGACTGTGTATCCTTGAGATTAAAAAGCTGCTTATTGGAAGTTTGAGGTGTCTTTTATTCTTGGAGATGCATTCGGCGATTCCTAATTGATTTTGAACAATCCGCCATGAGTGATTTCTATGAAAGTGGGCATTCAGCAGTGGGTTTGCTTCATACAGAAAGGTGCTATTACACCAGATGGGAGTTAGCATTTAATTTTTGCGTTTCTTTGTATTTTCCTTTTGCATTTGTTAGTGGTTTCTCTTATTGGGAAAATTGGGTGTAATTGGTGGGGTGTCAGTGGGCAAAGGTTTTCTTACTTTTGAAATTAGGATAGCATCAGCCCCGTGCCTTTTGACTTTTCTGCGGAAAGAAGGCGCCATGCTTTCTTTGTTGTAAAAGGTACATCTTGTTTTTGGGTTTTTTCTTTTCCTTGTTTTTGTTTTGAGAAAAGAATGAAAGTAAGCAATACAAAAGATGAAAAGAAAAATCATACCACATGAGAGCAGTCACTTTTTCTGCAAATTTCTTTTCTCCTGGCTTTGCAGGCTTTGACATATTGTGTATATTCTGGCGTAGGTTTTGTTGGCATTGGTAGTGTAAGAAAATCAGTGGTTATGTGGATGGATTTAGGCAGTTCATTGTGTGGACGGCTTGAAGATCAAGCATGAAATTTAGGCCACTTGTGACAGAGGCTGCTAAGAGTTTTTCTCCTTTCTGATGACTGACGGATGATGATGGTAGGCCTTTCATCTCCATGGTTGGTAAGGGAGTCTGCTCTAGGGCTGGCAAAACTTGATGTGGACGTTGATATTAATGTGGTCTACACCTTTTAAAGTATTTAATACTCTCTCCGTTCCAAAATATTGTATATATTTAAGAAAATTTTTATTTTTATTAGACTATGAAACCCACGAGGAATTCACATGACTTTTTTTTCCTTTTATATCCTGTCCAACTCGTATGATCTCTCGTGAACAAAGTTCTAGTAAATCTTTCCAAGTCTTCTAATTTTGGAAAGAGAAAGTCATGTGATTTGGTAAAATATATACAGTATTTTGACATAATAATATTTTAAAATATACATAATATTTTAGAACGGAGGGAGAATGTGGTATACACAAAATGGTGGAGAGCAGGTTGAGCTCCTATTGATTATTACTCTCGTGTATCAGCAGACGGTTCAATAGACCCAAGGTGTCATGTTACTTTTAATAATTGGTAGTAAGCTCAACTCGCCTCTTGTTTTTTTTTTCTAACAAAGGGTCCTTAATAGGAAGGGGTCTGGAGTTTTGTGCTTGAAATTTGTGGTTGGAAAATACTAAAGACCGATGGGCTTATGAACTTTTGGGGCTTTTTGCTTTAACTTTAGCTTTATCTTTTTTTTATTGGGTAATTAACTTTAACTTTATCTTTTGCTTCTGCATTTAGCAGTGGTATTGTGGAGTCCTATCGGCTATTAACAAATTTCATGCAAGTGAACTCTAGAGGAGAGCGTCTCATCAAGAAGTGACCACTTAAATCAATCTATTAGGATGCTTACACAATTGAAATAAACATGGACATATTAGGAATGACTGCTAACATCGCAAATTTCTGTATCTTTGAAATTTATGTCTGCG
Source organism: Houttuynia cordata (assembly GCA_039654745.1). Taxonomy (NCBI): domain Eukaryota; kingdom Viridiplantae; phylum Streptophyta; class Magnoliopsida; order Piperales; family Saururaceae; genus Houttuynia; species Houttuynia cordata. The sequence goes on along the minus strand of CM077507.1, from coordinate 40,661,871 downwards.
ACTCTGCATAAATGGATAATATATTTTGGACTTCTTTATCTGATGTGCTGAGAAAGGGTGCATCCAACATTATTCCTCTGTTCTTCACAATGATTCGTCTCAATGCAGGCGTTTGCACAATAGTTTTTGAGGTTATCATCTCAACTACCATCTTAATATAAAATTGAAATTTATAAAGGTGAAAGATTGAGAAGGGTTGAACGCAGTTGAGGTAAAATTAGTGGTTGTTATGCTTAACTGAAATGAAAACGGATTACAAAGGTACAATGATTAATGTCAAAAATAAAAAAAGGTGACTTTGATATGCTCCAAACTTTTAAATTTAGATTTAGATATGAACTGCATAAAATTGTAAAATAAGTATGATGATACGGGTTGAACAGAGCTAAAATAATTGCTGTTGTCAACTAGGTTTTATTTTTGGATCTCATCTTAAGTCAATATGAGTGCAAGCATATGAAATTTACTTTTGATGGAAAAGAAGTGGAATCTTATTATCATTATTAATCAAAGGCAATTTTTATAATAGAAGGCTGAGAGAATATGACAATTACAAAATTGAAAGGATAGGCTACTGTGTTTGACAGCTGCCGTAACCACATTTTTCAGCAAAAAATAGTAATGTTGATGTTATCTGTAAGGAAATGTTCTTTGAAGTTTTGGTAGCGAATGCGCTTCTACTTTCGTATTTTTGATGTACCAAATAAATTGTTTCTTTTCTTTCCCTACTTGAATTTGTCAATACCCTTCTCGTAGGAGTACAACAGTGAAAGTGCTACATAAACTTGAGCACTCATGAATGTCGATAAAGGCGTAGGCCTGACATAACTGGGGCCTGTGCATACTCGTACACCATCCATTGCTTAATTTTGCTAAAAAAATGCATTAATATTTAAATGTTAGCAAGTAAAAAAAATGATTATATTGAGCAGAATCAATACTTGAAGAGCTTCTCCAATGGAAATTCTCGGTTTGATGCATTGATTTTGATATTAGAAATTTCGATATGCATTGCTAGATTAACAAAAAAACATAGACCATCCATCCGGGACATGATAAAGAGGCTTTGTTCTTGCCTGTTCTTGAGAAGCAAGAAGCATTGACATTTTCTGAAATATGAAGTGGAAACAGCCTCTTTTCGTCCATCACAACCTAACTCCATGGACCCCCCCCCCCCCCCCCCCCCCCCCCCCCCCGCGTATGTGCCTTCCCCGTTGGAAAGCTTCAAAGAGAGGAATCCAACTTTTGGCCACTTGCAAAATCATTGGTTCTTTAGTCACTTGCTCAAAGTTGGAAATTTAGACAATAAAAGCTTTTTGTTCTAAGATCAACATTTATAGCCATAGAGAGACTCTTTCCAGAATCGCTCAACTTCGGGACCTTTTTTCAACACTTTAGGTCGAATTTTGGCAACATTGACCTAAAGTGGGGTAAACCACTCAATAGTGAAGGCTTACTCTCAAAAAAGTGTTTAGGAAGTTATGGTCCAGTGTCTACAGACCTTTTTTCCGAATTAGGGGAGTGAATTGTGGCTTGACAAAGGGAAGAAATTTGGGCAACTGGGCCAGGCAAGGACTAAAGGGTAGACGACCGTGTTGGAGTCCAGTGAAAGAACTTAGAAGGGACTCTATTTTCTATGGATTTTCTGACCATGTTGGTGAGATTGTGACATTCATGTTAGCTGATGTCATTCCAAAGATGTGATTTGATCTTACCTATTATTGCATGATCGTTTAGATAGTTTGATAGAGCTACTATATTAAGGAGGAAAAGTTTATGATTGGTTCGATTAGGATTAAAATGGAGTGCTTTAGCATTTAACGTTTAGGATTTAGCATTCAAGCGGTTTTCTTGTAAAAAAACTTTCAAGATGCTCTAGACAGGCAATGAAGCTTATTTGCTCGGATTTAAAAAAAGCTGAGGATATTTTACGATGTAGATATCGTTGGAGAGAGTTTGGTGGAGTATGATAAAAGGGCCTTTGTCAGTTTCCCAGCTAATTCATAGATGGCAATAAACTTGTTGGAATATTAACTAGAAGTTCATGCATATATTTGAAGTAAAAGCCCTACAAATTAAAAAAGTGAGTGTGTAAAATCAGGTTTGATAATAAAAAGGAGATTTGTGAGCAACATCCTAGGATTGGAGAACAGTTCTATAAACATGTGAGTGAAGAGGGTGAATTTAGATGAAATCATAGTTTTGGAGCTCCATTTTAACTCCAAAACCTCCATAGTTGATTCGATTATTTAGCTTTCAAAGTTCCCATAGCTTGTTACATTGGGCCTCAAAATTCCTTTGACTCCGTAATTGATTCAATTGACTCCACGAGTTAAACTGCAAAAACTCATCAAACTCTATTTAATTAATATAAAATTGTCATGCCTATATAACTTTATTAACAATTTTGTATGATTTAAATATAATATAATAATCCATTTGTCCCATATTACTAGCTCAATCTAAAAAAGTAATGATCTTTATTTAATGTTGGAAAAAAGCTGAAAGATACTGTTGGGCAGAGAAGAGATTAAGAAACAACTTAAATTTAGTCAAATGGATCTGTTGATATGGGACACTATTTTCTCAAATGGAGCTTATGGGACGGAGGGGGCATTCTACTATGATCTTCATCCTACTCTTAATCAAATGTAATAATAAGATACCAATTTGGATATTTTTACTTCTTGACCTATACTGCAATTTTTGGATGTGTTTATTTTTACATAATGAAAATACTTTGCTTTATTATAAGTAAGATGGAAGTCTATGCATATGATATTTAAAACATTAAAAAGGAATTCATATTTACTTCGACACAATCAGTTTTGTGGTCAAGTTAGATTCTTAGGTTTTGAAACATTAGGTGAGAGGATGATCCAATATACAGAGGGAAGTACCTTGTGAGAGAGTACCAGCTAGTATAGATGTACTTTATGTATAGAAAGTCTTGATCCAATGAAAAGTGTCTTGCCTTGTGACATCCCATGATGAGGGAGCTAGTAGACATGGGTCGCGGCCGCTAGTCAGTTGGCTTAAAAGTACATTATTTAGGATTATACCACTATTTTTCTCCAGAGACTGCAAATTTTAACCAAAAGCAAGCTACTCCGCTCTATCTGCCTCTTAAATTTGTAAGCTTTTGTGAATCGCCGAGTTATAACTTATAAACGAGGTAGATCATATATGTATTGTAACACCCGAAAAATTGGTATTATTTTTGGGAACTGCTATTTTAGGAAACTGGTCTAAAATAGGAAAGTTTTCGTATCTGTCGTGATTATTGGTCTGGTATTTCGTTTTGACCTAGTGGAATCTTATCTTGTTGATTTTTGGTCAATTAAAATTGTTTAGCCAGATTAGGCAGGTTTTTCCGAGCGCGAGGACTAGGCCTGGCGCCGTAACCTATCTGGCGTCAGGGTTTGATACACCTGACGCCAGGGCCAGTCGAGTGCCAGGGCTAGGGCTAGTCACGTGTGCGAGTACACATGTGACGGGGCCTAGTGGATGTGTCACCAGGGTAGGACTCGTGCACGGTGGAACTGCTCAGCGCGCGTGTAGGTTATCTTAACCGTTCATCTGCGATCTGTGTTATAAGATGTGCGAGATCCAGTGGAGGGCCACGTGGACCCTGAGGAATCACGCCACCTCAGGGATGACGTGGGCGCCTTGGACCCACAATTTGAGAGACCAAATCGTGGGGTGTTTTCTTTTGATTTGAATTTCACTAATTTTAATTAATGAGTTACTCTAATTTGTAATTGATTTGATTAGGGTTTAACTAAGGGATTTGATTGGCACTTAATAAAGATGCCAAAGCATATTCCATCTAACCAATTGGGCACCATTTGAGTAGTGGAGCAAATCGTGGGAATGGCTATGGCTAGGGTGGTTACATGGCATAATTGCTAATTATCTCATTAACTAATCCCCCTTAATTGATTTGATTATAACTAATTTTAGTAGGAGCCAATCAGCTTCAAGGAAAATCTTACCAAAGCTTGCCATTCAAAATGGGATCATGGTGGCTTTTGGTTTGGGCACCCAAATGGAAGAGCATAACTACATTTTTCGGTTTTGGGAAAATCTTGGAGAAAGATCTTGATCTCAACTAATTAAATTCAAATAATCTAAAGAGGCTGAAATTGGGGGCACGTTGGAAGGGAAGATTTCACTTTTGCTGGACTCTTTCTTGGACGTTGGATGGGAGGAAAACGGACGGCCGAGATGGCATGGCTTAGAAGGTGAACCACCTATTTAAATGGAACCAAAAAAGGGGCCGGCTCTCCTTTAGCTATCGTCCCCCATTTTTGTGTGCCTTCTTCCTCCTTCACACCCCTCTAAATTAGTACCTTTTCTCCATTCTTTCGTCACATCGTGGTGTGGTGAATCGACGGGCGTAGGAGAAGGCGCGAAACAAGGAGCGTTCTACGCGAAGGGAATTGCGGTTTGTCATAAGAGGTAGGAGCCTTTTTCCACATGTGCGACTTGTGAATTTTGACATGCTTTCGAGTAGCCCATTGTTAAATATGCTGATATATTATATGCTTTGATTCAATCTCGTATGATACGAATTATTGACATGCTTTGATCATAATGATTCATATTGTTGTAATGCTCTATTCGATGTGCATGCTTGACTCTATCTCGTCCTAACGCCTAGATAGATGTCCCCCATTGCTTCAATTCCAGAAAGTCGTCACCTTTATTGCATAAAGTTGATGTCGAACTACTGTCCGGGGTTAGTTGTCTTGATTGATTATTGAATCTCTTATGGTTTGATTAATACTTGCCGATTTATTGTCTTATGCAATTTTCGGTGTAATCCTTGTTGATACTTCTTGTATTTATCACTAAAGGTATTAATTCACTCTCTGATTATAAAAAGTTTGAATCTTTGGTCATGGACCCGTATGAGGGTTTTGCTTTGGCATCCGGGAATAGGTGTCCTTTTAGTTTAATCATAAGATTATTACATTAGTACTTATAATTAAAGATCGGTGTGAAGAATATGTATACCATATGTCTATTATATGACTAATCTTAGCAATCAAACTCGATCACTCTCTGAAGTCCGAGAGAGGTCTGACATCATGTCAGAACCTTTTTGGATTATGAAGTGTCCGGTTTTAATTGGCTGATTTAGTAACTTGGGTTAATGGCATTAGATTAAAGGTAAAGCAATCGGACCACAAGATGTAACCTAAGAGTGGGATTAAAACTCATAAATCCAGAACCTTTAGGTTCTGTAAAAGACAATAAGAGAAGTTTAATAATGTCAGTAAAGGGGTAATTAGTGAATCACTAAGGTTTATACAAGTAATTAACTAGTATGTCTTATGTTAATTGGTTTCGGCCAGGAGCAGTCCTGCGCAGACAGACCCCACTCTAAAAATGATAACTAATTGTAAAAAAATCCAAACAGTAAACCATTTATTAATTCGTAAACTAGACATCTGAGGGAATCTGAGATAAAAATTTCGTAAGTTAGTTCACTGGGTACGGGGCGTAGTGACCTTCGGAAGTGGGCTGTTCTGTTTGGACAGAACTCGGTTCCTGCGCGTGTTAACCCTAAAACCCTAATAATATTAAGAAACTTAATTTGAGATAATAATTAAAGACTTTAATTAAGTATGATACTACTTATAAGACATTGGGATCAGTGAACTTAACAGTGTAAGAAGGATCCTAGAGTCGAACGGGGTGTCCCTTTTTAATTGTCCCTTGTGTTCTTCTCTTGAGTTATTCATGATTCAAGAGTATTCAATGTGAGAATCTTATTCGGAATCTCTGACGTGGTCTATTTGAGTCACGTCATTTCATTATTTCTGCGTTGGGGATTGTCAACTCTAGGATTAGGTACGACGATGAAGACGGCGGAGCATGGACCTTTGGCGAACCTATGGCGGGTCTCTTTGATGAGTCTTTCGGTCGGGTCTCAACCGAGTTTCCAGACCTAATTGTTATGAGATATTCAAACACTCCTTAGTGAGTCTATTTGGATTGTGATCGATAATTGTATTCTACTCCTATGAAGAGTTGAAATTCAGAAAGCTTTGATTTAAGCCTTTTCATGGTAAAACCCGATGTTCTAAGAAACTGTTTCTCCGCTAAGTAGCATTTCTGAAAGCTCTTAGTCGGAATCATAGTATGCTCACGAGACATTGCTAGATCTTGCGAGATCTCCGATGATGATGAACCTCTGTAGTTCAGCCGATGACGGCAACCGCGTGCGCTTAGATTGTATGACATTACGGAAGGTCTGCAATCTCCGCCCATTGTGCCCGTAAGCACCGATGGGGCCAGCATCCCTAGACGCATGGCCGGGTTCCTCTGTAGAACCTCTAGGATGTTCTGGTATTGTTATCCATGGAAGGAATGGACAGATTTGCGAGCAGAAATTGTTACCTCTGACACTTTAGATGTCCAGAGCTTATGTTAATATTGTATCTCCATTACTCTGTGTAAGTTGGAGTCTTTGACTTTTACTTCCTTGTCTATGATGAGTCGAGGATGTCAGATGTTTCAGATAAGTGAAATCAGTTTTGTTAAACCAAGTCTGTTGACCTATATCTATTTTGGAGTCTTCTCTTGTGCTATCTGTTCCACTGTGGTTTTTCTGTATCCTACTGGGTATTTCCTATGGAATACTCATGCATCCTCTGATGCAGGAATTAAGGAGGAACAGAGGTGATGGCGATCGGCAACGTGAGAGGATGCTGGAGAATTGAAGACTTGTTTATTTATTTGATTATGATTTGGATGCTTGAACTCGCGGCCTGCGTGCCGTTTTACTTTATTTTATGTTGTGTTAAGATATTTTCAGACTTGTAATAACGAATTAGATTTCTTTTCAGTTATTCCATATGTTGTAAGTAATTATTGTTTAAGTCGTGATGATCCTGCATGTTCCCTGATATTTAAATGGGATAATGGAAGTCTCGAGTATTCGGTCCGTCCCAGGTTTCCTACCCTTGACCTTCATCGGTATGTCGCTTCCGCGTAAATAGGGTCTTGGAAATTTGGGGCGTGACAGCTTGGTATCAGAGCTTCATGACGACTTAAATAATGAGTTACTGTACAAAGATTTGGGTAACTTGAGTATGAATTTAAAACCTTAGAATGGGGGTAAAGACTAATAAATTTTTTCTTTAGGCAATGGTGTCAACGCGTAGTGGTCGAATTTACGAGAAGGACCAACAGGAGGCGGCACGATTGTGGCTAGATGAGTGGAAGCTTCAGAACATAGGGAGTGGAACTGAGGAAGAGTCTTATCTGATCGACGTAGAGGAAGAGCCAGATTTGATGGACTTCGAGGAAGACCCGGAGGAGGATCCCAAAGAAGATCCGGAAGAAGACCCGGAGGAGGATCCCGAGGAAGATCCGGAAGAGGACCCGGAGGAGGACCCTGAAGAGGAGCATGTGGTCGTGATCAACCAAGAGTTTCTAACGGTCTTAAATCATCCCGTATACATTCGGGCGAGGGGCGATCCAGATCTCTTTTATACCCTTTATCTCAGGTTTAAATCCTTAGGGTATAGGTGGGCTCACATGACTGAGTGGGAAATAGATTGGTATGCGGACCACCTAGTGTTTGCACCGATGCATGTGTCCCTAGCTATTCTAGACGAGTACCTCTGAGATGTGGTGTTCAGGGACTCGATTAGGAAGTTTTAAATTGAGTAGGATTTAAAATAAGCCTGCATTCTTATCAGGGATTTAGGTGTAATTGCTTTTTCGAAAATTGAATAAAAGACTCCGTTTGATTTCAGCTCTGGTGTGTACCTTGTGTTATTTGCATGCGATGGTTGTGAATGTTTGTTTGTCGCGCTAGGAGTCTTGGATTGGAGGAAGAATTAAAATGAAGCATGGTGTCAAATTCTAATTCTCCTTCTTTCCTTGACTGTAGATTTTCGAAGATGGCAACAACGAGAGCTCGCGGCAGACGATCTGGAACTGGACCAAACTCTCAGCAGGAGGAGGCATCAAGCCAAAACCTGTCTGATATGGTGCGCGAGTTAGCCAGGGAGTTAAGGAATGACCGTGGAGCTAGCAACACTCCAAACGTGAAACCACCAACACTGGAACGATTCAAGAGAGCTGGACCTGCATTCTCGGGAGACGACAACCCCGAGAAGGCTGAGCGCTGGATTGTGGAAGTGGAACGTCTCTTCAAGGGGATGAAAGTCCCGTCAGATGAAAGGGTAGTCTTCGCAACCTATTTGTTTGTGGGAGAAGCGGTCTTCTGGTGGGAGTCAGCAGAACGAAACAACTTTGAGGCTGGACAGGACATCTCGTGGGAAGAGTTTAAGGAGGTATTCAACAGGAAATACTTTCCTCCGCATGTGCAGCGCAGGAAGGAGAAAGAATTTCTGGAGCTGGTTCAGGGATCGATGTCTGTACTTCAGTACGAGACTAAATTTGAGCAACTGCAACGATTTGCGACGGATGCTTGCCCTAACGATCTGGTGAAGGCAAGAAGGTTCGTGGATGGTTTACGCGACGGTTTAAGGGCGAAGGTATTAGTTTCACAACCTGCAACTGTGGCAAAGGCGGTCGAACTTGCTTCGATTTTGGAAGATGACTACAAAAGGACCCAAGAGCGGAAAGGGAATGCCAGTAAGGGTCAGGATGGTACTATCAAGCGATCCGGATTTAAGAGGTTCGGGAATGGTGGACGTTTTAATAATCGGCCAGCCAAACAGCAGAGGCAGCAACAACCTCAGCAAAACCGCGGAAATGGGCAGAATCGGGCGATGGTTCCTTACCGTCAGCCTCAGCGTGGGAATGGTCCGGAAGCAGGAGGCAAATGCAAATTTTGTGGGCAACAGTCTCATGCGGGGAAGCCGTGTCCGAAAGACACCCGGAGATGCTACAGTTGCAATGAAGTCGGACACATTTCTCCTCATTGCCCCAACCTCAACGCGAAGACAGGAGGGGAGACTAGCAAGAAGGGCCAAGCAAGAGTCTTCGCCTTGACCTCTGCGGAAGAGGCTCGCGCAGCTGATGACGTGATTGAAGGTACTCTCCTTGTTTTGGATAGTTTGGCTAGGGTTTTGATTGACCCTGGATCTTCGAGATCCTTTATTTCTGTGATGTTTGCTGAGAGTCTAGAACGGCAACCTTCTAGACTGGAGTATAATCTTTCTATTTCTACTCCTGTCGGAGACTCAGTTGTGGCTACTGAGTATCTGAAGGAATCCTCTGTTATGATTGATGGTGTAATGTTGCCTGCTGATTTGGTAGTGCTTGCTATGGTTGATTTTGATGTTATCCTTGGTATGGACTGGTTAGCTAAGTTTGGTGCTACAGTTGACTATAGTAAGAAGAGAGTTCATTTTAGAATTCCAGGGAAGAGAGAACTTTTGTTCCAAGGTATTCGAGTAAGAAAAGATAATCGTATCGTTTCGGCTATAAAAGTTCAGAAACTAGTAGCTAAAGGTTGTAAAGCCTTTTTAGCGACTGTGCTATCAGTCAAGAAATCTACCCCTAATATAGAGGAAATTGAGGTAGTAAACGAGTTTACCAATGTTTTTCCGGAGGAGTTGCCTGGTTTGCCACCAAAGCGGGATGTTGATTTCACTATAGACCTAGTACCGGGAACTGCACCAATATCGAAGGCACCGTATCGGATGGCACCTGCCGAGTTGAAAGAATTGAAAGAGCAACTCTAGGAGTTACTGGATAAACGGTTGATTCGTCCGAGTGTGTCTCCTTGGGGAGCACCAGTTCTATTTGTAAAGAAGAAAGATGGATCCATGCGATTATGTATTGATTACAGAATGCTGAACCAAGTGACCATAAAGAACAAGTATCCGCTACCGAGGATCGATGATTTATTTGATCAACTGCAGTCAGCGAAAGTTTTCTCGAGAATCGATTTGAGGTCGGGATACAATCAGTTAAGGATCAAAGAAGATGATATTTCTAAAACAGCATTCAGAACCAGATACGGGCACTATGAGTTTCTGGTGATGCCGTTTGGTTTGACTAATGCCCCTGCAGCATTTATGGATATGATGAATCGAATCTTCAAGGCATTGTTAGATCAGTTTGTGATCGTGTTTGTGGATGACATATTAGTCTACTCTGCAAGTCAGGAAGAACACAGAGAGCACTTGGGTCAAGTGTTACAAATTCTGCGAGAGAACCAGTTATATGCTAAGTTTAGCAAGTGTGAATTCTGGTTGGATAAGGTTAACTTCTTGGGTCATGTCATATCGAGGGACGGAGTCTCGGTAGATCCAACGAAGGTGGAAGCGGTTCTTCATTGGGAGCAACCGAAGAACGTGACCGAGATTAGAAGCTTTTTGGGATTGGCAGGTTATTATCGGCGATTTATCGAAGGATTTTCCAGCTTAGCCTTGCCAATGACCAAGTTAACAAGGAAGGGAGTGAAGTTCAACTGGAATGCTGATTGTGAAAAGAGTTTTCAGGAGCTGAAGAAGAGATTGACATCCGCACCGATTCTGAAACTTCCATCAGGATCTGGTGGGTTTGTCATCTATGGCGATGCATCGAAATGTGGCCTAGGTTGCGTATTAATGCAGAACGGACATGTAGTGGCGTATGCGTCAAGACAATTGAAGATCCATGAGCAGAAATATCCAACTCATGACTTGGAACTGGCAGCGGTCGTCTTTGCTCTAAAGATTTGGAGACACTACCTCTATGGTGAGACTTTCGAGGTATTCACAGATCACAAGAGTCTGAAGTATATTTTCTCTCAGAAGGACTTGAATATGAGACAAAGGCGGTGGTTAGAGTATTTGAATGATTATGATTTTTCCATTCATTATCACCCAGGGAAGGCGAATGTAGTCGCAGATGCACTAAGCAGAAAAACAGGAGTCATAGCACATTTGATGGTGCACGAGTGGAGAATGATGGAAGATTTGGGAAAGTATAATCTGGAATGGCCAACTACCCAGAGAATTTCTTTCCTAGGAAACATATCAGTGAGATCAGTGATTTATGAGAAGGTGTTGGAAGCACAGAAGAGAAGTCCTCAGTTGCAGAAGCTGTTAGAAAAGTCAAATTTCACAAAAGGAGCTGACGAGAGTATCTTATTTCAAGGAAGACTGGTTGTGCCAAAGGATTCAGAATTGAGGCAAGAACTTCTTCGAGAGGCGCATAACTCACAATATGCGATTCATCCAGGAAGTACAAAGTTATATCAGGATTTGAAAAGGAATTTCTGGTGGAATGGAATGAAGCGAGACATTGGAAAGTTTGTATCCAAATGTTTAACATGCCAGCAAGTAAAGGCGGAGCATCAGAGACCGGCAGGATTGCTGCAGCCATTAGAGATTCCACAGTGGAAGTGGGACCACATTACAATGGACTTTGTGGTGGCCTTACCAAAGACCCAGAGACAGAAGGATGCAATATGGGTGATCGTGGATCGATTATCAAAGACGGCTCATTTTCTACCAATCAGATGGAAGCAGAATCCGGAGAGTCTAGCTGAGTTGTACATCAAGGAAATAGTGAGATTACATGGTACGCCAATATCAATAGTATCAGATCGAGATCCAAGATTTACGTCCAGGACATGGAAAGGAAATCAAGAAGCACTTGGCACTAAACTCAGTTTTAGCACAGCATTTCATCCACATAGCGATGGGCAGTCAGAAAGAACCATTCAGACTCTAGAAGACATGCTCCGAGCGTGTGCTATTGACTGGAAGGGCAATTGGGATGATCATCTACCATTGATCGAATTCGCCTACAACAACAGCTATCACACTAGCATTGGAATGGCACCGTTTGAAGCTCTATATGGAAGACCGTGCAGATCACCTACGTGCTGGACAGAGGTCAGAGAAAGTCAAGTGATGAGGTCGGAACTAGTACAGTACTACGCGGAGAAGGTGAAACAGATTCGACAAAAACTACAAACAGCACAGAGCAGACAGAAGAGTTATGCGGATAACCGAAGACGGGATTTGGAGTTTCAGGAAGGAGACAACGTGTTTCTGAAGGTTTCTCCGTCAAAAGGAGTCATGAGGTTTGGTAAGAAAGGGAAACTTAGCCCGAGGTTTGTTGGACCATTTGAGATCTTAGAGCGGGTCGGGCCAGTTGCCTACAGATTGGCCTTACCCCCACAACTGGCGGAAGTACACAATACATTTCATGTATCAATGTTGAGGAAATATGTGCCGGATGAGTCCCATGTGTTAGATTATACAACAATGGAGTTAGAGGCAGACTTGTCTTTTCCGATGAGACCAATCCAGATTTTAGATAAGAAAGATCAGGTATTACGAAAGAAGACTATCCCATTGGTAAAGGTTCTGTGGCAAAACCAGCACTCCGAGGAAATGACATGGGAAACAGAAGAGGAGATGAAGAAATCTTACCCTCAACTTTTTGAAGAGTGATTATCAGCATTTCGAGGACGAAATGTTCTTTTTAGGAGGGGAGGATGTAACACCCGAAAAATTGGTACGTTTTTGGGAACTGCTATTTTAGGAAACTGGTCTAAAATAGGAAAGTTTTCGTATCTGTCGTGATTATTGGTCTAGTATTTCGTTTTGACCTAGTGGAATCCTATCTTGTTGATTTTTGGTCAATTAAAATTGTTTAGCCAGATTAGGCAGGTTTTTTCGAGCGCGAGGACTAGGCCTGGCGCCGTAACCTATCTGGCGCCAGGGTTTGATACACCTGACGCCAGGGCCAGTCGAGTGCCAGGGCTAGGGCTAGTCACGTGTGAGAGTACACGTGTGACAGGGCCTAGTGGATGTGTCACCAGGGTAGGACTCGTGCACGGTGGAACTGCTCAGCGCGCGTGTAGGTTATCTTAACCGTTCATCTGCGATCTGTGTTATAAGACGTGCGAGATCCAGTGGAGGGCCACGTGGACCCTGGGGAATCACGCCACCTCAGGGATGACGTGGGCGCCTTGGACCCACGATTTGAGAGACCAAATCGTGGGGAGTTTTCTTTTGATTTGAATTTCACTAATTTTAATTAATGAGTTACTCTAATTTGTAATTGATTTGATTAGGGTTTAACTAAGGGATTTGATTGGCACTTAATAAAGATGCCAAAGCATATTCCATCTAACCAATTGGGCACCATTTGAGTAGTGGAGCAAATCGTGGGAATGGCTATGGCTAGGGTGGTTACATGGCATAATTGCTAATTATCTCATTAACTAATCCCCCTTAATTGATTTGATTATAACTAATTTTAGTAGGAGCCAATCAGCTTCAAGGAAAATTTTACCAAAGCTTGCCATTCAAAATGGGATCATGGTGGCTTTTGGTTTGGGCGCCCAAATGGAAGAGCATAACTACCTTTTTCGGTTTTGGGAAAATCTTGGAGAAAGATCTTGATCTCAACTAATTGGAAATTCAAATAATCTAAAGAGGCTGAAATTGGGGGCACGTTGGAAGGGAAGATTTCACTTTTGCTGGACTCTTTCTTGGACGTTGGATGGGAGGAAAACGGACGGCCGAGATGGCATGGCTTAGAAGGTGAACCACCTATTTAAATGGAACCAAAAAAGGGGCCGGCTCTCCTTTAGCCATCGTCCCCCATTTTTGTGTGCCTTCTTCCTCCTTCACACCCCTCTAAATCAGTACCTTTTCTCCATTCTTTCGTCACATCGTGGTGTGGTGAATCGACGGGCGTAGGAGAAGGTGCGAAACAAGGAGCGTTCTACGCGAAGGGAATTGCGGTTTGTCGTAAGAGGTAGGAGCCTTTTTCCACATGTGCGACTTGTGAATTTTGACATGCTTTCGAGTAGCCCATTGTTAAATATGCTGATATATTATATGCTTTGATTCAATCTCGTATGATACGAATTATTGACATGCTTTGATCATAATGATTCATATTGTTGTAATGCTCTATTCGATGTGCATGCTTGACTCTATCTCGTCCTAACGCCTAGATAGACGTCCCCCATTGCTTCAATTCCAGAAAGTCGTCACCTTTATTGCATAAAGTTGATGTCAAACTAATGTCCGGGGTTAGTTGTCTTGATTGATTATTGAATCTCTTATGGTTTGATTAATACTTGCCGATTTATTGTCTTATGCAATTTTCGGTGTAATCCTTGTTGATACTTCTTATATTTATCACTAAAGGTATTAATTCACTCTCTGATTATAAAAAGTTTGAATCTTTGGTCATGGACCAGTATGAGGGTTTGCTTTGGCGTCCGGGAATAGGTGTCCTTTTAGTTTAATCATAAGATTATTACATTAGTACTTATAATTAAAGATCGGGTGAAGAATATGTATACCATATGTCTATTATATGACTAATCTTAGCAATCAAACTCGATCACTCTCTGAAGTCCGAGAGAGGTCTGACGTCATGTCAGAACCTTTTTGGATTATGAAGTGTCCGGTTTTAATTGGCTGATTTAGTAACTTGGATTAATGGCATTAGATTAAAGGTAAAGCAATCGGACCATAAGATGTAACCTACGAGTGGGTTTAAAACTCATAAATCCAGAACCTTTAGGTTCTGTAAAAGACAATAAGAGAAGTTTAATAATGTCAGTAAAGGGGTAATTAGTGAATCACTAAGGTTTATATAAGTAATTAACTAGTATGTCTTATGTTAATTGGTCTCGGCCAGGAGCAGTCCTGCACAGACAGACCCCACTCTAAAAATGATAACTAATTGTAGAAAAATCCAAACAGTAAACCATTTATCAATTCGTAAACTAGACATCTTAGGGAATCTGAGATAAAAATTTCGTAAGTTAGTTCACTGGGTACGGGGCGTAGTGACCTTCGGAAGTGGGATATTCTGTTTGGACAGAACTCGGTTCCTGCGCGTGTTAACCCTAAAACCCTAATAATATTAAGAAACTTAATTTGAGATAATAATTAAAGACTTTAATTAAGTATGATACTACTTATAAGACATTGGGATCAGTGAACTTAACAGTGTAAGAAGGATCCTAGAGTCGAACGGGGTGTCCCTTTTTAATTGTCCCTTGTGTTCTTCTCTTGAGTTATTCATGATTCAAGAGTATTCAATGTGAGAATCTTATTCGGAATCTCTGACGTGGTCTATTTGAGTCACGTCATTTCATTATTTCTGCGTCGGGGATTGTCAACTCTAGGATTAGGTACGACGATGAAGACGGCGGAGCATGGACCTTTGGCGAACCTATGGCGGGTCTCTTTGATGAGTCTTTCGGTCGGGTCTCAACCGAGTTCCCAGACCTAATTGTTATGAGATATTCAAACACTCCTTAGTGAGTCTATTTGGATTGTGATCGATAATTGTATTCTACTCCTATGAAGAGTTGAAATTCAGAAAGCTTTGATTTAAGCCTTTTCATGGTAAAACCCGATGTTCCAAGAAACTGTTTCTCCGCTAAGTAGCATTTCTGAAAGCTCTTAGTCGGAATCATAGTATGCTCACGAGCCATTGCTAGATCTTGCGAGATCTCCGATGATGATGAACCTCTGTAGTTCAGCCGATGACGGCAACCGCGTGCGCTTAGATTGTATGACATTACGGAAGGTCTGCAATCTCCGCCCATTGTGCCCGTAAGCACCGATGGGGCCAGCATCCCTAGACGCATGGCCGGGTTCCTCTGTAGAACCTCTAGGATGTTCTGGTATTGTTATCCATGGAAGGAATGGACAGATTTGCGAGCAGAAATTGTTACCTCTGACACTTTAGATGTCCAGAGCTTATGTTAATATTGTATCTCCATTACTCTGTGTAAGTTGGAGTCTTTGACTTTTACTTCCTTGTCTATGATGAGTCGAGGATGTCAGATGTTTCAGATAAGTGAAATCAGTTTTGTTAAACCAAGTCTGTTGACCTATATCTATTTTGGAGTCTTCTCTTGTGCTATCTGTTCCACTGTGGTTTTTCTGTATCCTACTGGGTATTTCCTATGGAATACTCATGCATCCTCTGATGCAGGAATTAAGGAGGAACAGAGGTGATGGCGATCGGCAACGTGAGAGGATGCTGGAGAATTGAAGACTTGTTTATTTATTTGATTATGATTTGGATGCTTGAACTCGCGGCCTGCGTGCCGTTTTACTTTATTTTATGTTGTGTTAAGATATTTTCAGACTTGTAATAACGAATTAGATTTCTTTTCAGTTATTCCATATGTTGTAAGTAATTATTGTTTAAGTCGTGATGATCCTGCATGTTCCCTGATATTTAAATGGGATAATGGAAGTCTCGAGTATTCGGTCCGTCCCAGGTTTCCTACCCTTGACCTTCATCGGTATGTCGCTTCCGCGTAAATAGGGTCTTGGAAATTTGGGGCGTGACATGTATTGTCCATAGCTCGGCTTCATCAGAAATTTGTGAATCTTCGTCTAGAGTATCATCTAATTTATAGGCACAAATGTGCACTGAGTATAAACGAGGCAGATGTATTTGTCCATACCCTGGCTTGATAGGAAACCCGTATTCTTAACATAGAATATGTAATGTATTGATACAAATGTGCCTACAAATATATGTCGACAGTTCCTCTTCTTCTTCTTCTCGTCCATTTGTTTCCCCTATATGGTCTCCAATATACTCCCTCCATCCGGAATTATTATCACCACAATGTTTTTCTAATTGAACTAAGTTAGTTCATTTAGAAAAAATATTATGGTAATAATAGGAAAAATTTTACATCCCCCCTCGTATACTCCACCTATGAAGGCCTCCATGTCACCCACATGGAAAGGGGAGTAACTAACGGTTTCTGTTTTTCGATGTTTGATGCTTATCTTTCCATGTGGCTGATGTGGAGGCTTAAAGGATGTAAAATAATTCTTCCGTAATAATAAATCCGGACGGAGGGAGTATATGCAAATCAGCATGACGTATCCGAAGATAAAAATGTATTATCTATTTTTATGCACCAACATTTATCTACCAAATATTTCTCTTATTTGTACTGGTACTCTAACACCCATTAACAGCAAATCTTCCATTTCTGTTTCAACTCAAGAATTTTCTCTTGATTAAGTTATATGTGATCATAACACTGTCAGAAAACACCAGTGTTATTGCATAAGCAGCAGACTAAAAACTCTATGTAATAAAAAATAAACTTGATTAACCAACTCACCAGGATAAACGAATTATATTAGTTTTAGTAAAATTGAGGTTATAAGGTACAAAGATGCAAAGGCTTGCATATAAAGAACAAGTCTATTTCTTTAGTAGTGACCGTGTCTGAACTGTAATGAGCCCTATCAGGGCCCAACAAGCACCAACTGCTTGCAATTGTAATAGGGGGACATCGATTGATGATGGCAGTGTTGCATCACAGATTTACAAGGCAATAATATTGTATACAATGTACTCCTCTAGTCTCAAAACAAAAAAAATACTCCTCTGGTGACTTTTAATCGATACAATTTTTTCAAATGAACTAAATTTTTAGTGTATTTGAAAAAAGTTGTATCTATTCAAAGTGATCGTGTTATGATCTTATTTTAATTAGGATTAGTATTAGCCTACTCCTATATTAATTAGGACTATAGCTCAGGGTCTATCCTATGCCAACTAGGATTATGGCTTAAGAGCCTATAAATATGTAAAGGGGTCTTCCCTAATGGATTACCAAATCAATGATCAATGGCATAGCTTATTTTTTAGTTTAGTTATTAGTCTTTCTTAGTCTTAATCCTACTTTTCTCCCCTTTCTTCTACGATGGATTCCTATGTAGATGACGTTCTACATCATTGGTATCGGAGCATTCGTTCCTACGGACCATTATACGTGCAATATTTCTTACGATCACTTAAAGCCAAATGGAAGCGAGAAGATGAAGAGAGGTACGCATACTAGAAGCGACGATATGAAGAGACGCACGTCCAATGGCAACTCGGGCAGGACCTTGTCCCAGTTCCGAGTGCCGCCATCGCAACTGCAGTTGTAGACACTCCACTGCCATCGCAACCTCCTGTGCTTCCGCCATGGAATTATGAAGACAACTTGGCAAAGTTGAAGCAAGACATCGACGATATCTTCCACGAGAAACAAGCGGCACTCCAAAAAATTTTCACACCGCCAGTTCATCCGTTGTTGACTACACCCGAACCTGCTACGGAATCTAGTTCATCTTCCTCTTTCCCACGTCAATAGAAGATCCACTGGAACATATTGAAGACCTGCTTCTCTGTCCTGCACTCATCGACAAACCCATGCCAGCAGACGTCAACAACACTGTTGCAAAAACGCCACCTTCAGAACCAATTTTTCCACAGCCGCTGCCGCTGTCATCGCCTCCGCCGCTGCAATATCCACCGCTAATGGCTCGACTCGTCCCCTTCCACACCGCCAATGCTGCTGCTTTCTCCTCCGTCGCTGACGTCACTATCGTGCGGTCGATGACTCCACCGTCGCTGCCACCAAAACTACCTCCGACTCCGGATTCGTTGAAGGAGGTCTCTGTCCAACCACGACCAAAGCCACTGTCTTTCGACCCTCCTAGGTTCTCCGCCGGCGGCTCCCACTTTAAAACTCTCTTTCTGCCACGATCGCCGCCGCATGGGTCGCCTTATGCGGTTTCAACGCCTCCACCTCCACCGAAGCCGCCTCCTGTAAGATGCCACATCGCCACCATCGGGTGGCCAAAATTACCTCTTTTCTCTGGCACTTCTGTCGCCTGGGCCTCCACCGACGCGCCGTCTTCTGTGACTCCGTCTCTGCCGATGCCACTCTGTTTCCTGAGTTCAAAAGCTTTGTTTCATGAACGATGCCACGAAGGAGATGATGCCCTTGGGTTGGTTCAAAAGCTGGATCAACAGCCTAACCCTTGGGCTGGTTCACCAGTGCCTGGTTCAACCTTGGTTCAAGCTATATGCCTCGGGTTGGTTCAGCAGCCCTATAAAAAAAATAGACGGGTTTTGTGTGGCCATTATTGGTTCCAAGTTTTTTGGACGACATACTTTTCGTCTGGGTTTCACGTATTTTGATGAAGTTGAGTTTTTGCATTCTTGCCTTCGCTGTAAAAATGATAAGAGCACCTCGAGGACGAGGTGATGCGGAAGCGTTGGTGGAATGTTATGATCTTATTTTAATTAGGATTAGGATTAGGATTAGCCTACTCCTATGTCAATTAGGACTATAGCTTAGGGTCTATCCTATGCCAACTAGGATTATGGCTTAAGAGCCTATAAATATGTAAATGGGTCTTCCCCAATGGATTACCAAATCAATGATCAATGGCATAGCTTATTTTCTAGTTTAGTTATTAGTCTTTCTTAGTCTTAATACTACTTTTCTCCCATTTCTTCTACGATGGATTGCTATATAGATGACGTTCTACATCATATCGGAGGGAGTATTAAAAAATATTGTATACAATAATATAGGTTTTTTTGGCCCTAAACAGTAATAGAGGTTTCATTACAATAGTATTGCTTTTATGCACCCAATAGTCTTTGTATTCATCTAACCTGAGTCCCTGACCTCTAAGATCATGGTACATAAGACTGGTCCTAGAATGGTATATAAGGGTCCATAACGTTATACAGAGGCTTAACATGATACGTGCTTGCATAGCATCGTCCTAGCATACCTATGTACCATGTTAGGCCTATGTAAGGACCAAAGTTTTCAAAACCGGACCGGCCATCGAACCGGATTGATGGCCGGTCCGGTCAAACTGGGGTCACACCAGTGTGACCCGGTTTAGGTGAGAGTAGTGGTAAATATATGATAAATATATAATTTGTATGTTATTAACATCAAAATAAGCATAGCCAAGTTGGTTAAGTCTTATCCGGTGGGGGGGGGGGGGGGTCTGAGGTTCCCCCCTCTTGCAACAGTTTTTTCAAAAAAAAAAAAAAAATCCGGACCGGTCCGGTCTTGTCATTTGGCACAAGACTCTAGGTACCAAGTTTTATACTCCCGCCGTCCTATATTGATTGTCAGGATTGAAAATCCAAATCGAACTAAAATTAGTTCATTTCTGATTTCCAATACGACAACTAATATGGAACGGATAGTATATTTTGTTAGTACAACCAAGTCGTTTATTTATTGATACCAAGTTTATGACTCTAGGTACCAAGTTTTATACTCCCGCCGTCCTATATTGATTGTCAGGATTGAAAATCCAAATCGAACTAAAATTAGTTCATTTCTGATTTCCAATACGACAACTAATATGGAACGGAAGTATATTTTGTTAGCCAAAAAATTAAAAAAAGTCTTGTACTTATCAATCTGAGAGAGGCAAAGAAAACAAAGGAGTAGGTCCCTGGATAGGCGCCTTAATTTATGAGTTTCACATGATTCCTTCCTTCCCACACTCCCCTCCATCACTCTTCCTCACACCTCACCCACCATGTTTTTCTTGTCCATTCTCCACACACACAGTGAAGTTATGTCAGGTGGGCCTCCTCTGTGTTCTGATATTTCTAAAGAGACACAAGGGAAGAACACAGATGGTAGGACCTATATGATATGTAAGTCTTGGTTAAAGCATGTTTAATAAGCATGAGGTGATTGAATCATCAACATTGTCCATGTATTAATGGCATCTGATATTGATTCTGAGCAATTTTCAATTGTGAGATAGATTTGTATGCATTTGAATTATTGGTGAGTGAGCGAAAGCAGACAAGCTAGGCCATGTATAGACCTTTTTTGGTGGGTCCTTAAACTGATTTGCTTTTTAATTTTGATCTAAAACACTAGAAGCTATTGTGATTAAAGGGACATTTTTGTTGCTATTTACAGCAATGTTATAAAATGCTAACTCACGGATGTTCTTATTCTTTTGCTGATGTGATGGAGATTTATGGGCCCTTTCTCATAGACGAATCCAATGACCATGTTTTGTATAGTTAGCTTTTCAGTGGCCATATGTATTTTTCTTTGATTAGAACATGTAAAGAATTGGCTGCAATATAACAACATATCCGAACTTACTTCCTACTTTTTCTTTTGATAATGGGGGGTGTCGAGTCCTTAGGACCCGACTAGAAGGGTCAGGGCTAATGGCCTCTTAGAGCACAGTATCTTGCCGCCAATATTCTCGGGTACATACAAAGCTCACCCATCATACACACGGGATAAATCGGAATATAATATCAGGTGGGTGGCTAAAGAAGTGGTGGGTTCTCTGCTTTTGCTAATTTACTCCCTCCTTTCCCTTTGGTTTTTTAAACATGAACAATTTGCTTACCTGCCCCTCTCCTAAAGCCCACCACATGGTCAAAATTGCACATCTTGAAAGTGACCGGTGCATGTGCGTTAGCATGATATAGGCACTTCTAGTTACTTTTGTATTGCAGTCGTCCTTGTTATCCTCTTTGTGTACACAATACTCCACATAGAAAAATAGTCTTATCTCATTGAATGGTTGAATTCACAGCTAAGAGACATCAAACAAGTACTTTCCAAACAATTAAGCAAAAGAAAATGAGACAAACTAAACAATTAGCTTCTAAGCCGAAGTGTAAGAAGTATATGAGACTTTTTTTGTAAGCACCCCACCCAGCCACTTGGATTGAGCCAAATAGAGCTATTAATATGGGATAAACCATTTTTATCCAACGGTACTAATTAATATGGGAACAGAGGGGGTACAAATAGAATTCACACACTATCCAACATTTTCTCACTAATATACCAAGCCGCTTGATAAGTACAATTTTGTTCTTTGAGACAACAAAAAAAGCACAAAAAGAAGGAAGAAGAGAGCAAAACAAGGACAAAAGAATATATGGAGGGTGATTGGGAGCTGATTCTCAATCCTCAAAAAGCACAAGTAGAGGGCATGAATCCTAACTTGCCCTTAGCAAGGTCAAACTCCCACAAGAAATTTTGTTGCAATATGTTTCCAATGGTGGACACTCCCGGCCATGAGGTGGAGAGGAAGCCAATGCACTTCACGCGGTCGGCTACGGCGATCACGTAGCTCTTCACCGGCGGCTCAAATCGTGCCCCTCCGCTGAAGTGCACCACTAGCCGTGGCACCATTGCCTCCCTATAGCCGAAGGTGGAGTTGAAGCAAAAGTCAAATGGCTTCAGCTGGACCGTAGGGAGGCTTCTGAGTGGCCGGCTCAGAGCAGCCATGAGCGGCTTGTAAGCCGGCTCAGCCAGCATTGTAAGGCTGGTGCCGGAGTCGACTATTGCCCCACCCTCATCGCTCACATTCCACACTGCCTGTGGTATCCTCAGGAGAGTCCGGCCGACCGAGATGCCAGTGACCTCGACAGCGTAAAATGGCTCAAGCCGTGGCTCGACTCTCAGCTTGGTGTATGTCTTCCTCCGCTTGGCTGACTCACAATTGGGGTGTTTCACTCCGGCTGAAGCTGGGGCCCCACCGAATGTAAGGTAGCTAGTAGCATTCTTGGGGCTCAGGTGGTCCACTAAGCAGTAGGAGAACCGGCCGCCGAACCGTTCCGTTGCCTTGACGGCGAATGAGTGCCTGCTGTGGCCGAGGCCAAGGACACCATCGGCCTCCCGGAAGCTGGAGCCGACGAAGGCAGAGGTGCAGCCGATCACTATGTTCTTGAACTTGACCTTTTGACCGGTGGACAGGGTCACTGTGGCCGATTCATTGGCAAAAAATCCCTGAGCAGTGGATCCATCTGCATAGCTGGTTTAAGAAATAAATAATAATTATACAAAACAATCATTGGCACTTAAACAGGAAAATTCAATTTTTTACAAGAGCTTCTATGCAATTGCTATATATATATATATATGATATTCTCACTAATGTGTGATGTACACATGGGTGACGAGGATATGGACAAATGTTTGTAAAACTTGAAGGGGCCCATGACCAATAGAGGCTATGGAAGATCTGAATGGCATCTTTATGAGACCAAAGTAACAATTTGCCTTATATGCAAGTCATGCTTTTGGCAACTGTTTTTCAAGAAGGCATTTTTGCCTTGCTATGCTATCAATACAATGCCCACCCTTGTTCAAGTGGTATATAATATCTAAGGTAATTGAATGCCTTAATTGACGACCACTGCCATGTATAGTCCAATATATCAAAACATTTAAATGAGCTATTGGGCAACCAAAGCTCTTTGTAAATTTATTGCCGTTGTCTGGCTGAATCTCCTTAAGAGGGTGAGGCGGAAAGCGAGAATTCCGTGTGATGGGACGTTTTATGAAGGGAAAGAGGCCATAATCGACCCCTAACCTACTGATCAATATTGGATCTTGAAAATTAACATCCATGAGAGCTAAAACATACATCCAATGTATGCACATTGTGCATCTTATAAGCTACATTTTGATATAAGTAGAGAAAGCTGCAGCCTGCATTATGCACATGTGAACTAGCTTGGATACAATATCATATTGAAGTATGAGCATTCCTCCTATTTGAATGTCTTGATTAAATCTTCAGTTCTTATATATCAGACCTCAAAGTAGTAAAAGGTTAAATTAACTTACAAGGACACTCTTCCTTACTATCCAAGGAAACATTAACTCCCAATCTACTTCTGCCATTACTTCCCTGCCAAACAATTCAGACATTTGACCAACATCTGCACTCTCTCATTCACCACCATACCTATCTAAGAAACACAACCTGAGTAAAAACCCTAACTCCCCCAATACATACCATCAAGTGGCCCCCCTCTCAATGTCAAGTGGGCCCATAGTCCAGCAATGCAACCTCACTTGAGACATCACAAGCAGACAAAAAACATGTGAAGATGCATTCATGCCCTGCCATGGTCCATGTCCAATTGCCCATTGAGCAGGCCATCATTCTCAATGTGTGGAGGCTTTCTCACTTAATTGCAAAGATTTGTACAATAATAAAAACTCCACCATAAGAACAAAATGGAGGAGAAGGAAGATGATGATGATGGTCGGACCTTACCCGTAATCGTAAGCGCAGGGGCTGACCGGCGTCGGACACCTGGTGAGGGAGAACGGCAAGGCTGTCTTGCACATGGACGACGAGCACTGTATTGGCCGGAACGTCAACGAGGCATCGGCCATGAAGACGCGTCGCTGGTGCGCCTTACGCCCTGCAGTGGGCGAAGGCCGGGTGCAGTTCTTGCACCTGTACCGGCAGTTCATCCACGTGAGGTCGCTGCCGGTGTCTGCGACAAGCAAGAACCGCTGCGCCGGAGTGCCTACCCGGAGCCGGACAAAATACTGGCCAGTGCCTGAGTAGGCTCCTGAGGAGATAGGCATTTTGAAGGCGGTCGCATTGGCTGGGACTTCCGTCGCCATCCGCCCTCTCCTCTGACCGAACATCTCCGACACGAAGCTCGTCCTGAGACGGTCGCTCCGGACGAGCTCCAGGACGCGCTCGAGCTGGTTCTCGCCGACCCCCAGCTCTGGCCCGAGCTCATGCCGGTGTATCAGCTCCAGCCGGAGCTGACCATCCATGTTCTTTGAACACAATGCAGCTGGAACAAAGAACACAGAGAGGAAGAAGAAGGTGAGGATGTTTCCAATGAAACGGAACATGGTTCGACCGTTTTCTTGGCGGCCGGCTGATGTCGCCGACAATGGCAGCCGACAAGAAGAGGGGAGAGGAGAAGGAGATGGGAAAGGGGGGAAGGTTGGACAGTTATGTGGCCATTTATGGAGCCGCAGTTTTGTGGTCTGGTACCTAAAAGACGCGCTTTCCTTTGCCCTTTGCTATTTTTAAAAGCTGCATCATATTAGATTGGCCTAATTGCCTCTTAATCTAATCAACTCAACTCAATCTTTTGTTTCTTATCAACTCATTAGCACCTGACTAGAAGGTGTAGGGCAACTGGCCTCTTAGAGCAATGTACCTCACTGCAAATCCCCTCGAGCAGGTACAAGGCCCCCCCTTGTGTGTGTTTATTACACACACAATAAACTGGGATATAATGCCTGGTGGGCAGCTAATGAAGTGTTGGTTCGAACTCAGACCTCAACTAGCTACCGGAAGCGTGTCATGGCTAAAAAAAACACCGGTTAGTTAATCAACTTAATTATTTGTTGAGTGAAGGTTTGGTTTGTTTAAGTGGGTATTTTTCTCAGTTATTTAGGGAAGTGATAAGGGTTGGGATAGGATCTCTGCAGCACATGGTGATTGGAGAGAAATTCAACGCTTGGAGTGGGGGATGAGGGATTTTCTTTCTTTAGTGAGCAGGGAAGGAAGAAAATGGGATAAAATGGATTGCTTGGCTAACGTGAGGGAGGGGGAGTCATGAGGGCGATTTTGACTTGGGGGGTTGCTGTACAGCTGGAGAATCAGATGGGTGTGTGTGTATTTGAATCATTCATTCATGTTCCTCATCTCTGCAGGGGATGGGGAATAGATTTGTTCTTGTTCCTAGTAGTATTATACTATGAAATAGATAAGCGCGATTGTGTATCGGCGGGGTGTTGTGAGACGTTGGATCGAGATCCAAGGCGTGTGTTAGTCCAGGTGTTGGCGGGTGATTCAAACCCTTATGTTCCTCTATTAATGCGGACCATCAGATCAAAATCCAACAGCCTACGGAACCTTGGAGCATGCGGACGAACATGAGCTGGGGCGTATTATTAACAGAACTCTTTTATTGTCGGACTAAATCATTTTATAAGATTGAAATGGTAGGTAGAGGCGCAGCAAAAGATGCAAGACATAAGAGTGATGCTCAACCTTCACCACTTTCCAACACCTTCAAATTAGGTGATATTTAGCATAAAAAACTTAGATGATATTACCTTTTTAGTTAACATGCCAATAATTTTGATTAGAAAATTTTAAGTTTAAACTATGTCTCCTACGGATGGCTTGCATCAAATGGATACAAACGGTATTTTGAAACCAATTCAATTATTTTGAAAATGTATCCACATCTTTTGTAGAAACTTGTAGTTTTAACATCCTGTGGGAAATTTAACCTCAATGTAGCATTATTCTTTTGATTATACTCATTTATATTTCTAATGAGCAATCATTTTTATATAAGTAAAGGTGGAGGATATTCTAAAAACCTTACTTCCTTATATTCCAAGTTTATGTTGGTGTTTTTTTATCATTGAGAAAATAGCAAGCGGTTGACCAGTAAGCACTTTGGAAATTGTTAGAACAAATATTGTTCCCACAATGCAGAGGCTAACTTGAAAGAAAATGAGAAGAAATAGAAGAAGAGGCTTCTTCTTAAAGAATAATATTTGTTCTAACAATCTTAAGGAATATTGGCCCTCTATTGGCTAAGCAATTTGCTAAGAGGTCTAGTGGTAATTTCCTCCCAAAATCAATATTATTATATTGAACAAATGGTTAACCAATTAAATGCCATGGACATAAAATTGTCAGAGCCTTTCCAACTAGGTGCTATTATAGCAAAAATTGACACCCTCATAGAAGAACTTCCAAAAGAGAGAATTTTACTTTAGAGTAAATCCAAAGAACTCTAAGGGTGGAGGATGAGGCAAGATTCAAAGAAAAGAAAGGAAAACATACCTGTAGATCCTATGGCCAACAATGTAGAGGGTAGGGGGTCTTTTCCTAACAACAACAATAATAATAAAAGGAGATTCCAAGGAAGGAATTCCAACCTCAAGAGCAACAAGAACAACGAAAAGAAGAAGGTCATTTGCTACGTTTGTGGTTACATAAGTCATTATGCAAAAGAGTGCAAAGACTGGAAGGGCTAAAGCTAAAATGAGGTCAATGTAGTGGAAGATGATGAGGAGCATTTCATAGCCATGATCAAGGAGGTGAACGTGGCATACACCAATGAAGGTTGGTGGCTTGATTTAGAGGCTACTATTCACATTTGCAAGGACAATTCTTTCTTAAAAGACTATGTTGAGGTGAATAATGGTCATGAGGCTCTAATGGGGAACCAAAATTGGGCTAAAGTCATTGCCCAAGGGTTGGTGGAAATCAAACAACCTTTCGGCAAGAGGCTTACATTGCCAAATGTTTTTCAGGTTCCCGACATGAGGAAGAGCCTTGTATCCAAAAGTATGTTTTGTTCTAAGGGTTTCAAAGTTGTACTTGAAGGGGCAAATTTTATTTTAAGTAAGAATGAAAGTTTTGTTGGGAAATGGTACTTGTAATGGGATGTTTAAGCCTTGTTCTATTGATTAAATAATGATAATAATGAATCTTGCTTATATTGTGTGTTCCTATGATTTGTGGCATTATAAATTAGGGCATCTAAATTCTATATCTATTTACAAAATGAGAAACTTAGGATTTCGCTCTTTCAAGAACTATCATGGCAAAAAATGTTGAATTTGTATTCAATAAAAAATGACTAACCTTTTCTAAAAGTTAACTGTAGCTCTAGCATTTTAGATTTGATACATTCAGATATATGTAAATTGAATAGAATATTGACTAGAGGTGGTAGAAGATATTTCATTACTTTCATAGATGATTTTAGTAGATTCACCAATGTTTATCTTATAAAATCTAAAGATGAACTGTTTCATTACTTTCATATGTTTTAAATTTTTAAATTTGAGGCTGGAAATCAAGTAGGGAAAAATAAAATCAAAACTTCCCACGCCAATAGGGGTGGAGAATATCTTTCTAATGAATTTATAACATTTTGTGAGGAGCATGCATAAATCACCAAGTGACCACTCCATATACACCACAACAAAACAGATTAGCGAAGAGGAAAAACCATATTTTGGTGGAAATGGTGAATTCTATGCTTACACATGCTTAATTGCATAATAATTCGTGGGTTGAAGCTTTGTTGACAGCTTGTCATGTCACAAATAGAGTTCTAATAAAAAAGACTTCATATACTCCATATGAATTATTGAAGGGTAGGACGCCAAATTTGCAATATTTGAAAGTGTGGGGCTTTGTAGTTTACTATAGGGTATCCGACCCTAAAAGAACCAAGTTGGGTTCTAGACCCATAAAAGTGTGTTTATAGGATATGCCGAGCATAACAAATCTTATATACTATTGGACTTTAAATCTAATGTAATTGTTGAATTCTCATAGATAACTTGTTAGGGGATTCTAAAAGTCCAAACCCACATGGAATTGTAAGTAACAATTCTACTCAAATTGAATGCCTAATTGAAGAAGCTCTTACACCCTCAAAAGAGTAGGGGATGAGAAACAGGCCTAGAATGAATAAGACACTTCATCCGGAATTTATAGCAACTGATCAAATAGTATTTCTAGTGGAAGCCGATAGAGAGCATGTCATAAACAAAATATTTATCATTCTCAATGTGGATAATGACCCAAAGACCTATAAGGAGGCTATGACATCTAGAGATTCTTTATTTTGGAAGGAAACCATCAATGATGAGATGGACTCTTATATACTATTGTGCAATGATTTGTAATAACTATAACTCTTATGCTCCAAACTCTGATTGACATCTCATTTGTTGTGTTGGAAAGCTAACCCAATGTCATACCTAACTAGAATCATCATAACCCATCATTTGTAGAGAAAACTATTTCCAAACAAATCTTTCAATATTTCCCGCTTTATCAACCATTTGCTTCATAGTCCTTTCTTTCCTACAAAACCCATCAAACACACTAAGTAGACACTAAAAAGACAATCCAAACACTAACATGTACAAGATTAAAAGTTATAATATGCATCATTTTATTACTTATTAGTGTCTTCCGAAATTGGGATAACGCATTGCTAAAATAGTGCAAAAGCGTGAGCAATGATCACATTATCGATGGAAGATGAACTCCTGTGTATGGAATTACCGACTAGGCATATAAGATAAGTGGTTCAATACCATAAGATAAACCATGAATTTTGTTAGCTTTGTAGTTCTAGTACCAAATTTTTTCGATGGAAAGTTGGAAAAGTTTTATAGGTTTCATTTTTAAATGATAAAAAAGTGGGGGATTGTTGGAGTTTTTTTTATCATTGAGAAAAAAGAACCAATCGACCGGTAACCACTTTGGAATTTTGCACTTTTGACAGTAGACCTTCCAGTTTACTGGTTCTAACTAGCAGTCGACCAACGAGCTGATAATGACTAGTTTGACTGTAATAAAGCCCATATCAGTAGCCACAATGCCTCTCCAACATATTCTTATATATATTGAGGTTTTCTAAGCTATTTGTATGTTTTGCATGTGTTCCAAACAAGAGTGTCAACTTCATCACCATAATGGTTGCTTCAACGTGGGAGGAAATTGGCATAGAGTCCTTTTAGTAAATTACTTAGCCAATAGAGGGTGGGTCAATATTCCTTAAGATTGTTAGAACAAATATTGGTCCTACAATGTACAACTCTAACTTCAAAGAAAGATGAGAAGAAATAGAAGAAGAAGAGAACTAGTATGACTCAAGCCTCACGTTCTTGTTCTTGTTCTTGTTCTTCTTTCAAGTTAGTCTTGTGCATTGTGGGTACAATATTTGTTCTAACAGTCCCATGCCCCAAAATTTTCTAGCTAAAGAATACTAAGATTGGCCAATCCATCCTTAGTCGGGTTGGTTTGATCTCGCTTAGTTGTGGGATAGGCCTAAGAATCGAAGTCCATCTGGATGGATAGGATGTGTCAGTCTTACCTACCACAATTAAAAGAAAAAGCAGAGATTGGTTTGTATTATAAAAAGTCAAATGATTTCCCTTGCCTAAGTGCATTAGCTAATAATATTTAGATTTCTCGTTCTCCTTTTTCGGTACTATTATCATTTCAAACTCTAATTTCAAATTAACAGTTACTAACATTGAATTATGTTCAAGAGGAAGTAGATGAAGTCATGAAGACATGTTAGGGATACTTCATGAGCCACTTTACAACTTTGATCAACTTCCATATTGTAAAGCTTAAAAGATGATGAGCAAAATACAAAATCATACAACATGGATTTTTGTATAAAATAAACTTGTTTTAGGAAGCGGCATTCATTGATGCGAGAATGATTTGGACAGACTGTCTGATTATTCATGTGTGATATTTTTTCTATATTATCTAAGGTTTTCTTAACATTATATTTTGGGCCTTACTATGACATATCTTCCATATAAAATGTTTTATATCTGACCCGAGTAACCTAAAACAATCATTTCCATTGGGATCTTGAACTCACTCGTGACCAAAGTACACCAAGGGCATACCGTACATCAATTATACATCCACCTAGCCTGGACAAGACAATTAATGTTGCTTCTATTGTAATGCCTTTTGAACAATATGACACAAACCAATAAGTGCCTAACCAATCAATTACTCTAATCCACTTAGACTAAGGTGAACCACATTCGTCTCAACTCCATTTATGTCCTTCCAAGGCAAGGGTGGTGTAAATATGTCCAATCCCTTGCAATTATGTATAGAACTATGGTTCTTATCTCTGTTCAGGTTCATTCCTAGTATACAGGTTTGGGTGGTTCCGGTTTGGTTCCTATCTAGGTTTGTTTCGTACTAGAAGTCGCCCAACTCAAACCAAAGATAGAGCCCTAGTATCAATGTTATGGGCATGCATTAGGTGTATTAGCTGACAAACTACGGTTTTAGGACGTACTTGGATTAAGATAAGGATGTGACCTGCCACTTAATTGTGTTTTGGTTTTGAAGCTAGCTTATAACTGAGTGCAGTTATATTGTTCACTCTCTTTATGACATAACAACAAAATTACCGTAGATAAGGAGAGACTTTTAATTACATGTGGACAAGAACAAAGATCACTAATTGACGCTATTTATGATCATCAATCTGCACATGGCTTTTATGGCAAAACTTTGCCATCTTATTTCAGCTAATTTCCATGCAAGTTGATGGTGAGTCGGCGACCATACTTGGATCCAATGCTCGCAAGTAACAATTTCAGAGATAGATCATCCATAAAAAGGAAAAAAAAAAGGAAAGACAAAAAGAAAAAGTGAGCAACATGTGATATGTTGATGTACGGTATTTCACGCAGTAAAAATATTCATATGGAACATCATACATGCAATAACTCTATTTGGATAGCATCCGTCAATCTATGCAAGCTCCACCTCCTTTAGGAAACATCTTGCTATGTTCGAGGTGGAGATTATCAAGATGATTAATTGGATGTGCCATGACCAGAGGTCATGTACATTAATCTCTTTTAAAGATCTATTGTTTAATTTAACTATTGAACTCTGTTTGGCTAATCCCTCAATTTACACAACTATGTTAGGCATAACAAAACCTATTTTTTGTTAGTTTTGATGTAAATTCGAATATATGAAGGTCAGGAACTAAGATGAATTGTCTCGCACATCATATGGCGCTCAAATCTGGAGCTCCACCATCAGTTGTGTTGCTCATTCAATTTTCTTTTAGGTCCCGTTCCAGTTTGTTGCCCTAAATTGCACTTTTCAATCTCAACCTTTGATCAAGGGGTGATCCGATGAATGGATCCAAGCATCAACCTGGACCAAATTGGTGACGTCATCATACTCAATGGCTTAGCCCTATTTCTTATTTGACACTTCCGACTTGTTGCTAGAAGATTATCATTATATGCGTGCTTTCATACAATGGTAAACTGATCACAACTTACATTTTGATAGAAGATCATCATTAATGTCATATACTGCACTATATCTCTACCCTTGTTCGGGATTTATTAACGGTACAAGGATCAACTGAACCTCCAACACTTTAGATGGCAATATGAAGAGAAATTATTGGGTGTCTCGGGAACACTACTCCACATTGGTGCACGCGCATAAATCATGTGCGTCGTTGATCCTGGAGAGATCGATGGCGCCCTCGCGCTCTGGCATAAAAGTGATGGGGTCAAGCTGTTGTACCCAATAATTTCCCCAATATGAGATTGCACGGTGCACCCATCAGGTCACGAGTCTTATGAACAAATAGTGGGCTCTACTCAAACCTTGTCTGCTATTTAATTTTTGCAAAAAGCCCAAAATCAACACTATTCATCTGTAAGATCGTGCAACATGAACTTGTTGTACCGCTAACCTCTACTGATTAATTTAATTAACTCAACAAGTAGAAGTCCCAATCACTTCTTTATTTGTTTTCAACACCATGCCACTGAACTTTGTACCATAGTTTTGGAGTTTGGTATGGTTAGTTTGCATGATAATAAATTACATATGTATCATTAATTAGGGAGTGGATTTTAATACAAAATATAAAAGCCAAGTGACGTCGTCACATGATTAATTTGTCTAAGGGAGTTGAAATTTTCCATGGGGGATCCAATGATTATCAACGCGGAGGCCTGAGATGGGGTGTTAGTAAAATAATCACCATTGGGTCTAGCTGATTGTCGCCGGCCTTTGGCTTGTGTACTGTCTACAACCTGGATGTACTTTTATTGCATGGAAAATCCTCGTTTTTTTGCGTATTAGGTTATTGACGGATCATATCTTGTTGCTCATTCTTTGAAAGTCAGATGCTGCCTGCCAGTATATTATAATGCACAGTTATAGTGTAAGGTTTTAAGGAAAGCGCTTGGACATACATCATTTTACTTAATGGAATTCTCACGTAGCCACTTACAAATTTTCTCATCATCTCAAGGACATTATCATCTTAGCTCACCAAGCTATTAAGTACACGGAGATCTTTCCTCCTTATTAACTGGCTCACCAAGCCATGCATGCCTATCTTGTGGCTCATTTTTTCGACAGTTCACCGTATCAGAGAGCATGTATCTATGAGAGATTATTGGGTACAACCGACACAATACTCTAGGGCACCAGGGAGCTACAAACGTGCTCTCCAGTAAATTGGTGCCTGGAGCGCACTCTCTTGGAAATCAACGGCTCCTATAAAAATGACATAAAAGGTGGCGTGGGCTGCCGGATGTGCCCAATAATTACTCTGTATGTAGAGCCTTGTGCTCCTGCAATACTTTTTGGTGCATACTTACAGAGAAGCTAATGCTGATGTCTGCGGACGTATAGTCAAGCAAAAGAGAGAAAAAAAGAGCATGTTAGGTAATATTGTAGCCACTTCTTGTGTTGTATATAGATCTTTGGTAGGTACTTGACTTTGCAATTTCTGTTGTTTCGGTGAGGCCCCACGCAGGCATTAATGCATTACAATTCATGATATTGACATTACGAAAGAAAATATTATTCACACTACACAATCCTACTATACGTAATGCCCACCTCAATAATTGCTCTTGTGAAAGGCAACTTCATATGGCCAGGAATTATTGCCAATTTGAAAGAGGAAGCTTCATTCGAAATGGGGTGAATCTTTCTTGCGACGCCTTGGCATATAAGCATCTGTTTATGGCCCCATATTATCATTTGAAGCCTTTTATCATAAAAGAAATATTATCATATGATGCCCAAATAGTAACATTAGCTCTGAAGTGCTACTGCGATCTTAACTCTCAAAGCTACTTCACACAGCAAGCAAAGTTTGAATTATATCCAGCGAGCGGATGGAATTAAAAGCTTCTTTCGAAGCAGTTACTCCCTCCGGTCAGGTACAGTTTTTTTCAAATGAATTAATTTTTTAGTGTATTTGAAAAAAAAAAACTGTATCAATTAAAAGTGACCGGAGGGAGTACCGATACACATTGAAGAAAGGGGTACACAGTAATAGGAAACTTTTTTGTGGAAAAAAGTATTACGAGCAACAAAATTGGGAAATACAGGAATTTACAATGAAGAAGGAAGTTTCCTGATGATCAATGGGCAATCTATACAATTTCTTGCCAACTTCAGGTTCACTTTAATGGAATTGTTGCCGCATCATGTGAGCCCATATTCCCCATATGAAGCCCAGCTGATCTCAACTCTAGAGCACTGAGAAACAAAGCAAATCTAATTTCATTCAAATTCATGTCAGATTGGCTGAGAGACCAACAGAAGTAAGTTTTTCTTTTTTGGAGGGGGATAATTAAGAGAAGTTAGTTTGGGCCATCGAATTTGCCTAAATTTGAAATACATCTGGACAACATAGTGAGAAGTTCCAGTGAAATTCACCGAATGGGCTTTGCAATTATAAGCGCTTTTTCAAAGCAAGTTAGATTTAAGGGAAATTTATATAATAGGGTATTAAAATTTTTTTTTTTAAAATAACACACTGTAGCAAATATTTGCAAAATAGAGTATCTGACAAGCCACGCAGGCGCCCGCATGGCGCGGGCACTTACGTGGCTTTTTTTTTTAAAACCAAACCAAAAGGCGCCGGTTCAAGAGAAAGGCGTCGGTTCGTCGGTTGAACCGACGCCTTAACAGCCCCAACAGAGGCATTTTTTGTCCCATTTTAAATAGGCACTCACTTCAACGATACATATCTCTCTCATTTCTAACCCATTTTCGCCCATTTTTTTTTCACTCTTCCTTATTTTTAGTGCTCTTTCTATTCATTATAATATCACAAAGATGTTGAGCCATCACATACCATTTATCGTAGTTTTTATAGTATTTTTTTCAATAAATAGCATGCGATGGATCAACATCTTTGCAATATCATTATGACCAGAAAGATCATTAAAAATAAGGAAGAATGAAAAAAAATGGGTGAAAATAGATAAAGAATGAGAGAGATATGCATCATTGAAGTTATTACCCCTTTAAAATGGGACAGATTTGTTTTAGTGGGACAAACTTCAATTATACATATCTCTCTCATTCTTCATCCATTTTGGCCCATTTTTTTTTTCATTCTTCCTTATTTTTAGTGGTCTTTCTGGTCATAATGATATCGTAAAGATGTTGATCCATCGCATGCTATTTATCGAAAACAATACTACAAAAACTACGATAAATGGTATGTGACGGCTCAACATCTTTGTGATATCATAATGACTAGAAAGAACACTAAAAATAAGGAAGAGTGAAAAAAAAATGGGCGAAAATGGGTTAGAAATGAGAGAGATATGTATCATTGAAGTGAGTGCCTATTTAAAATGGGACGGAAAATCATAAGGTAGAAGAAGGCGTCGTTTCAACGGACGCCTCTGGCGTCGGTTCAACCGACGCCTTTCTCTTTTAACCGAGACGCGTCGGTCTTTTGGTTTGGTTTTAAAAAAAAAGCCACGCAAGTGCCCGCGCCATGCGGGCGCCTACGTAGCTTGTCAGATACCCTATTTTGCAAATATTTGTTACAGTGTGTTATTTTTAAATTTTTTTTAATACCCTATTATATAAATTTCCCTAGATTTAACAACATATTTGTTGGCCACTGACATGAAGTTGAATGAAATTAGATTTACTTTGTTTCTGAATGCTCGGGAGTTGAGATAAGCTGGGTTTCATATGGGAATAAGGGCTCAACATATTGCTTTTCCATAAAAACACCTTATGAAATGACAAGGGAGTTTACTTCAATGCGGCTCGGAAACTCTGAAGCAGACCTTCTTGCTATCTATGCTGTGATAGATAGTAAGGGTCGGCAATTTCAAGCCTCCACTTACCCTTTAACATGCATGTTTATGAGGATCTATTGGCCTATAGGGCAAAATCCAGGAATTTATTTCTGGATCCGTTATCTTTCAAATGCAATCATGTTTTTTGGCCGGTATATAGATTGTAATGCACCTCCCTTTCCTTTCTTCTGCACTTCTTTTGTAATGCTTGGGTCACATGTCGCTTCGCACTGCAAGCCCCTTATAGGGACTGTTCAGTGACAAAAGATACAAAAGAATTAGGCTGTGTTTATTGCTCAACATAACATAAGTTTCTTTGTCAACCATGATTTCGATTCTTTCGACGAGAGTTGATGTACTTTCGAATAAGTACGCTTGCTACATGTTTGAGATCGTAACCTAAAGGGCAGTGATAACCCTACAGCAGACACATTTTCCATACACATCAGCTGTGTATGGAAAATGTGTAGGAATCTGCTGTACAAATATCGTTTCCCTAACCTAAATTATGAAGGGCCCTTAAAAGGTTAGACTATGGACCAGTATACGACCTATTACGTTTAAATCCTTTCGAAGTTTTCATTATCAACTACTGTGTACATTAACCCTTTTATTCCTTACTCTCATCCACCTCCCATGAATTTTCTGGATTGGAAAGCCAAAAATGAACTAATACGGGACAACTATAGTTTGCCCTTTTATTTCTATGATTTGAGATAAAATACGGGACAACTAAAGTTTGCCATGTTTTATAGGAAACTACTTAACTTGTCGCGTTCTAATATGGGTAACAAACTGTTAAGCAAAATGTTACTTTCACAAGACTTATAATTCACATATTAACTTAGTTTTCTTTATAAATTAAATCTTATTTATATGAGTCCTGGCTCCCGTGCGGCTTGTACAGGGCACAACAAGGCATCAGATTTAGATCCAGTGGTAGGTGCTAAAACATGGGCAGAAATTTGAATTACCGCCTGCCCTGCACCCCATGAGATCTCAATCTGATGGCTTAGATTACCTCGAGTCACGCCATCGCTCAAGAGCTTGAACTCGTATTAACTTTTCCTTGTAAATTTTAGTTTGAACTAATTACATGGAGGTCGGTATGAGGGCGATTTTGATGGCAAGTACCCTGTACCCAACCGGCGAATCCTGACTAGACTCTTGCTTCTGGTCTCTTTCCCGACTACGTACAGGCCTTTCTCTAGTCATCATCTTCCTTGAGCCCTCCTCTAGCCCTACTCAGACCATTCAATTACTTACCTTCAGCCATGTTCCCCTTGCTGTCTACACTTTATTCGATCTCTCATCTAATCTAGAAGATTGGGCATAGTTTCTTCAGATTCTTCTTATGCCATAAGGGCATTTGGCTTTCTGCATGTTCATGATTAGTGATTATTATGCTTTTGGAAGGTATTTGGCTTCAGCATGCTGCTGATTTCAGAAAGAGAGCACCATCTTCAACCTTCACAAACGGAGTTGTCATGCATGCAAGATTCCTCAAGCTAATCGGACGGGTTTTTTTTCTTCAGATTACGTTTTTTTTTGGCAGATCATTTACCTGAATTGCAATCAGATGGCTAACTTCTTCAGGGGCTGAGAGGGGTATTGGTGAGCGTGGGGGTGGGGGTCTCTTCTTCGCTTATTAATGGACGGCTTTTGTGACGGGATGGTTCCCTCTCTTCGTATAGCATTGTACACCAGCCTCCGGTTATAGTAGCAGAAGATCGCAAGAGGAAACCGTGTGCATTATCTGCTCTTTCTCCTTCATAGGCGTTGGTCTCAAGCCTCCGTCAATCTAAGCTGGTGTCTCCTCCACCTGGTGCTCCTGCCGAATCTGATTAGTTGCAGGAATTCCCCAAGGGGTATGGACACCTTATTTTGGAATTGTCGTGGGGTGGGGAATCGTTGTACTCGTGCTCATTTAAAGAAAATCTTGTCCATTCATCGACCATATTTAGTTCTATTATCGGAAACTTTTGCAAGAGAAGGTATGGCGTGCAAACTTTGTTCTTCTGTTGGTTTTTATTCATATTGGGAGAATCCTTCTGTCCATCATAAGGAGGGTGTCATTCTTCTATGGCAATCTGATATGCAAGTACATATTCTCCATCATCTTAGTTGGTTAACTCATTTGGAGATTATTACCCCTCGTGGGCTATGTATCAATATTGTTTTTGTTCATATTTCTTCCATTCCTTACATTCAAGAGCAACATTGGCAGCATCTTCAGTACTTAGTGCTTGCTATCCAAGTTCCTGTACTGTTATGTGGGGATTTTAACTTAGTCACAAGATCTGTTGATAAATTTGGAGGGGGTGATTTGAAGTTGAATAGTATCAGTATATTTAATTCTTTGCTTACTAAATTCAATTTGTTGGAGGTTCCTTTTACTTGCTCCCGGTTCACTTGGACTAATCATCAACATGGGCTTTTTGCTATTAAAGAGCGTATTGACAAGGCATTTGTCTCTAGTGATTGGTTACAAGGCTTTCCTGCATCAATGTTATATCATCTACCTATTGTTGCATCTGATCATGCACCACTCTTCTTAGCTACTATGAAGACAGATAAATTTAGACTGCGACCTGTGCGTTTTATGGCATTCTGGACTCAGGTCGAGGGTAATCGTCAGGTTGTAGCTAGCTCATGGGGAAAAGTTGTCACCGAATCTTCCTCTTATTGTGTAACATGGAAGTTGCAACATACTATGCATGAGCTCCAAATTTGGAATAAAAGTACTATTGGGAATATTGATACCATTGCATCTTCTCTTTATCACCGCATTTCTATACTATCCAATCAATCAGACTCAGATTCCAGGGGCGTGGCTGAGGACTTAGCTGCTCTCATTAAAGATTATTCCAATATATGTGCTTTGCAGGAGAGTCTGTGGGCTCAGAAATCTAGAATCACTTGGCTTCAACAAGGGGATGCGAATACTAAGTTTTTTCATCGCATGACTATGGTTAGACGGAAGCGGAATTTCATATATCAGTTGAAAGATGATGATGGCACCATTATTCCTCCGAATCTCCGCCAGATATTGATATTTTGATGTGCATTCAACCCCGTATCACTGATGCGGATAATGATCATCTTCTCATTGCTGTCTCTGATGAGGAAATAAAGCAGGCGGCTTTCCAAATTGGCAGTCTAAAGTGTCCGGGACCTGATGGATTTTCGGGGATTTTTTACCAAACCTATTGGGACACGATTGGACGTGATGTGATCAATATGGTTCGGGACTTCTTCCTCATAGACTCCTTTTCTAAATCTAGGAATCAAACTTATATTGCAATGTGTCCTATAAGATTATTTCTAGAATTCTTGTTAACAGATTGAGACCGATTATGGAGAAAATCATTTCCTTAAATCAGTCTGCCTTCATCAAAGGGCGAGTTATTCATGATAATATTCTCTTAACTCAAGAGTTATTTCATACATTATATGGCAAACGGAAA
This sequence comes from Houttuynia cordata, assembly GCA_039654745.1. Taxonomy (NCBI): domain Eukaryota; kingdom Viridiplantae; phylum Streptophyta; class Magnoliopsida; order Piperales; family Saururaceae; genus Houttuynia; species Houttuynia cordata. The sequence continues at coordinate 40,623,195 of CM077507.1, read as the reverse complement.
AGGGTTAAAAAAGAAGGCGGTTGGTGGCGATCAAATTTGATATAGCTAAAGCCTATGATTCGCTGAAATGGTCTTTTCTGAAGAAAGTCCTGGAAAAACTTGGTTTCGCAAAACAATGGATTCAATGGGTTATGTTCTATGTCACTACAGTGTCTTATAGTATTCTTCTGAATGGCAGTCCTGATGAGTATTTTTTCCCTCAGCGGGGTCTTCGACAGGGTGATCCGTTGTCTCCCTATTTGTTCATCATGGCTCAAGGAGTACTCACTACTTGGTTGAATATTGGAGAAGGTATTCATAAATTGTCTGGTATCAAAATCTCCAAGGCAGCTCCACCTGTTAACCATCTTCTTTATGCCGATCATTTGATTTTTTTCCTTAGAGTAAAGTCAAAAGGATGTAAAGAAGCGTTGAAACAGATTCGATAATATAGTGCTGCTTTGGGGCTGTTGATCAATGATTCTAAGACAATGATGCAATGTAGTCCGAGTGTTTCAAGTTCTATGATTGCTAAGCTGCGAAATATTTTTCATGTTAATGTCCCTTGGCCATTGATAGATATTTGGGAGTTCCCCTCACAAAGGGACTATTGCGAAGAAGCCACTGCCAAGACCTGGTCACCAAAGTTCAAAGTAGGTTGACTGGCTGAAAATCTCATTTACTCAGTCAAGCTGGCCATACCACTTTGATTAAATCCACTTTGATCTTCTTGCCACTTCATACTATGTCTGTGCATAAACTTCCTCGTTCGGTTGCTGATTTGCTTGACAAAGGGGCCCGACAGTTCTTCTAGGCGCATTCCAAATCTCGTGGCTTTCATACACTCAGTTGGTCTTCAATTGCCGCCCCCAAACGATGTGGAGGATTGGGTATCAAATAGACTACTGTCTTTAATGACGCCTTATTATTGAAAAAACTATGGGATCTTCTCTCTAAGCCTAACGGTTCCTTGTGGTCTATTTGCATGACTTCAAAGTATATGCTGCATCGCAACTTATTGGACATCACCGCCCGACCATAGGATTCGGTGCTATGGAAGCAATTCACAAAATTTCTTCCATTCCTTTCTACCAATTGCTCGTGGATTATTGCCAATGGTTGCCACATACCCATCTTCCAGTCTGTCTGGACTCTTACCAAGACTGCAATACCTTTCACAGATAAACTACATCCTCATGCTACAGTTGATTGTCTTATTACTAATTCTAAAGAATGGAATATGGATTTAATTTGCTCCTTATGGCCTCCACCCATTGCAGAAAGTATTCTTCAAACCCAGTTATCTATGGATATGCATGACTCTCTTATATGGGTTCATACCCCCTCAGGTAAATATTTTGTTGCCTCTGGTTACACATTACTCAGATCTTCATTGGGTCCACAGGATCCTTTATGGCGAATAATATGGCAGTTAAATCTTCCTCTTCATCTACGACACTTTGGTTGGAAAGTTTGTTGGAACGGATTACCCACCATGGATATTCTTTCTCAACGGCTTCATATCTATCCTGATAAATGTGCATTGTGTGACTGTCTATGAAACAATGAATCATTTATTTCTGCAGTGTCCTTTCACCAGGGAGATATGGTTTCGACTCACGAGTCGACACTTAAGTCTTGACTTGTCGACTGTCCAGCAGCAAATACTTCTATTTCACTCTAAAAGAAGCATGAACTCTCAGGATGGTAAAATTGTCACCTATCTGGAAACATATATGGTGCTCATATATGTCTTATGGCATCTTCGTAATGAGCGGCACTTTGATCACAAGATGGTTACCTTGGCAACTGCTAAGAAACGATGTATCCTTTTCTTGAAACAACTTAAAATTGCTCATCGAAAACTCCTTCTGCCTTCCTTGCGTAAAGTCATGACACCTCGGTTTTTTCGTTGGGAGGCTCCCCCGCAGGATTATTGTTGTCTCAATTTTGATGACTCCTTTAAAGGTTCATCGGGTTTAGCTGTTGGAGGTGGTATCATTCGGGATTCTCATGGCCAATTCATCGCGGCTTATGCTTGTCAAGTGCCGGCACAAAATGCTTTACATGCAGAAGCTTTTGGTTGCTTTCTTGGTATCATCTTAGCTGAAACCCTTCAGCTTTCCAACATTATTATTCAAGGAGACTCTAAGGTCCTTCTCCATCTTATCACTCATCCTGACTTATGCGGTCCTTGGTATATTAGAAGTTATCTTCAACACATTCGGCAATTCCAGGTTCATCATGTCCACTCTCGATTTGTGCATGTCTATCGTGAACAAAATCAGGTTCCTTTCCAGGTTCATCAGGTTGCGGATTTATTGGCCAATTTTGGTGTTCACAACTTTTCTTGTTATTGGATGAAGAACCCTTCGAATTTTATCTTGGCAGTGTTAGTTAAGGATTTCTCGGGCCAGTGATCTTTTCGTCTTGTTCGGGAGTGGTGGTGTCTATTTTCTTTCTGTAGCAAAAATAAAAAGGTCGGTCTGAGGGGCCCAAGCCCACATCTTCTGGTGTGACTTGTGAGAGTTGGTGAACGGGGTCGGTCTCGACTTGCTGACTAGTAGGTCAAGTATGGCAGCCGACCTAAACTTTGGAAAGTGAAAGAAAAAAGGAAAGAATCCAAGGCCTGCACTAAAGTCCACTACACATTCCTTGACACTAAGCTCTCATCTTCTTAGATAAGAGCTTTTTTTAATGAAGTTTGGATAAGAGTTGTAGGAGTACTCTCAAGCTGTTGTAACATCTAAGCTCCCCATTATTTGTTAGAGTTCTGTTAGTATGCCCAGGCACTCTGGGCCATCTGATATGATCTGATGGAGCTCGTTAATACTGGAGGTAGGGGGCTTCAATCAGCCGCTAATATCCGCCAGTTTGCATATATTGATAAAATATGGATAAGGCGAATACTCTATCGGATGGCAATCCGTCATGTAACACCCGTCACCTCCTTATTTGAAGGCCGCCCCCGTGCATATAAATGGGATTCTTTTTATTACATGTAAGTGTATTTGAGCAACTTCTTGACCAGTAAATGAAACTAGGGTTAGAACTACATCTGGTCATTTGACAAATTATTGGTAACATTAGGGTTTAGGGTACAAGATCAATTTCTCAATGATGGGTAGACCAATTACAACTGAAGGAACCTAACTAACTGAACTAGAAATGCTGAGGATGGCTCTTCTTAACCCAACAAAACATAATTTATCCATTTGGAACGCGGAATTAGTTGGTCTGTTCATCATCATTCCAGTTCAGATCTAGTGAATATATTGTTGGCTCTGCCCAGATCGTTTTTGGAGTAGCCTGGTAGACGACTAGACCGGCTTCAGCATGCTTCCTGTTTATTGACAAGGCACTTCCTGTTCATTCACAAGTCACTGCCAATTCATTCACAACTCACAGCCCTACGCACACCGTTTACTGTCGCACACTCTCGTGACTCATATTAGTATGCGCAAAAGCCCACAGCTCACTTGGCATGCATCAATACACAGATCCCACAGCATGCATACCATAATATAAGGCGGGATTGAATCACCAACCTACCTCTCTCCTTGTTAATGTGCACTGTCCCATCTTAGGGGCCGTTTGGGACGTGATTATAAGTAAATATCTACAGTGGATCTTTAACATTCATATTTTTTTCAATATCCAGCTGAAACATTCATGGATGCTCCAGTGTAGCAAAACATCCACACCAACTGTGGATGTTTTGCTTTTAATCACGCCCCAAACGGCCCCTTAATCCCACGGCTCACTATTCCCCGGAATACACCAACATGCATGAGCTAGAGTGTGTCACTATCTCATTGAAACAATAGTGGCACTATCGTATATCAATCGGATGGTGCACGTTAATACCCGGGGCAGGCGGGTTTGAATCATCCCCGATCCCTTCCTTGACACACGTATCCAGATCTTGATCCAACAGCTCACAATGACCCCCCAACGTCCGTCTTGCGTGAGCCAAAGCGCATATAAACTTTTTCCTACACTCATTGACACAATAATGGCGGCGGTGTACTTTTGGTCACAACGGGCCAATTAGAGGATAAACGTAGAGAACACACGTCAGATTCCACAGTTAGGTTCTTCTATATATAAAGAGGAGGCAGAGCAAGAAGAACTTGGTTGAGATTCTTGCCGTGGAATTGCCGTTTCTGTTCTTGTTTGGAAGAAGGATAATCAATCAGAATGTTGGAATTCTTCCTTTTGGGATGCACGGGGGTGGTCGTCTTCCTTCACGGCGCCAACTTCTTCTTCCATGCCCTGTCTCAGCAGGTTTCCCACCGTCGTTCTCTCAGGTAATCCACCTCCAAAAACCCAATCCTTACCAATACCCGATTCGCTGTTTTTTTAGTTGAATTTCGTAGACTGTTCTTCTGAGTTCTGTGGCCTTGGACTGGTCTTTTGATTTTTTTCATGGTATCTTGATTGATCTGTTTATTACTTTTAAGGAAAACCATGATGAAAATTTCGTTCTTCTTGTTGGATTTATGTTGGTTTCAGTTTTCTCGGCTTTGCTGGGTGGTGAATTGAGAGGAACAAAGGATGGAAGGAAGCTTATGCCTGATGGGCGTGGAGAGATGAATTGTTGGCTTAATTGTAAAAATTAACTAGAATGGCAATCAGTGGTGGTATCAACATAATGTTCGGAAATTTTGTAAACAAATAAATTAAATTGTTTGTATCACTTTCAAAACTGCCACAATGATATAAGGGATGAAGTGCAAATTGTATTCTTTCATGGAAACCACCTCTTTTTTTAGGTTAAGAACTTTTTGATGAGGTTGTTAAGAAATTATTGATTTCTGAGGTGCTGTTATTTATTTCTCCTCCGATCGCTTTTAATAGATACGGTTTTTTTTTTCAAATATACTAAAAATTTAGTTTATTTGAAAAAAACTGTATCTATTAAAAGTGACGGGAGGGAATATTTTGTATATTTTGATTGACTTCACTAAAGATGGTTGGTTGTGTTTGTCCACATTGGGTGGTTGGTTCTTAATCAACTTTCTGCTTCCGAAATTAGGAGACAATTGTATCAAAGAGAAAATGGTAGAACTTTACTAGGCTTCATCACATAAATTTTGCTTGCTCTGATAGTGGCACTGCATTTGTAATTCGAATCAAAAGAATGTTTACTGACAAACTAATCTGCTGGGCATGGTTTTTGGCTTTTTGCTTTCTGGATGACAAATATTGGAAAAAAAAACTAGATTGCTTTACATTTTAAGCTGCAGGACACACACTGCAAGTAAGATTAAAGTTGTTCCAAATGTAGCTTGTTAAGCAGTAAACAGAAAGGATAGAAAAAATGATTCTGTTTTGTAGTGGAATTTTATGAATGAAGAGTAGATACAGTTCTTAGCTCACTTCACATAGCAAACTTAGATAGCCTACAGATGACTTGAATGTGAAAGGACTCAGTGATCTTCGCTCTGCTACTTTTGGTCTGAATTCGCTTTCACAGAACACAGAGTTTATGATCTGATATTTAGGGGCCGTTTGGGGCATGATTATAAGCAAATATCCACAGTGAATTTTCCAGATCTACTGTACCATCCATGTTTTTTTTCCTATCCAGCTGAAACACAACATGAGGTGTTTCAGTTGGATAGGAAAAAAACATAGATGCTACAGGCTTTTAATCACGCCCCAAACGGCCCTTTAGATGATCACTTCCTCGTACTGTAAGAAAAATTAATAGTGAGAAGATATTCTGATACCTGGTCAAGGTAAGCTTACTTAAAGCGATACAAGTGTTTTTCCTCCATCAAAATTAATAAGTTGGATCAATGATATTCTCTGTAGTTTGCACAATAAAGAAAGTATAAGTTGTTTGCACCAAATTATTTATAGTGAGTGCTTCTTTATCTAATGTCTATGATATCATAAAGTACTAATTATGATAATGATTTTTTGCGAAGAAACTGTAGAAACCAAGAGTTTATTTGGACCCCTTAACAAGAATTTTCTAGTATTTTCTTGCTTGGCATATAAAACCCTGAGTATATTTTCTTGTATAAAGTAATTCATTGCTGCAGTATCGGTCTTATGGCAATACCTTTTCCCTGGTTACCCCAAAAGTGCAGTAGTACAGTGGTAGTAACAGCCCACTACTAAGAAGAGAGTCATGGACTCACGGGCTCGGTCGCAGCCCGAGCATATTAGAAAGGGGTATTTAGTCCATGGGGCCTACTACTTAGGTGTGAGTGTGGTGTCAGTGCCCATGGGGCGGTTGTTGGCAAAAAAAAAAAAAAAACCTTTTCCCTAGTTGGTGAGTAGTTGTGACCCTCTTGGCTCTATCTCTTGCTGATCAGATTGGGGACTCCATCCCATTCTTGTCCGAATCAGAGCCTCGCACAATCTATTTTAAAACATCTAACATGGTGTGTATATTGATTAATATTAGCAATATATAATTGCATTGAGCAGTTGGGATTAGTACAATGATAGAGCACGCCTACCAAAAATAATTTACAATGATAGCCCACCATACATCTAAGGAGAAGTTTAGAGTTCAGATCAGTCCAATAGTGCCAAAAAAGGACGTTTATAAGCAATTTTTTTTTATGGAAAATCAGTTCAAGCACTTCGACTTGTGTAAAAAAATGACTAGTGTAAAAGCGAAGATGTATTTTAGTGCAAATTATTGGTGCCAAATTCAAGACCTTTTGGCAAAAGAAGAGCAAGGAGAAAGGAAGAGTGGCAAGCAATCTTCAAATGTGAGCTTGTTTGGAGGTTTTTCCATATTACCTGGCCAATGAGCCCGGATTGCCATATGACCTAATTTTGTCGGGCTCATGCTATATAACCTGGTTTTAGCACCTGATCTTCCCATTTTGCCCACCTGAACCCTAACCTTAAACGTTTTCTATCACGTTTTTCATGTTACCTGGTTTCAGGTTTATCCTTCAATTAATTAAATCTCCTTCATTTCTAGTCCATTTTTGGTTATTTTTATTCGTTCTTCCTTATTTTTAGTGTTTTTTCTTATAATGATGATATCATAAGGATATTGAGATAATATATAAAAAAAATATAATAAAATCCACGATAAATAGTATGTGGTGTCCTACCATAGTTAGGCTATTATCATGACAAGAAAGATGAGGAAAAATAAAGAAGAACATATAAAAAATGGATGAAAACAGATAAGAAATGAGATAGATATGAATCGTTGAAGTATGCCCTATAAAAATTACTATCGTGCAATCGATGTTTACTGTTATCGTGTAATCGAATGCATGATGGCAACGGCTATCGTGTAATCGAATACATGATGGCAACGGCTATCGTGTAATCAGTTATACGATAGTATTACACAATTCAATGAATCATATCTCCTTTATTTCATATCCATTTTTGCCTTTTTTTGTTTTTCATTATTTTTAGTGTTGTTTCTTATTATGATGATATTCTAATGATCTTGAAATAATATCTAAAAAAATATAACAAAATCTACCATAAATAGCATGCGATGTCTCAACATCCTTATGATATCATCATTATAAGAAAGATAATTAAAAATAAGGAAGAAGGAAAAAAATAAGCAAAAACGGATAAGAAATTAGAGAGATATGAATCGTTAAAGCTTATTCCAAAAAAATGCTATCATATACTCGAATATATACTCGATTATACGATAGCAATTGCTATTGTGTATTTACATACATGATACTATTAGACATTCAATTAATCATCTCCTTCATTTCTGATCCGTTTTCGCCTATTTTTTTTCGTTCTTCCTTATTTTTAGTGTGTTTTCTTATCATGATAATATCATAAGGATCTTGAGATAATATCTAAATAAATACAGCAAAATCCACAATAAATAGCATGCGGTGTTCCAACATAGTTAGGTTATCATCATGTCAAGAAAGAGCACTAAAAGTAAGGAAGAATGAAAAAAAAAAGGCGAAAAGGGATCAGAAATGAGAGAGATATCGAATAGCTATCGTGTACTCGAATTGAATACAGCTATCATGTATTTGCATTTAGGATAATATTACACACTTCAATTATTCATATCTCTCTTATTTGTAATCCGGTTTTACCTTTTTTTCATTCTTCTTTATTTTTAGTTCTCTTTATTGTCATGATGATAGCCTAATTATGTTGGGACACTCTCTGCTATTTATCGTGGATTTTGTTATATTTTTTTAGATATTATCTCAAGATTCTTATGATATCATCATGATAAGAAAAATCACTAAAAATAATGAACAATAAAAAAATGAGCAAAAACGGATCGAAAATGGAAGAGTTAAATGTTGTAATACTATTGTTTATGCAAATACACGATAGTAACTGCTATCGTGTACACGATTACATGATAGCCATTTTTAGCAAGCAACAATTTTGTCATGTTCTTTTTCTTTTTCTCTCTTCCCCTTAAAATACTAAAATAAGAAGGTCCGGGATTGGGAAAAGTTTGGTCATTCCATTATTTTCTATATAACCTTAGAAGTGGGGGGTGGGAAGGAGCAGTCTTTCCATTCAAGTAATCAAGTAGTTCAAGGCAAGTCAAGAGTCGGCAATGGTTGTCAAATCTTGTTCATCATTCGACAACTTTCTATCTCTAAAATGCCCGACAAATAAAATAGTTTATGCACTTAGAACTATATGCTTCTATGAGAGATAGTGAACTAGACGAGTCGACCAACATGGATAGTATTTGACTGGCCAGCTGAGCACCAGTTTGAATACTTCATTTTGGTTTACCCTTGAAATGACATACGTAAGACCTCAACAATTCATGTTTGCCCCTGATCGTTTAAATATAAACCCTTGCAAGTGCACAAGGCAATTGTACTACGGCGAGTATTAAAGGGTTGTCGAACCTCAGGGACGGATTAATCTTTTACCAAATTCAAGAGGAGAAAAAGATGTAGTTTAATTAATTTTAAAGAAAGCAATGGACTTTATCTAATCTAACTGAGATTTAATCAATATGGAGAAATATCAAGGCAAAGAATCCAGCACTAGACATGCAATTATTATTAAGCATAAGTTAACATGATATGGTAATTCATGTTCTTGATCGGACACACGAATTAATAATGAATTCACTAACGTTCTTGATCGGACACGAAAGTTCATCCACTATTATGTAATCAATCCTATCCTTGATCGGGCATAGAATCAATCACAACTCTATTATAATGCAATTAATCTTATCCTTGATCGGGCATAAAATCAATCACAATATCTAATTTCATTCATAATCAATCAAGTCTATGATCAAGCACTCAAAAGAATACTCATGAAATTGCATTAAGCATAAATCAAAATCAACTTTATAAAATTAAACTATCAAGAGTAGCAATACACATCTAGGGCTTCATCAAGCCTTGACAAGGAATTTAGTTACACATAGAAAGAGAGATAAGAAAAGCCTGTTTGTGTAGATCCATTGTCATGAATCCTTCTTCTTCTTTGCTCCAAAAGCTCCTTCTCTTGATCCTCTCTAGCCTCCAAAGGTACTCAAAACTCTATTCTCTAATGCCCAATACGTTCTCCCATAAGGCATATATATAGGGGTGAAGGAAAACCCTCAAATCCCCTTCCAAATCCAAGTCAAAATAGGCCTTATTTCAATTCTGCATATACGGCGATCGATCACTTTTCTCGCGATCGATCGCTTTGCGATCGATCACTTTTCTCGCGATCGATCGCTTTGCGATCTATCACTTTTGTGCCGATTGATCGCTTTGCATCAATATGCAAATTCCAGTAGATACGATCGATCGCGTACACGTCCGATCGATCGGTTTACTATTCATTTTGCAGCACGATTTTCCAATGGTCATAACTTTTTGCTCCGAACTCCGAATTATGCGCGGTCGATGGCGTTGGAAAGCTGACTTCTTGAACTTTAATATGAAGCTTGAATCAGTCCAATCTGATATGTGTACACGAAGTTATGAAGATTTAACCATTGAAGTTTGTTTTCACCTCATTTTTGTGTATTACTCTTGTTTCCTACAAAAACCAAAAACTATATTAAAGTAGTAGTAATTCTAATCAAACACTAGCATAATCATAAGCTTAGAAGATAATAAAATGCATATTTCATGTGTAGATCAGCCCCCTGCCCGAAAAAAGTGAAAATATCTCAAAGAATAGGAAGTGGATCGCTTTGTCTTCCTTCTTTGGTTGCTTTGTCCGATCCGCCTCCCAAAACCGCTTTAGCTTTAGTTTGCGGTTCATTAAAGCTTAGCAGTTTGGAGCGCTTCTATTCCCGGGTAATAGTAACGCACAAAGAAGTTAAGCATAGTGGGAATGATTAATGTAAGCGGTCTTTTCCCTTATGTGAATTGGGCTTTTTTTAAGCCTATTCATGCTTCACTAAGGGATGCATAAGCATACTAATTCACCGTTTGGGGCATGAAAAATCAGTTTCATCCACTAACTAGCTGGATTTGTTTCAGCTGGATGGTACTGATTTTTCATGCCCCAAACGGCCAGGGTGCACCTATTGGGAAAGAGGTTACATTAGATGTAACACCCGAAAAAAAAAATCGGTATGCTTACTAAAACTGATTGATCTAAAATATGAAATTTTAATGCTTGTTTTTGTTATGTTTTGTGATTTGGAGTTGAAGTACGCGAAGAGAGCTTTCCAACACCACCGACGGTGCGCAATTCGGAGTTTGAAGCAAAAAATTATGCTAGTTTAAATTTTGGTATGCGATTGATCGCCGGGGTACGCAATCGATCAGGCGGGGTACGCAATCGATCGGGAGGGGTACGCGATCGATTGTCTTTGTTCCCGATCGATCGTTTTTAGTGGAAATTTGGATATTTAAGGAAGTGATCGATCGCCATAGGCGACGATCCATCGTAAGTACTGTGATATCACAGATTTGTGCCGCGATCGATCGCGCCGGCAGAAACTTAATACGGAAATTGCATTTTTGTTAGGATTTTCTTGATAAAAAGATATCAAATCCTAACCAAACTTGGAGAGGACGTCTACCTAAGGATTTTTTAGGATTCCTATTGGAGGGAAGAGATCATGATAAGGAAGGAATTCCATTAGAGAAGAAATCCTAGAAACTCTATACAAACACATGAGAGGGGATGGTTTGTGTTATTCATATCAAAACCGTAACTCTAGGAAGCTTGTGCTTTTCTCCTTCCCACGTTCACCCATCTCTCAAGCCTCTTCTTGGCATGAGTCTTCATCCAAATCTTGGAGCGGAGGCATCGTTGCGAAGTGAAGGAGGCGAACGATGCGTAGATGGGCGAATCTCTTGTAACAAAAGAGTAGAATGATTTTTTTCCCTGATTTATTATCTGAATTCTATTCTTCATTATGAGTAATTCACATGGTATTATCTTGCCTTATTGATAGTTTAAATATTAAACCCTTCCAAGTGCACAAGTCAATTGTACTACAGTGAGTATTTTAGGGTTGTCGAACCTCAGGGACGGATGAATAATCTACCAAACTCAAGAGAAAAGTTGGAGTTTTGATTTACTCTACGAAAGCAGTAAACTTTAGCTAACTAAACGAGTTGTACTAATGCAGAAAAAGACCAAGGCTTCGAATCTATCACTAAATAAATTAGCTTTATTGTCTCTCTCTCTCTCTCTTTTAGATAAATTCCTAGTTGATTCGCATATTCTTCTCGGACATATACTTGTCAATTCAAAATATCATGCACTCCTCTCGAACGTAACACATAAAGCAATTAAACCATGGAATTGTGGCCTATCTCTCTAGATCATAGATCAATGAAACTCTATTAATATATGACACCTTAGTCTACTCACGTTCTTCTCGGACACGCAAGTATTCCTTGGATTGAAATTCACAAGAATTCACCCTTGTCTCTCTCGAGCACAAAGAATAAATCTCAATAAATTAACATTGATTATATAATAAAGGTCCATACATCAACTAAGATAAAGTTAAGATGAGAGAAAAAACAACAAAACCAATCTACTCGGGCTTCATCTACGCCTTGGAAAGAGTTTAGCCGCGCATTTGAAGAGAAACACAAATCATCATCTTCTTCTTCTTCTTTTTCTCCCAAAAGAACTCTTCTCTAGCCTCCAATATGTCTCTTGATATGACCTAAGATATAATCTCTAATGCCCAAGACGTTCCCCTTTAAGGCATATATATAGGGGTGAAGAGAAACCATAAAACCCCCTTCCAATTCCGTCTTGAAATAGGTCTTATTTTAAGTTTGGCGAATATGACGATTAATCGCATTGTTCACCGATCGATTGCTTCCCGATCGATCTCATCTTTCTTCGATTCTTCATTACGTTCGGCGATCGTTCAAGTAGACATCTTCATATGCCGATCGATCACGACGAAGCCGGTCGATCGCGCACTGTGTAACCAAAACTCCAGTAGATACGATCGATCGAAAAGGGTGATGATCGATCGCTTCCTTCGTTCGTGTCTCATTCTGGCTTAGGCAATCGATCGCGTAAGTCTGGAGATCGATCGGCTACTGTTCATTCGCTAAAATATTTTGCTTCTTTTCTCTTCTTAAGCCAAAAGGAGTGCAAGTCTTCTTTTCCTACAAAAGATAAAAAATGCATTAAAACATCACTAAATCTAATCAAACACTACATAAACATAAGTTTAGGAGCTAATAAAATGTATAATTAAAGTATAGATCACTTATAATAAAAGGTTTTCATTGGGATTGATTGGCTAAGTACTGATATCATGAATGATTGAGTTTTGATTTGTTATTGCTAAGTTGTATGGACAATTGGTGTTCCAATTCTTGTTTGGGTGCATGATCAAACTCCAAAATAGGTTGACAAATTGTAATATATGCTTGGAAAGTCCAAGGTCAAACCACAGGGAATGATGTAGAATTAATCTATTCTAAACTAATTTAAAACTACTTAACTCAACAAATTAAAATTCTTATCAGGAAATTATGTAGAGAAATTGTAATTTAATTAACTACTAAATTAAAAATTACGATTAACAATTCAATTGAAATAACCTAGAGATAGTAAAGATAATTGATGAGAGATATCAAAGCATTAATACTTCTATGTCTATTTAATTTCTCAATTAGGTTCAAATGATGATTTGACCTAATCGGAAGATATTGCATCCAAACTCATCATAAAAATTAACATAAAGATTTCAATCGAATATTTATCATTATCAAGCATAGTCTACTAATCACAGGGAATCATAAGCATTCGTCGTACCTTACGTTAACGACAAATCAAATAATTATATAGATTATGACTATTTCTAAATATCTCTATTCAATCAAATAAACAATAAACGTATCTTTCATAAACATAGAAAAACTAATCAAATAATGTCACCCCTAACTTTGACAAAAGATTTAGCTATTCATATTCATGAGAAAAAAAATCAAATTCGGAAGAAATTGCATTGGAGAAAAACACTGCATCAGTTTCTATTCACGGGCACTGTTCACAAATCACTGTTCACTGTTCACAATTCACGGGCAGCGCATTGTTCATCTTCCCCAACAGCCTGGCTACTGTAGCAATTTCACAGTTACTGTAGCAATACTATTCCCGACCAAAAGTCAGTCCAAAAACCACAACTTTCTTCCTCCGTTCTCTTCCTCTTCTCCGGATGATCGATCCTCACTGTCTCCTTCTTGTTTTCCGGCAAAAAACACGACCAAATTTAGCAAAAACACGACCAGCAAGTTCTGTTTTTTTCAAAACAGAACAACCCAAAACCAGTCCTCTTCTCTGCTCAAAACGACTGGTATTCACCTCCCTCTTTTCGTCCTTTGTTCCTCTCTTATATAGGCATCCCAAATCACCCTGGATCATTCTATATCCGAGCCAAGTCCAAATCCTTTGCTGTCGCTTTTACCCACAATCACCGTTCTTCTAACCCAACTTTCCATTTTCAGTCCCTTCTAGATCAAAACAGAACCATCGCCGTCGACCGCCGTGAGTGCTCGAGCGAAAACTCGAGCCTCTGTTCTGTTGAACACCCGAGCTTCGGCTCGGGTCAGTTTCTCTTTTGTTTTTTTGTTTTTTTTAATTTTGCTTTTCAAAGCCCGTCGTATTGCTCTCATTCGTCCGATCTACAACATGTGGTTCTTTACTTCAGGAATAAAACCCGCCTTCTCCTTGGATGACAATCAACGATCTGGATAATCTCTACACTTGATCTTCTCCTTTAATGTATTTTGTTGCTTCTAAAACCCGCTACAAGCCTCCTAGTTGTCGGATCTTCTAAAACTTGATCTTTTTGCATATAAATCTGATTGACGCGCTTTAATCCCATGATCCGCAACTCTAACTTCTAAAAACCTACAATAATAAAATCAAACTAAAATTAGACGCATAATAAAAATATAATTCCTTAAATTCATTAATGCATCTAAATTAGTTAATTAAAGTAATTTAATTATTAATCCCCTAATTACTACCCTAATCACTAATAACTCAATTTATTCATATTTTATCCTTAAAACTACACTAGCATATAGGTAAATAGAGCATATAAATGTGTATGTTTTATGCTTATCAATGCATATGATAGATGGATGATCTAAATTGCTATGACCTTTTGGATATCTTACTGATCTTAAAAGTTGTTGTCCATATTCTTTTGTCTTGATCCAATAATGCATCATGAAAGGGGTATTGTATAATTATTGTAAAGAAGGATTCATAGTACCTTTCTATTTCCAAATAGATAAATTATTAAGAGACAATAAGTGTATTTGTACCATAAAGCTTCTGACTTTAGTTGAAGATATCTTTAGTCAAGGTCAATTCCTTTGATCAGTAGTTTGTTTCATCTCTAATTAGTCGTCCAATTCAACTATTGCTCTATTAAAAGTGATATGTGTGTATAATCTATATCGACGAGGACGATGCACCTTAATCCTTGAAAATTATTAAAATCAGATTCAACAAAGTTTTGGAAGTTGTAAGGGACGTGAGATATTCAAATATATCATGTCTTAGTGGGTGAATTAGGGGGAAATCAAGCTCAGAAGTTGATTAGAACTGTAATTAAGGAGTCTCGGCCAGAACTGTTCTGCCCTGACGACCTTCACTAAAATATATGTAACTAATGATAAAGAGATCAAAATGACATTCTGTCTATTGGGTTTGAAACTAGACTCATATGACTATCTACAGTAAAAATTTCAGAATTAGATTCATTTTGTACTGATACTCGGAAGCGTTGGAAGCCAACTATTATGCAAAAATTGAACACTGTAATGATGGTAAAGGTCGAGGAAACTTTATCAAAGTAATAGCCTATGCTAAACTAAGTATACTAAGAATGTTATATGTATTTTACAAGACTTGTCAGTAAGGATTCTAGTAGAATGGACTGGTATAATACTTAAGTATCATGGGCTAATGAGGGGTGGTTTGGTGTTCATCAAGTCGTACGTGTTTCACTGTAAACATTGACTGGATTCGTGTTTCCAATTGGAAGCAAAACCATCGTTTCTCTCTGATATAGTCTTAATCCTTGAAGTCAGGACCAATAAGTTTATGATCAAGTTGAGTATTGAATTTGTTCCATCTATGGCAAAGTATTGGGTAGCACTCTTGTTGTTGAGACTTCAATTTAATACTCCTATGGTGAGTTGTGTTGTGATAGACAGAAAGTAATCTCATTTGTACTCTTTTCGTGAGTCAGTTATCAGAAATAATGTGTTTTCATAGAGGATGTATTTCTATGTCTCTGTCTTTGAGTAATCAAGTGCTTGACTCCTTATAAGGTCCCTGTGAGTTCTCGCCCATTCGAGGTAGTTAAATAAGTTTCCTAGGATGAGAGACATGTAGTCTCAAAAGTACATGTGTGAAGATTTTTATAAGTAGGCTCATAAAAGCCATGATAGACTCCGTCCAGTTGAGAGTTCATAATACTCAAAAGCACTTGGATTAGGAGAGATTCTGCCATGGTGAGATATTAGATGCTCAAAAGTCCATGTGTTAAGAAGTTCTGCTAGGGTGAGAGATTGGATGCTCAAAATCCCCTGTGTTAAGAGGTTATGTCGGGGTGAGAGGTTAGATGCTCAAAAGCCCCCGGTGTTAAGAAAAGATATCTTTGAATCTTTGTTAGATTTTCGTGCAAAGAGAGGTAGATATGAATGTTTTTAGACTGTTGTGACATTATGGAAGGTCTAGCAGTCTCCGGCTAGTATCCTAGACTTGAATCTATCTTTGAATCTATGTTGGAAAACACTGATAGGGCCAGTATCCTAGACTTGACAGAGTTCCAAAAAGAAAACCTATACGGTAAGCTGACAAGTAACCATGTGGAAGTGGAAATAGCTGAGAGCAGCAATTGTAGTTCCATAAACTTTTGATGTTTGGATTCTTAATTAAGGATATTATCTCCATACGTTTTAGTTGTTTGGAGTCCTGGTGATTGATGATATTTTACCAGTAAGGGAATCCTTTGTACTCAGTTTCAATATTGCTGGTTAATTGGTTGGTGTTGAATTCTATTTCTTGTTATATATATTGTACTTTCTGTGTTTGTATGGGTTTTTGCATCCTACCGGGCATTTCTTCGGAATACCCATGCATCCTATGATGCAGGCCTGGTCGAAGCGTAGATTAGGAGATCATTGCAGTTAAATGAAAAGCTTGAAGATTGAAGTAGGGAAGACAAGAAAAGTTATCTTTCATTTGAATTAACTAGTGGTGACATTCATGGCCTGTGTACCAAGTATTTTTTATTTTAGCAATTTTAATTAAGAGATTTTTTAATGACTTTTATATTGGGATAACTTGAGGTTATAGAATTTTATTTCATATTGATTAATGATGTTGATTCATAAGACTGAGTGTTTTTAATTAAGCATCCTTTCGTGATGTTATCATTGACCGAATGATCGTGTATTCAGTCGCGTGCTCGAGTTTCCAGTCTCAAAACTGTTAGCATAAGAGATGACTTCCGCACTCCGATGTGACTGTGAATTTTGGGGCGTGACATTAGATGCCTCATTAGCATAGGCATAGGAGGCTACGGTAAGCATTTCTATGCAGGGTTGGAGGGGGGTGAAGAAGTGTAAAGTGGTATGTATTGCTTGCCCTTCCTATTTTTTTTAAGGGATGATCGGAAGGAATTGACTGATGATGCTCGATTGAATGAATTGCTAGTATTGCTTTATCAATCATGGGCGAGAGAGAAGGAACTGATTTGGGTGGGTGATGTTGACCGGGCGGACTTAGTAACGAATGGTTAATGAGGGAGCGCGAATTATGCAGTTGATCAAGGGAGTAGAAAAGAATTTGAATTGACTTGCTGGTGTTAACTTTCCCTACCTTAGTTTGTGGGCCAGTGCTGCTTCCAAGGTCGGGTGGAGGGAAGAGTGGTTGTGGAATCTCCATTCTCATTGGTCGAGAAATGATGTATTGATCAACGGTTAGTAGCGGATTGAGGCAAGGAGACGTTTGTGGCTCGGGAAGAGGAATACAAAAGTGCTTGCGATCGATCTAGAACTCCCCTCGCCATTTCCTTACCCTATCTCTTTAAGAAGATGTGGTTTGCCAAGATGTATACCATCTTTCCATCGACATATTATTAGACAGAAAGATGAGAGGGCTTATAAACTTGTAAAATCTTATCTATCATTATTTTATTTTCGTGCTCTAAACTTATAGTTACTAGTGCGGAAATGCTATAATTATAAGTATGAGTCGATACCCTCTATTTATGCTTCTAGCCCTTTGTATAATGAGTGAAAGAAGAAGTGTGTAATCCTTTGTGAACTGTATGTCCCATGCATGTTCTCCATCCCTATGGATGTCGGCTTGTGTTGGTTGCCTGTATGGTCTTCTTCCCCAGTATCATCATTCAAATATAACCGGAGGAGATTTTTTATCCTTTCTCCTTTCACCCAGATGATGTGGGAAAAATGTCCCCTCTCATTGTGGGATAAGGCTATGATACTGGGTTTTCACGACCCTCTGAGACCTTGTGGTCTCAGCCGGCTTTGGCCTTTCACTAAGGAATTCTTGAATTGGGCTTCGGCCCCATATATTGGATAACCTATCCAGTGTTCTCTTACTTCTTTCTTCCTCGAATTCTCTTTCCGGAGACAGGAGAGGGAGATCATGATTCAACATCTTACCCTAAATATATATATATATATATATATATATATATATATATAGTAATAAGGAGAGCTAGAGCTCTTTGAGCCAATGACAACTTAGTTCGAGTGACCCTCAACCGCTGGTTGTTTCAAGTAGGAAGCACTCATCAACTTATTCAGATCTCATCCACTTTGCCAGCCTAACCAGTACTACTCCAATCCCACTTTCTTGCTTGGCGCATTCGTTCCTTTCGCTAAGAGAGCAGTGGGCTTGAATGTCCCTAGCAAGGACTACGTTGTAGAGTTATGATTGGTCGAGGAGAGTTCCATCATGTAGCTGGGTACAAATAAGCCATTTAAAGACGAATAGGAAGGGTACTAAGAAGCCGGTGGGGTACCTAAACGGGGACAAATCACATGGTTTTGTACTAGTCAGCTTTGAGCTGGAGATTGATGATTGGTTGAGATCTAAAAAAAACCCTCGTGATGGAGTACTCTATGAGAGAATTGACGCTTCGCTTGGGCGCTCTATTATTGCCTCCTATTCTTGAGCATGGCTATCGTGTAATCGAGTGCACGATAGGATGACTATCGTGTAAATCAAATACACGATGGCCATGCTATTGTGTAATCGATTACACGATAGCTGATGGAGTACTCTATGAGAGAATTGATGTTTCGCTTGGGCGCTCTATTATTGCCTCCTATTCTTGAGCATAGCTATCATGTAATCGAGTACACGATAGGATGGCTATCGTGTGCGTGCAATCGATTATACGATAACATTTTTTTGGGACAAGTTTTAACGATTTATATCTCTCTCTCATTTCTTATCTGTTTTCGCACATTTGTTTTTATTCTTTTATTTTCTAGTGCTCTTTCTTATAATGATGATATCATAAGGATGTTGAGATACTGCATGCTATTTATCGTGATTTTTTCTATATTTTTTAAATATTATCTCAAGATCATTAGAATATCATCATGATAAGAAAGAGCACTAAAAATAAGGAAGAATGAAAAAAATGGGCAAAAACGGATCAAAAATGAAGGAAATATGATTAATTTCATGTTGTAATACTATAGTGTATGCAAATACGCGATAGCAACTGCTATCGTGTACTCGATTATTGAATACACGATAGCATTTTTTTTGACAAGCTTTAACGATTCATGTCTATCTTATTTTTTTATCTATTTTTGCCAATTTTTTTCATTCTTCTTATTTTTAGTACTCTTTCTTGTCATGATATGGCCTAACTATGTTGGGACACCACAAACTATTTATTATCAATTTTACAGTATATTTTTAGATATTATCTCAAGATCTTTATGATATCATCATGATACGAAAGATCACTAAAGATACAGAAGAACGAAAAAAAAAAAGGGAAAATGGATCAGAAATGAAGGAGAGATGATTGATTGAATGTTGTAATATACATGATAGCATTTTTTGGACAAGCTTTAATGATTCACATCTCTCTTATTTCTTATATTTTTTTTCTAATTTTTTTCATTCTTCTTTATTTTTAGTGTTCTTTCTTGTCATAATGATAGCCTAATTATGTTGGGACAATGCACTATTTATCATGGATTTTGCAGTTTTTTTTAGATATTATCTCAAAATCTTTAAGATATCATCATGATAAGAAAGATCACTAAAAATAAGGAAGAACGAAAAAAAGTAAGCAAAAATAGATCCGAAATGAAGCATATATGATTAATTGAATTTTGTAATAGTATCGTGTACACGATAGCAACTGCAATAGCTTTTTTTGGGGACAAGTTTTAACGTTTCATATCTCTCTTATTTGTGAGATGTTTTTGCCTTTTTTTCATTCTTCTTTATTTTTAGTGTTTTTTTGTCATGATGATAACTTAACTACGTTGGGACTTTGCATGCTATTTATCATGAATTTTGCTATATTTTTTTAGATATTATCTCAATATCCTTATAATATATATCATCATGATAAAAAATATTACTAAAAATAAAGAAGAACAAAAAAAATGGGCGAAAATGGATAAAAAATAAAGGAGATATGATTAATTAAATGTTGTAATAGTATCGTGTATGCAAATACATGAGAGCAACTGCTATCGTGTATCCGATTACACTGATAGTAGCAGTGTAATCGAATACACAATAGCATTTTTTTGGGACAAGCTTTAATGATTCATATTTCTCTTATTTATGATAATTTTCCCCATTTTTTTCATAAAGATGCTTAGACACCGCATGCTATTTATCGTTGATTTTACTATTTTTTTAGATATTATCTCAAGATCGTTATGATATTATCATGATAAAAAGAACATTAAAAATAATAAAGAACAAAAAAATCGACGAAAACGGATTAGAAATGAAGGAGATACAAATCATATGATATGTTGAAGTGTAAAACCTGAAAATAATATAAAAAAGGTCTAGGGTTAGGGTAAGAGGGCAAAATGTGAATATCATGTCCGAAATCAGGTTATATGGCATGAGCCCGAAAAAATTAGGTAATATGGCAATCTGTGCTCATTGGCCAGGTAATATGGAAAAATGAGATTCTCATAAAATACTCTGCCATCCTATTTTAGATGCTACATGTGGAAAAAAAAGACAAGCATTTTGTGGATGCTCCATCTTGTTAATTTAAGTGGATTTTGCACCTCTTCTACCTGCCATTAGTTGGAGTTTCCACTATCCAATGAAAATCAACTTTTTTCCACATATAACATCTAAAGCAGGACATAGGGAGCAATTAATATGGAATGCTAATAAAGTACTAGACAAAATATGATGCTCTTTTGCGAGAGGGTGTGGCTCTACATGCTCTACCTTGTACTAAGCCTAACCGAAGCCATGGTTAATGTAGCAAAAAAAACGAAGTCATGGTTAAACACATCTATAGTGACGGTTTAGTAACTTTTAGCACCAACATTTGGGCTCGGTTAAAAATTAATGAGGTTATGAATGGACATCCCTTTGCAAAATTGCCCGTGTCCAAAAAAGTCCTTGCGCAAAGATATGCAAAATCGTCCGAATCAAGGGCCAAGGGTGCCAACTCGATGTCATGCATAGGCTGAGGGGTGGTCATGGTTTAGCCACCCCACCCTTTATGTACATAGAAGGTGGATTTTTACCGTCTAAAATTAAACTAACAGTGGACACCCAGTGACCATGTAATGGGGCGGGCTGGCTAAACTACATGGTGATCAATATGTACTGCTACATCTGACAGCCCATTCGGCCTGAGACATTTTTGGGTACAGCCGGCAGCCCACGTCACCTTTTATGCCATTATTACAAGAGGAGTTGGTTTTTAGGATCAACCGTGAACATGCAATGCGCTTGTCACGCCCCGAAATTTCAAGCCTCGACGGAGTGCGGAAGTCGACCCTTAGGTGAGAAATTCTTGAAGCCGATTTCGGGAACGGAACTGAATACCCATTCACCAGTCAACCACAACATCTCAAAAGGATGTGTAATTGAAACCCACTCAGTCATATGAATCAACATCATTAAACCATATGAAATAAAAAAATTTAAACTCAAATTATCCCAAAATAAAAGTCATTAAAATCTCTTAACAAAATCACTAAAACTTCTTGGCACACAGGCCATTAATGTCACAGCTATTTATTTCAAACGCAACATAAACTTTGAATCTTTCTGACTACAATTCTTGAGCTTTTCCATCTGCTGCAATGTTCTCCAAATCTAATCTTTATCCAAGCCTGCATCACAGGATGCATGAGTATTCCGAAGAAATACCCAGTAGGATGCAAAACCCACACAAACACAAAAGATACAATATATAACAATGCATAAGATTTCAACAACAACTGACAAATCAGTAATATCAATATACAATATAAGGAATTGCATTACTAGAAATCATCATCAGTCACTAAGACTCCCAAATAGCTAGAATGTATGGAGATAATATAATTAATCAATTATCCAAACATTGAGAGTGCATAAGAAAAACATCATTCACAAAGACTTCAACTATCACAAGCGTATGGAGCTACAACTCTCACTCTCATATATCACCACTTCCAGGTGGTTTCTTGCCAAACTATCCTAGAGGTTCTCTCCTTGGAACCCTCTGTCATGTCTAGAATACTGGCTCTATCAATACTTATGGAATGCCTCTTTTTGGGCGGGAACCTCACAAGGGTCCAAAGATATACTCTTTTAACACATGAGCTTTTGAGTCTTATTAACTCTCATCCTGGCAGGGTCTCTTAACTTAGGGGTTTTTGAGTATTATTAACTCTCTCCCTAGCTGAATTTCTTAACTTAGGGTCTTTTGAGTATTATTAACTCTCACCCTAGCTGAATCTCTCTTAACGCAGGGGCTGTTGAGTATCATTAACTCTCACCCTGGCTGAGTTTCCCTTAACACAGGGGCTATTGAGTATCATTAACTCTCACCCTGGCTGAGTTTCCCTTAACACAGGGGCTATTGAGTATCATTAGCTCTCACCCTGGCTGAGTTTCTCTTAACACAGGGGCTATTGAATATCATTAGCTCTCACCCTGGCTGAGTTTCTCTTAATCCAAGTGCTTTTGAGTATTCTACAACTCTCAACCGGACAGAGTCTCTCCTAATCCGAGTGCTTTTGAGTATTCTACAACTCTCAACTGGACGGAGTCTATTATGGCTTTTACCAGCATACTACGAATGTCTTCACTCAGGTACTATTGAGATTACCCATCTCTCATCCTGGGAAACTAATTTACCTCTCTTGGGCAAAATCTCACAAGGTTCTTATAACGAATCTCTGATGTAACTATTTACTCGAAGGAAAGGTATCCTCTATGAAGAACATATTCATTCTGATAACTAGCTCACGAAAGAAGTACAACAAATATTTCAATACTCTTTCAAAAGTCTAACTCACTAAAGGAGTACCAATGAGATTACTTAATTTCTATCATCACACAACTAACCATAGAAGTATCAAAATAAAGTGTCAACAACAGAAGTGTCACAGATTGCTTTAACATAGGTGGAACTATTCCAATATTCAACTCGGTTAGAGAAACATTGATCTAAACTTCAAGGTTTAAGACTTTAGTCAAAGGGGATGATGATTCGGCTTCCAATTGAAAATGCAGTCTAGTCAATATCAACCATGAAACACATAAGACTTGTTAAACACCAAACTACCCATCATTATCCCATGATATTAAAGTATTATACTTAGTCCATTCTGCTGTAATTCTTTCTAGAAGATCTTGCATAACACATATTACTTTCATAATATACTTATTCTAGCATAGGGTAATGTTTTGCTAAAGTTTCTCCAACTTTTACCCTAATTACAGTATTCTGTTTTTACATATCAGTTGAATTCCAGCTCTTCCCAGCGTCAGCACAGATTGAATTACTCTCTAAAATTTTTACTGTATATAGCCCTTTGAGTCTAGTTTCTAACTCAACAGACGGCATATTTTTCTGAGTTTATTTGAATTAGTTATGAATTATTTAATACAGACTGTCTGTACAGAAATAGTTCTGGCAGAGATTAAGACTCTTCATTAAACTCGATTATCTCACTTAAAAACATATTATAGGTGATAATATATCATTAACAGACAACTATACTCCCCTCCTAGATCAATTACAGACCTTAGGATTGTCTAGAATTACCAAAGTATACCCTTTTATCATGTTACATATCGTATATCAATTGACCCTTACATCTTCACATATAAGAGCATGATCATAATCAACTCATGAATAGAAATACCACACATATTCATTCCCAAACAAGGTCACATATTTGACATCAGAACTTGAATCATAAACATTCATATGATTGAAATAAATCACAAAGAATAGTGGTAAAATCATCCTACTCTTAGTTTCACAAAAGTCTCGCCCTTTACGCGTCGTTCGCCTTCTTCGCTTTGTAGCGATGCCTCCGCTCCAAGCTTTGGATGAAGACTCACACCAAGAAGAGGCTTGAGAGAAGGGTGAACGTGGGAAGGAGAAAAGCACAAGCTAGGGTTTGATATGAATCCCACAAGCACTCCCCTCTCATGGGTTTATATAGAGTTTAGGGAAATCTCTTCTTAAATAATTCATTTTAAATTATGGACTCTTTCCACCAATAAGAATCCCCCAAAATCCTCCAAAATCTCCTCATGAACATCCTCTCCAAGTTTGGTTAGGATTTGGTATCTTTTTCTCAAGAAAATCCACTCAAAACGCAATTTCCGTATTCAATGCCGTTGCGATCTATCGCGTACCCCGCCAGATCAATGGTATACCCCGACTGCGTACCAAAATTCAAACTAACATAACTTTATGCTCCGAACTCCGATTTGCGCACCATCGGTGGCGTTGGAAAGCTCTCTTCACATACTTTAACTTCAAAGTGCAAAACATAGCAAAACAAGTATCAAAATTAATATTTTTAGATAAATTAATTTTAGTAAGCACACAAAATTTTTTGGGTGTTACAGCGCTGGTGCTCCAACTGTTTGGTGCCAATTTTTTAGATCACTCGTTTATAGCGTGAACATCGTCGTTCTCTGAGATCGACGACTAACTTGTGTTCGGGAGTATTGTGCTGTTTGTACCTAATAATTTCTCATCTGCACGACGCATATAAGCAACAGAAATTATTAGGTATGCGGCACGTAAGGGAATAGTATGCTCATCACCAATGGGTGATAGACATGACTTTCAATTTGTGGGTCCCTTGTGGCATCATGACAAACAGGGGAGTGGTGTCCATCACCAATTAGTGATGAGCACGGCTGTTCCTGTAACACCCAAAAAATTGATACGTTAACTAAAAGTTTCTATTTTAGGAAAATGTTCCAAAATAGGAAAGTGTTGTTGCCTGATTTGATTTCTGGTTGTGCAATGTGCTTTGATGTGTTATTTGATATTATAATGCAGTAAAATCGCATGACTAATCGTGGTAGAACACCAGGACGCAGGGTTGGTCCTGGCGCTAGGCACAACCTGGCGTTGAGACTAGCCTGGCGCTAGGGTCTGAGAACACCTGACGCCAAGAATGGGGTCAGGCGCCAGGGTATGTGTCTAGTGATTTTGACTAACATGAATTTCATAAGTAGTAAGTTGATTTTTGGTTTTAATACGTGGTCTGTGGTCGACGTGAGATAGTGTAACGAGTAGTGCTACCGCGGGACACCAGAGTCATGTGCGCGCAGGACTCTAGCTTTAGACGCACAGACCTGGGCACAGGGCCACGTGGCACAGGCCCAGGGAATCATGTGAACGTGGGTGACTAGTATCTTCAGAGGATTAGAGCGAATATTGGTGCAAATCTTCAGTTTGACCTAATCGCGGTGGATAAGGTAAGTACTGCGGTAAATCGGAAAGCTATCGTTTCAGCTTAGATAATTATGAGGATAAATATGAATTAAAAAGGAAGAAAAGGAAGTAATTAGAGTATCTTCTACCAGCCAATAGGAGGAGACGCCACATAAGGAAGAGAGAGAGGGGCGTCCAATTGGATGGCTCATATTTGGAAGTTTCCTAGTTGAGTAGGGATCTAGACTTGATAAGGTAATATCCTAACTAAGAAGATTGCAGCCTATCTAACTATGGAGTTAAATTGCTGGGCGCCCTAATCTTATTTGAGGAAGGGATTCTAATTGGTTAATTAGGATTTGAGATTAGGAAGGTACTAGATTTGGAGTAATCCTAGTTGGGAAAGGCATGGGCTATATAAACCAAGGAGGAGGTCGCCCATATGCTTCACATGCCAGGGCTTGGACGACTTGAGCAAAGCCCTAGCCCTTCTCCCTTGCCTTGCCCCCAATTCCAGCAACCTTCTACCTCTTCCCTCAACCTCTTTTCTCGTGCGATCGAAGGTGTGGAGGCGTCGTTGCGAAGGAGAAGTGATGAGCTACGCGTGGAGGTGTATTTCGCATACATCTAAGTGGTAGGATAGTTTTTTCTAACCAATCTGGTTTGCAATCCTTTGCTTCATTTATATTATGACTAATTAATGATCCTATTGATGTTTTCTCAGAGATTTGAGTGTGTAATGTGATTCATGAGAGATTTCTTGTTATTTATCAAATAAGAGTGTTCATAATGACATATCTTGTTTTAATTCTTCATGTTGATGCATATATGCCTACTTTTGATGGAATTATCTACATGTCATATCTCTTGAACGTGGAAGGTCCTGAAAGTTCTCTTCTTTATTCTGTTATGTCCTGATTTAATAGTCCAATATGGTTAAGAGATGTATTAATAAGGTTAAAAGCTTAATTAGGTTAAGGTTGATGCCTTGAATCTAGTTTGAGGTATTATCATCAATTAAAATTAGAAAATCAATAATTACAGAAGGTACCAAAGTCTGGAATTACTCTAGGAGAGTAGTAATTAAGGGTATTAATGTTATATTATCATGGTTAATGGGTATTAGTACGTAATTACCTATTATAAGTAAGTAATGTGCTCTCGGCCAGAACTGTTTTTGCGCCGACAGTGCTCAGTATAAAAATCATAATTAAATGTATAAAAATCAGAAAACTATGCCGTCGTGGGGTTATAAACTAGACTCATAGGGCTATATTTTGTTAAAATTTTAGAGTCATAGTCCTCCTGTGTGGGCGGTGAGATCAGTCGCAAGTGGGCTGTATAGTTTAAGACAGTTTACTGGAATTAGGGTTTTAAAGCACTAATAAGCATTAGTACTCATAATATGATATAATCTGATTAAAATAATATTAATACAGTATGATAAAACTACTTATTAGTGAAGAAGTTTAAAAGATTAAGACTTTGGGACGAGTCAGCGTGCACAAGAGTCAATTTGGTCTTGTTTCTATGGTTCATCGTGGTGTCGGTTTGAGTATCCAATTGGAGATCAAACTTTCATAGAAAGGTATTTTGAGATTAAAAGTAATACAATTCCATACTTAGAGATATCCCTATCAAAGGTAAGACATGATGCATGATGTGTAATCTAAGAGTGAAATTCATTGCCCCTTAGATCGTGAGTCTTCATTATTCTCTTCATTATGCGAGATATGTGAATCTTCTTGTTACTCCCTGAGAGAGAGAGCCATATATTGTTGAGAAACCTTGATTATCTGTTTCATACTCCATGAGTGAGTCATTGCGGTAAGAGTTACCCTATTCTCATAAAGGTAATGACTTGTGCTTTTGTTGAATCATTGTCCAGTTTGACATTGACCTAGTTCTCCACTTATTAAAAGGTGGAATCATAGTATGCACACGAGCCATTGCTAGATCCGTGGCGATCTCTGATATTTATGGAACATGGTTTCCCTATTGCCCGAAAGGAGGCAAATACGTACATCTTAGACTGGTTGACATTACGGAAGGTCTTCAGTCTCCGCTCATCATGCCCGTAAGCACTAATGGGGCCACATGCCTAGACGAGTGGCCGGGTTCCAAAAAGAGAACCTCTAGGATGTTCTGGTATATATCTTACCTCTTGCATATTGGTAAGTTCAGCGAGCAGAAATTGTAACTCCTTGCACTATAGATGCCTGGAGCCTTGAGTATCTTGACTATTATCTCCCTACACTGGTAATTGTTTGGAGTCATATGGAGATTATTCTTTCCTATACATGTACATTGGAACTGTTATCATTTAACCTTGCTATTCAGACAACATAAACCTATGAGTGTTCTTTCAGAGAGTGTCTATTCCTATTTATCTGAGTGATCTATTATTCATAACCTATTTTATCTTCCTGGTGGGTTTTTACATTCTACTGGGTATTTCTACGAAATACTCACGCATCATCTGATGCAGGCTTCAAAGATCAGTAAGTCAGGACTTTGCAGTTCAGAAAGACGTAGCAGATGCGTGGGAGATGTCTTGAAGAATTGCTCTATTTACACTATTGCATTTTGTTAGAACTTCTTTAGTGTTGGCCAGTGTGTGCTTGGATTTGATGCTTACTTTATTTTACAGTTTTTATTTAATATGTTGTAATAATTTTAGTAGGAATCATTTTCTACATTGACAATGTTATTTAAAATTTGATGAAGAATTTCTTAGTTCTCAATTTCTAAGTTTCGTTATGAGTTCCTGGTGACGTCGATTACACATTCTTTTGTAACGATGTAATTAACCCGAGTGATCGAGTATTCGGTCGCGTTCCAAGGTTCCTATCTCGGCTTTTAATTGGTTTACTTAAAAGCTTCCGCACTCAGATCGAGGTCAGGAATTTTGGTGCATGACAGTTCCCCTACGTGTCACGTACCTAATAATTTCTCATGTGAACAACGGTGGAGATCACCTCTGATCTGCCACGAGCCGTTGCGCATGCATAACAATTGTATTTGTGCGAGCAAAACAACATTTGCACGCCATACATACAGCACAACACTCATAAAATGTACCCTATATGTGGGGCCCTTGTTGGCCCACTGGGTCCCATAGATGAGTTCCCGGGCAAGTCTGCTACTAGGGGTGTAAACGGCGTCCGGATGTCCGTGTCCGTCCGTTTTGATGGCTAAACGGACATAATTTTCTGTCTGTCATGGACACGGACACGGACAGCTTTCCATGTCCGTCTTCCAAACGGCTGCGGCCGCGGACAGACTGTGTCCGCATCCGGAGCCGTCCATTTCGTCCGTATATATATAAAAAAAACGAGCTTCCATCAACATGCGGACGGACAGTGAGAGAAGTGATTTTTGTATTTGAAAATAGTTCATCATTATGAGAGGATCATGAGAAAACTGAAAAGAATGATTGAGTTGACAATGGACGACAATAACTAAGAATTATCGGTTATCAATTTTAAAGAAGGAATACCTTTTACTTCATAGTGTCCGTGTCCGTCCATGTCCGTGACGGACACATGCGGACGGACACCTAGGGGTGTCCGCACGGACGGCGGACGGACGGACACTTATTTTTAGAGTGAGCGGACGGCTACGGACTTAGCTTGTCCGCGTCCGTATCCGTCCGTTTACACCCTATCTGCTACTGTCTTCAGAGTTGAGTTCCGGCGTCTCCACTGCAACTCCCTTCCTTGAAGCTCAGCAATGGCGGAACAGCCGCCACCTCCGACTTCTCATCTTACCCCGGTACTTAAAAACCATTACTTCTGCATTCGCTTTTGCCCACCACCCATGCATGGGCCGGTTTAACTACTATGATTTTTTTGTCATTTTTTGCTTCCCAGTTTCCCATTTTTTTTCCTTTTCTTGATGCTATAATGCGTTTTCAGGTTCTCAAATGGATGCATCTGCGAAGGAATTTCTGGACCGCTTTCCGCTGCCCGTCATCTTCAGGTATGATCACACCAAACTCCTGTTTGGAGAAAAGGAGAAAGACTCGATTTTTACGGAATTCTTATGCATGTTGCTTTATGGGATTGGAGATATGGGGATTTGCGGTGGGTTTTATTTGATATGTTGGTTTCTTGGTGGCAGTGTTTTGGGGAATGGGGCAGATGTGCCTGGGTTGGAGACTGCCCTTGTTCCAATCCGGGTCAGAACCAAATATGGGTCCTCCCTCATTCCACATTACATGGTGAAACTGTTACTTTTGTTTGTATTGGTTTAATTTGATCAATTGCCTTTTCATATAGATCATTTGGATTTTGAAATGTTCATGATAGACCATATATCAAGTACTTTCTGCATCCCACATTAATTTTCTGGATTAGATATTCAAAATGAAGTAGTTAGTGGTTCATTAGACAATTAATGTGGGACAAAGGGAGTATATCGTAATCATAATCATAATCAAGTAGCGCCTTTTTCCAACAATTTGGGGTCTGGGACATAGATCTCACTCCTCCATTCTAGCCTGTTTTGTGTCATCTCTTTTGTAAGAGAAAGCAAAGACATATCCTTTCTTATTAATTCCATCCAAGTTCTCTTAGGTCTCTCTCTTCCTCTCTTGGCATCATTTACATGCATCTCTTCTAATCTTCTTACCGGAGCATATATTGATCTTCTTTGCATGTGCCCGTACAAACGCAACCTACACTCCTTAAACTTCTCCCCTAAGTTCTCATAGACATATTCATTCCTTCTCCTATCTCTCCTAGTTATCCCACACATCCACTTCAACATTCTCATTTCGGCTACATTCAATTTATCTATATGACTTTTCTTTAGAGCCCAACACTCCGCTCCATAGAATATTGCAAGTCTAATAGCTATCCTATAGAAATTGCCTTAAGCCTATTTTGAACGCGCTTATCACATAGAACTCCTGAGGCTGCCCTCCGCTTTACTCACCCTGTGCCAATGAATGTTGTATCGGATATTGGCAAAATATCGGTCGGCGAGAGAGACAAAATATCGGAGATATTATGTAAAAAAAAATATCGATGGTTTAAAACAAGTTTTTACTATATATATTCACAATGTGACTCTTTAAAGGAGTGACATTCATCATCATCATCATCATACACTTTATCCCAGCTATCTGGGGTCGGCGGCATGGATTATATACCGCATTTGACTCTTATCAGAATCAAAATGGTACAAAATCCATTCAAAGAAACATAGTGGCAAGTTTTTGCGCCGGATGCCCTTCCTGACACAACCCTCCGAAGAGGGGACAATGGTAAGGAGATTCAATATCATCATATTTATCATACACCTTTCCAAATATGTGGATTGGCTTCATGACATGATGGTTGCACATGAAATATTAATATAGCTATCTTCCATCACAAAGCTAATAACAATAAAAACCAGTCTGCTTTTACATGGGAGCATGGCTTGAGTGACATTAATCTTATACAAGCAAATAAGCATTCTTATATGAATACATTTCTATGAAAATTTCGGTAGAGTCTCTCATGTATTTTCAATCATATGTGCAAAGTGCATAACATGTAAAAGTTTAATCACCTGTAATAGTTAACAATGGGACAATCAACAAGTAAATACAATGCATGTTTACAAGATATCCAAGTTCCACCAACTAGTAACACAATCTACAACATAAGAGTTTGATCATTAAAATACAAGTTTATGCACTACCTAACATAAGAAAAAGACATTCTAAGCATTACAACATAACCATTTGTCCATCAAATCCTTAGCAATCAACAACATAAGTATTTGATATGCAAAAAAAATACGCGAATAACCCATAAAAAATGGATTTAAATCAAATGAATAAGCCACGTGAAATAAGACATTATATTCACAAAAGGAGCATCCTACCCAACGAATATAGTCGCGCAGATATATCGGTATCGGGCCCCACCCAATACAGCGAGACCCAACAGTCTCGGTCCGGACATTTTTTCCAAATTTCGCCAATATATATCACTGAAACATATCTAATATATCAATTTTTAGCGATATATTGGTGATCATAATCATAATCAAGTAACGCCTTTTCCCAACTATTTGGGGTCGGTGATACACTTTTAAAAAAAATAAAAACAAAACCTTTCCCCATCCCTAACTCCCCGTGCTGAGTTGATGACCTAAGGGCTGAGCGAAAGGAGGGAGAGAAAAAACTCGCTCCGGCGTCAAGCAGAGAAGATCTGCAACCGAGAGGAAGAGAGAGCCGACCTCCCCTCACCATTGCGTCCACCCCATCGCCGGCGTCGACGAGCCCAATGATGCAAGTACCAACGTGTCGTCGTTGTCCACCTCGATAAGGTCGCGACTTTGCACGTCCTCCTCCCTCTTCGCCGCCTTCAAGCCCCAGTTCAAGGACCACCTGAATCGTTGTGGAACGAAGCATAGGTGAGCTCGAAGATTATTGGAATATTCAAAGATTGCCTTTGATTATGCAGCGAATAAAATGTCGGTGCAGCAACTCTGGTTAATGGCCAATAATAGAGGCTGCAGAATGGAGGATAGATCTGGTTACTTGCATCTCCCAACCATGTTCAATCCTCGCTTGAAGGAAAGGTTAAAAAGGCAGTGTCAAAGTTTTTCATCTACAATCATGTCTTTGCAGCTGTGGAAAATGATTATCACTTCCGTAACATGATAAAGGAAGCTCAAGACATTGGAAAATGAGTATTTCCTCTTAGCCAAAAAGAGATACTCGGTACGTATTTGGATAAAGAGGTGGCTGATATAGATAAAAGAATACAAGGGATGGAGCTAGAGTGGAAAGAATATGGTGTCTCTATCTTGTGTGATGGATTGACGGGGCCAACTAAAATGTCTATAATCAACTTTATGGTCTACTGCAATGGAAGAGTATGCTTCCTTGACTCGGTTGATGCATCGAGCAAAGAGAAGAATGCAAACTACATCAAGACCATAATTGAGGAGCAGATCAATAAAGTTGGAAGGACTATGTGATACGAATTGTTACAGACAATACCTCTAACTTCAAAAAAGCGGGCAAGTTATTGATGGGGAATACAACTTGTACTGGACACCTTGTGGTGCACATTGCTTTGACCTTATGTTTGAGGCTGTTGGCAAGCATGTGTTTGTGGGAACAATTATAGGAAAAGGAAAATAAGTGACCCGATTCATACATAACCACGATAAACTTGTTCATGAAGTGACGAATGCTTGTGGTCGTGATTTAGGTCGACCTGGTGCCACAAGATTTGCTACAAATTACCTAGCTTTGGAAAGCTTGCAAAGGAAAAATAGTAGATTACGAAGTTTATTCACAAGTGATACGTGGGAGGCTTGTGGTTTTAATACTCATCCAACTGGTAGACTTGTAGAGGCAATTATGTTGGACAACGACTTTTGGAATGGACTTAGAGATACACTAGCCATCATGACACCAATGCATGAAATTCTACGGGTTTTGGACAATGAAAGATTTCCTACATTAGGTGGAGTTTATTATGTAAGCAATGAAAAAGCACATGGCCGATTTGGAGAGTTCTATGTAGTGGAATGAAGGAAAAATATGTTACCCGGTAAGTGTTATGTCAACAAGATATATGTTTGTCTTATGATTGTTTGTGCTACGTCCATACTCCATACTTTAGATATGTCAAATTCTAATTGAAAGTTTTTTCTGAATTCTTTCTTAGACAACATCGTCATCACCTTGTGAGCGAAATCGGAGCACGTTCTCTCTCATCCACACAAAACCAAGGAATAGGTTATCATATGAAAAGTTAAAAAAATTAGTGTGCTGCCATTACAACATGAAGTTAATTATAAGGGCAATGGAGCATGATCATATGAGACATGGCGAAAGTGAAGAAGATCCATTGGACAAATTTAAACTAATATTACAAGTGTATGAAGATGACCTAGGAAATTCGTATGCTGAGTGGTTTGCTGAAAATACAATGGATCAGGCTGATGGCGACCTGATCCAGTGATTGCTATGGCATCACAATATGTTGGAATAGATGTTGACAAGGTCACAGAGAACATTATGATGTCCTCAAGAAATGAGGAGATATCAACTTGCCACATGCATGTAGATTACCCACCCTCTGAGGATGATGACAACCCAAATACAATAGACGGTGGTGGAGATGATGGTGATGGAGGCCATCGAGGTGGCGATGGTGCAAGTTATCATGATGGAGGTGGAGGTCAAAGTGGCGCATATTACTTGAGTCCATTCACCGGTGATGGCTAGATGAGGATGAATATACACATGCTACACAGGATTCTGACCGTGGCTCAAGACATGCTCCCTTATCTAGCCATCACCAGTGAATGGATTCATGCATTGGTGTCGTGATGGCTAGTGTATCTCTAACTCCATTCCAAAAATCGTCGTCTAATAGAATTGCCTCTACAAATCTACCAGTTAGGTGATTATTAAAACCACAAGCCTCCCACGTATCACGTGTGAAGAAACTTCGCAATCTACCTTTTTTCCCTTTGCAAGCTTTCTAAAGCTAAGTAGTTTGTAGCAAATCTTGTGACACCAGGTCGAACTAAATCACGACCACAAGCATTCCTCACTTCATGAACAAGTTTATCATGGTTGTAGATGAATCGGTTTACTTATTTTCCTTTTCTTACAGTTGTTGCCATAAACTCATGCTTGCTAACAGCCTCAAACATAAGGTCAAGGCAATGGCCACCGCAAGGTGTCTAGTACAAGTTATATTCCTCCATCAATAACTTGCCCACTTTTTTGAAGTTAGAGGCATTGTCTGAACAATTCGTATCACATAGTCCTTCCGAACTTTATGGATCTGCTCCTCAATCATGGTTGCATTCTTCTCTTTGCCAGATGCATCAGCCGAGTCAAGGAAGCGTACTCTTCCATTGCAGTAAACCATAAAGTTGATTATAGACATTTTAGTTGGCCCCGTCCATCCATCACAGAAGATAGAGACATCATATTCTTTTCACTCTAGCTTCATCCCTTGTATTCTTTAATCCATATTAGCCACCTCTTTACCTAAATATGTACCGATTATCTCTTTTGGGCTAGGAGGAAATACTCCTTTTCCAATGGCTTGAGCTTCATTTATCATGTTACGGAAGTGATAATCATTTACCACAGCTGCAGGGACATGGTTGTAGATGAAAAACTTTGACATTGCCTTTTTAAACCTTTCTTTCAAGCGAGGATTGAACGTAGTTGGGAGATGCTGCTCCTTTTCCAATGCCTTGAGCTTCCTTTGTCATGTTGCGGAAGTGATAATTATTTGCCACAGCTGCAGAGACATGGTTGTAGATGAAAAAATTTGACACTTTCAAGCGAGGATTGAATGTATTGCGAGATGCTGCTGGACACTGTTAGAACTTGCATGTCCTTTACTACTCTGGCTCCGTTTCAAGAAAGCACCTATACCTCTTTGAGGCCTAGCTCCATCACTTTGATGTTCTGTTTGCTCATCTTGCCTTCTTGCTTCGCCATGCCGATCCCTTGCTTCTTTGTGTTCATTATCATCGGACGCACTAATTTCAACATCCAGCTCATGTCCAAAGTGTCTAAACTCATCGAGTTCTTAAACAACAAAGCAAAATTGAGCAAATATGAGACAAAGTACGTCACGCGAATCTTAACAAAAAATAGAACAAGATGAAACATGCAACCAAGTTCACGTTTTCATATGGATCTTCCATCTAGAATAAATTAGGGAAATTTATATAATAAGGTATTAAAAAAAAAATTTTAAAAATGACTTACTGTAGAAAATAATTGCAAAAGAGGGTATCTGACAAGCCACGCAGGCACCAGCGCGGCCGCTGGCGCCTGCGTGGCCTTTTTTTAAAAACTGACCCGAAAGGCGTCGGTTCAACCGACGCCTTTCGCAGAAACGTGAAAAGCGTCGGTTCAACCGACGCCTTTCGCAGACAGGGGAAAGGCGTCGGTTCAACCGACGCCTTTCGCAGAAAGGTGAAAGGCGTCAGTTCAACCGACACCTTTATTGCCCTTCATTTTAAAAGCGTCGGTTGAACCGACGCCTTTCGTTATAACTGAACCGACGCCTTTCTGACCCTTAGCTTTTTTTTTTCCACAATGGAGGCGTCGGTTTAACCGACGCCTCTCACCTACACCACTCTCCGGCATATCCTCCTCCAGATGAAATCTACAATTTTTCACCTGATAACACTTAAACAGTCTAAAAACATACAAAAAAACACATCCACAAACATACACAAAACATATATAAAAATATACATAAACATATTACACAACTTTAACTATTACAAAGTTATACAAAGTATTACAAATGTTTAATCAATTACAAGTGTTTAATCAATTCTCCTCAACCTATTCCTACCCCGTCCTCGTGCTCGAACTGGAATTTCCTCAGGATCAACGTCAGGCATAGCATCTGAAGAAGAAGGTGCCTGACGTAGAGCACGGAGTGCACGCTGTCGCCGGGTATATACTTTTGAAGAAAGGGGCCTCTCAACTTGATCGACCGAGGCGTCTGGAACAACTACTGATGGGGTAAAACCCGTCGTGTCAGCTGATGATGTCACAACGTCTGGTGAAGCTGATAAAGGATCTGGAACAACCTCCATTACTGGAATCTCAGTCATAACGTGCCGAAGCAGTGGCAAACTCGCAAGAACATGACCAGAGATATCGTGTATCGTCTGACATGCCGCTACAAAGCTATCATATGATCGGTCTACCAAAGCACTATGAGACTGAGCGTGCACTTGTCTCACACAAGTAAGCTACAAAGGAACAAGAA
Organism: Houttuynia cordata; assembly: GCA_039654745.1. Lineage (NCBI taxonomy): Eukaryota > Viridiplantae > Streptophyta > Magnoliopsida > Piperales > Saururaceae > Houttuynia > Houttuynia cordata. The sequence goes on along the minus strand of CM077507.1, from coordinate 40,587,081 downwards.
GAATATATGTTATCTACTCATACAATGGTGAATTAAATAAAAGATGAAGTCGGAGATACTAACCAACGCCAGCTCAGTGTCACCCCTCGGTTGATATAACATCTCCGCCTCATGCACAGGTGGCATGATAAGTCTCCTCGTGATCCTCAAGTACCATCTCATATATGCATTATCTGCATCTCGCTCCGTCATTGCAGGCTCCCCTTGAACGAGAGTGGTCGTCCGGTCATCCCATCTAGTAATATAGGCCGCATGATGCGACCTCCAATCAAAACTCCCTCGGCCTCGACGCGAAGATCGTTCAATGAACTCTACACCAAGAGGGGGGAAAATCTGCTCAAATCCGAACTGCAACATAACCCGATCTGGAACATGCATCTCCACAATATCTACACATATCAGTGGCGTCCTAGATAGCCACACATGCGCTCCATCCGTACATACTCCTGGTTACTGCGCTAACACATGATCATAATATGGCTGCCATGTTACCTACACAACATTTGAAAATAGTATTCGTGTCACTTCGATTTACATTCGTTATATTCATAACATGTACATTACGAATGACTAATACCTGGCCGGATCGCTGATAGTCTAGTTCAGATCTATACATCAAGAGGACACTGTGAGGATTTTCAGTTTTTTTCTTTTTAGCATTCCACCTAACATAAAGAAGATGAAAAATACATTAGTTGAAATCCCAATAGAAGATCACAAAATAACTTAAATAGAAAACACATACCGAACTCCTAACGGAGATAAACCATCTAGTGGAGTGTTTTGAATGTTTGGACGGCCAATATGCAATCTCTCCCACGACCATAGCTATTTAACACCCTCAAACTCCCTCAATGCGTGTACAAATTCATCTTTAGTAGGGAATATTTGCCCCACATATATGGCTTCCTCATGATATGTCTCCTCATGCAAACCCCGATTAATTGCCCCATCTATTTCCTCATCGGTTAGTCGCGCCCATGGGGGCTCCTCCTCATATGGCAACTCTTCCTCAAAATCATCTAAGTTATCCGTAGCAATTGCGATGTCTACTAATTCATCTCCCTCATTATCAACCATCTCTTGCACACTATCCTCTCCTCGTACATCTTCAACATTAATAACCGGTGAATTCGGCATTTGCTCATCATTTTCCCCATCCTCTTCCTCATTCTCCCCTTCGTCTTCGTCATCATTCATATTTCCCTCTTGCATACCACTTGAACCAGTGTGAAAATAAGGGTTATCAAATGATATTTGTGTGCCAAACCATTCACCACCTCGTGCCATGCCAATATTCATCGCTTCAGGAGCATAAGATGTGTGCCTACATTATACATTATAAACAATTCATGATACCGTAAGTTTAATGGTATTCAATACAGGTTTTAAATAAACTTACCTCAAACTAGGCGAAATTTGGGGTTCGTTGCACGCTAGTGATATAGACAAATCTTCTTCATTATCTTCTACACGCCTTCCTCTAGGGTGTCCACTCGACCTATTTCTACGAGCACTCCTACTTCCGCCTTCACCATCATTTACAAACCTAGGCATGCGCGCCTCTTTTTCGATGCATAGCTCGAAGCTAAGCACATGAGGTGCAAAATAAAACATTTGTTGCATGGAATTGTCATCGTCAATTGGTATTAGGGTAGTCCTTCCTCCATAAACAGGCATCTTGTACTTCATACGAATTTTCCACAATCTTTGGTCCCATCCCAGTTTGTTTACCACTTGCATCTCTAGTTCCTCGTAAGTACTTGGCTTGTTAATAAACAATCCTACACTTTCACCGCCTTCGTATTCACCTCTATCAATTCCGCCACCATACATTAAGACAAACGGAACCATTTCTCCCGCCATCTCTTCTCACAAAACTTTTAAGAAAGAAAGGCTATCAAATATTACACAAATACAATATACTTAATTTCATACGATGCATCTACATTCATACGTATTTCTAACATATATTAAAAATATATATTACCTATAAAGACACGCGCGACGGGGTGAGGAGGTGGCCGGGGCGAGGAGGCGAGCTGATCAATGGCCGGGGCGAGGACGGCGAGGCGGAGCTGGCTGAGACGGTGCCGATGACGTGACGGTGCCCGAGACGGTGGCGGTGAGGCGAAGCTGGCCGGAGGTGACGAAGGTGGTGGAGTCGAGGGGCGACGGTGGCCGCCTAGGAGCTGGCCGGAGGCGAGGGGCGACGGTGGCGGGGCCGTAGAAGGACTCTGGCCGGAGGCGAAGCTGGCCGGAGGTGACGAAGGCGGTGAGGCAAAGCTGGCCGGAGGTGACGAAGGTGGTGGAGTCGAGGGGCGACGGCGGCCGGCGGCGAGGGGCGACGGTGGCCGCCTAGGAGCTGGCCGAAGGCGTGGGAAACGCCGGGGCGAGCGCGGAGAGGCGAACAAGGTTGGCCGGGGCGACGGTCACCGCCTAGGAGCTGGCCGGAGGCGAGGGGCGACGGTGGCGGGGCCGTAGAAGGATTCTGGCCGGAGGCGATCGCGGGGAGGCGGAGGAAACGCCGGGGCGAGCGCGGAGAGGCGAACGAGGCTGGCCGGAGGCGAGGGGCGACGGTGGCGGGGCCGTAGAAGGACTCTGGCCGGAGGCGATCGCGGGGAGGCGGAGGAAACGCCGGAGGAAAACCAGACTTTCGGGCTCGGTGCGGCCGAGCCCGAGCCCTAAAAGTTAAATAGAAGGCGTCGGTTGAACCGACGCCTTTCAGTTATAACGAAAGGCGTCGGTTCAACCGACGCTTTTAAAATGCCTACGAAAAAAAGTGAAGGGCAATAAAGGCGTCGGTTCAGCCTTTCACCTTTCTGCGAAAGGCGTCGGTTGAACCGACGCTTTTCACGTTTCTGCGAAAGGCGTCGGTTGAACCGACGCCTTTCGGGTCAGTTTTTAAAAAAAGGCCACGCAGGCGCCAGCGGCCGCCTGCGTGGCTTGTCAGATACCCTCTTTTGCAATTATTTTCTACAGTAAGTCATTTTTAAATTTTTTTTTAATACCCTATTATATAAATTTCCCAATAAATTATGGTTTTATATATATGTGCTATATCTAATGAAGTTAAAGGGGTATATTGATCAAATAAACTAGAATAAGTTATTTTTTGAATTCTTTTCAAAATAGAAAACTGAGAAGGACAAACCATCTAAACTTGTCAGTAAATGATTTATTTTACATTTGTGCCATTAAATGATTAAATAATTATTCCATTATATATTTTGAAGAAAAATGCATTTTAACGCTCATGAATTTCTAAGCAGTATCCCTCTGGTTGAGGGGAAGTAACCATGTGTGTCAGCATAGTTTCCTTGGGTATACAAGCGTTTTTGTGGAGTTCCCCAGCATTCTATAGGTCTCTTGGAGCACCATATGCTACTGCCTATCCTCTTGGGTACACCTGTCAAGTTGCATATAATCTCTGTGGGGAGTGGTGGTTTTAACTCAAGACCTCCGCTTCTTGAGGTGCGGTCCTGGTCACCTTTGGTTATCTTAGGCCAAATATTTATTGAACACTATGTGGGGTCCAAATGCCTACTAGTCCGTGAGTACCCACTTTTTTGTTGTTACTATTTAGTTACTAGTCTTCCAGCCTGTCAGTTGGTAAACAGACATCGTTGGTCCTAATCTAGGAGTACGAGCGCCTTGCTCTTCTCAAAGTAGCACTTCAAATCTTCAGCTCTAAGGTGCTAATCAAATAGAGATTGAATATTAATAAACCTTCAGGCTATTGGAACATTTTTTTTTAGACAATAGCCTCTTATTATTAAATACTGCTAGTATCAGAATTTCAAATTATCAGACCTAAGATTTTTGCCTCTTAACACAATTCTAAAATTCTCAATTGTATATGGTTTCAATTAAGTTCTATCTTACGTTCAGTTACTTATATATAACTGCAATGAACAAGTTGCAACAGCTGCCATGGATGCAATAACTAATCTTGCTGGATCTCCTGGAGGAATTGTAAGATTATCTTGTCTTACATGGCTGCTATTTTGTCCGGAAAACGTTAACTTATATTTCTGTGCTGGCAATTGTGACTAGCGTATTATTTTCCCACCCAACAGTGATGGTGATATGCATATAAAGAACATAGCAGCTTGGTGCTTGTCGACGGTATGGTGATTATGCCTTGTTAATTCAATATCGTATTGCATTTCTAGCTTACAATGTGATTATCAAACCTTTACCGGGTAATAGGCCTTGTAATAGCTTCGAACCAACAATATGGCATTGAAAAAGACAGAAAGTAGGAAAAAGAAGTTCAAATGATGATCACAATATCACCCCACTAAACAGAGTTTTTGTTCAGCACAGTCAATGGTATGATACTCCAGTCCAGAAATTATTTCCATTTGGGAGTACAATGCCTTCTTATATATAAATTACTTTAGAGCAAAGAATAATTAGATGTTATAAACAATAGGATGGTTGTAGTTGAGGACAATATTTATAGCCCAGATTTTTTGTTTTGATGATAATACATTTATTGTTTAAAATGATACAGAACAAACATATAACCACTCAACTCAAGAAGGAAGTGAAACATCAATCATCCTTGATAGACAAGGAGTATTTAGCATTTCCATTTAATTTGGATGAAGATGACTGGTTTTAACAAATAATAAGCTGTAATAAGCCCCTTAGTCTAAGCCTAATGAAGGTTGATGATGTTGATGTTTTTGCTCAAAAACAAGTTTGTTTTAAATAAAAAAACACTATTGTTGAGGTCGTGAATAGTATGAATTAGAAAATCTTTCCATGGCATTGATAGAGTGAGGCCAGGAGAAATTTTAATTTGAACTTTAATCATAATCATAATCATAATCAATTAGCGCCTTTTCCCAACTATTTGGGGTCGGCGACACGGATCTTACTCCTCCATTCCAGCCTGTTTTGGGCTACCTCTTTTGTAAGAGATAGTAAAGTCAAATCCTTTGTTATTAGCTCCATCCAAGTTCTCTTAGGTCTCCCTCTCCCTCTTTTAGCATCGTTTACCTGTATCCCTTCTAATCTTCTCACAGGGGCATCTAGAGGTCTTCTTTGCATATGCCCATACCAACGCAACCTACATTCCCTCAGCTTCTCCCCTAAAGGCGCTACTCCTAGGCTCTCACGAATATATTTATTTCTAATCCTATCTCTCCTAGTTATCCCACTCATCCACCTTAACATTCTCATTTCGGCTACATTCAACTTATCTATATGACTCCTCTTTGGTGCCCAGCACTCCGCTCCATAGAGTATTGCAGGCCTAATGACCGTCCTATAGAACTTGCCTTTAAGTCTTTTTGGAACCCGCTTATTATACAACACTCCCGAGGCTGCCCTCCACTTCACCCACCCCGCATTTATCCTATGCACCACATCACTATCAATATCCCCTTCTTTATGGATAATGGATCCTAAGTAACGGAATTGATCACACCTTGGCACTTCTTGCCCATCTATTTCAACTAGGGCTCTATCTATAATTCTACCTTCCTTAAAATTAAATTCCATGCACTCTGTCTTAGTCCTACTTATTTTAAAACCTTTAGATTCTAGAGCAACCCTCCACAATTCTAATTTCGCATTTAAACCTACTTTACTCTCATCAATTAAAACTACATCATCTGCAAAAAGCATACACCAAGGTACATTATCTTGCAAATGACTAGTAAGCTCATCCATAACTAAAGCGAAAAGATACGGACTTAAGGCTGACCCTTGATGAAGACCTACCGTAACCGGAAACTCCTTAGTTTCCCCCCCAATAGTCCGCACACTAGTCACAACCCCTTCATACATATCCTTTATGATGTCTATGTAACCTCTTATGACACCCTTCTTCTTCAAAACACTCCAAATAAGCTCTCTCGGCACTCTATCATAGGCTTTTTCCAAATCTATGAAGGCCATATAAAGGTTTTGTTTTCTATCCCTGTACCTCTCAACTAACTGCCGTAGTAAAAGTATAGCTTCCGTTGTTGACCTCTCCGGCATGAAACCAAATTGATTCTCTGATACTTTAGTAACTTTTCGCAAACGCCCTTCTAATACTCTCTCCCATAACTTTTATACCTCTATAGTTTGTACAACTTTGGATATCCCCTTTATTTTTATACAAGGTTACGAGGGTACTCCTCCTCCACTCCTCTGGCATCCTCTTAGATTTCCAAATCTTGTTGAACAAAATAGTCAACCAAGTTAAGCCCACACCTCCTAGTGCCTTCCACACTTCAATAGGAATTCCATCGGGCCCTAGAGCCTTGCCTTTCTTCATCTTCCTTAACGCAGCACCTACTTCCTCTATGGAGAATCTCCTAAAATAAGTCACCTCTTTAACAAGACTAGACTCAAACTCTATCCCACTACTATAATTCTCATTCAATAAACGCTCAAAAAACTCACGCCATCTCTCCCTAATTTCCTCATCTTTCACTAAGACCCTTTGATCTTCACTTTTAATACACCTAACTTGCTCTAAGTCCCTACTCCTCCTATCCCTTAACTTGGCTAACTTATAAACGTCCCTCTCTCCCTCCTTCATCCCTGGCCTATTATATAAGTCATCAAACGCCTTAAATTTAGCTTCACTCACTATCAAACGCCTTAAACGCCTTAAATTTAACTTATAAGTCACTTACTTTGGCATGAAATATTTAAGTAAAACAGAAAATTTTACCAGTCTTTCACTAATGGTAAAAAGCATTTTTAACTTGTTTAGACGTGCTTTTTACCTTGATTAGACCAAAGTACTGATAATCAGTTGGATTTGTTAAAAAGGCTGCAAGCATCTTAGTGAACCATCCTAAACAGTGTAATTGGACAACTCGGTTTGGATAGTTATCAGGTGGACAAGGTTCACAAGAATCTCTTTCAGTGAACTCACTGGACAGACTAAATATTAAAAAGTCGCCAGATTTTGATTATCCAACTGGCAATGCCTCTGAAGAGGGGTAATGGAAGCTTCTGAAGCAGTACAATTGGAGTAGCTCAGGATGTCCACTTAGTAGAGACCATAGGACACAACACTCATGTGGTAGGGAAAAAGTTGAAGCAGTTCCCTTAATTAGTTTTCCTATGTATATACCTACTTATAGGGGAACTATGGGACAAGAAAGAGATTTTGGAGGAGTAATTGGACAAGGGTTGTATAGTTTCCTTTATATTTTCAAATGGTATTACCTTCAGTAGCACCGTATGTCAATAGGGTAAAAAATGAGAGAAAGAAGTGAAGGCAGCAGAAAAACAACATCCAATTACATATTTTCAAATGGTATTACCTTCAGTAACACCGATGTCAATAGGGTAAAAAACACTGAGAGAAAGAAGTGAAGACAGCAGAAACACAACATGTGACTGGCAACACCAAAAGTAAATAAACAGTTGATCAGATGGATTCCTCAATAGATGGAACATCTGTATTTGCTGCAAAGTCAGTAGAAGTTGATTAGATGATGAGAAGGCTGTTGGACCAGCTTTAAGAAAGCTTATTAAAGCTATTACCCTGTAGTTTGCGAGGAGCCAGTTGGGAAGTGTATAGCACAATGCAGATAGTTGGACACTATTCAACGTAATAGTGATGACGAGCCAGGTATTTCCAAACAGGTTAGGTAATTATTGATTGGAATTAGAGAAAAATCATATCAAGGTCAGGGTTTTATTCTCGCCCAGTGTGGTCGAGATTAAAGATAATTGTGGGTATGCACACGTACCTGAAAAAGAATACTAAGGAAGTTTTAAAACAGTTGAATGCAGTTGCTTACATAATTAGTGTCGTTGATCATCTCTGGAATATTTATGAAAAAAGGAAAGATAGAGGGAAAAAAAAGATAGGAAATGTAGGTAGTCAAGATGGTCGCCTGGACAATGAGCTGGCAAGTAATTAGAATATGCCTCTCAACTTCTCTGCTATTATTTTATTTAATCTTGTGTCCATCTGAAAATGTTTCTCAATCTTTGCATGTTAATGTTGTCTATGGGTTCGCTTGACCAATCACAAAGCACCAGCTGCTCTCTCTCTCTCTCTTTTTTTTTAATATGATGGAATTTTAAGAATTTTCATATTGCTGATCCTCTTTTTATTTAGTTTGAGACTTTTCCTGAACAAGAAGTTATATTTCAGGCTAAAATTCGAGTACTTGCGCTCATTGCAAAACTTTTCTCTGCTTCTAGTTATTTGGCATCAGCAATCTACAACTCCAACCTTCTTACCTTGTTTGAAGCAGAGGTCAATAGCACCCATGCTATGCTTATGACTTTGAGTGCTCTTGAATTGTTGTATGAGGTAACATCAATCTAGATTCTCGATGTAAGCTTGCTGTTCTAAGTGCTTAGGATTGCACCTATCCAGCAGTGCTAGCTGGATATAGTAAGAATTTGGCAGAATCTATGTAAATCTTAACCTCCTTGCTCTTTTATGATTCCTTTTAAAAGAATAGCGATAACTGGAGTGGGAATGGATGAGAGAGCCTTTAACAATGGTAGCCTCCAAATTTGAGTCCATCTTAATGGTCTCCTCAACCTTAGTTTTGGAAATCCATTTGCACTTCATAATATCATCCTCTGAACTCAACTCCATAGATTTTTAAGTTGAGTTAAGTCATGGGAGACCAATAAGGTTTGAATATTATGAACTTGTACCGATAACATCGTTTATGCACTGGTAATGCTCTATAAAAGGATTAATATTTACATATAGACATTAGTTTTGTGCTTATTAAGGTTAATGTTACTATACATACTTTTTAAGTTGGTTACACATATAATTGTAAGTGTAAAACTGCAATTTAGTTTCATAAAGATTCTTAATTATCTTGACGGCAAAGCATTTGTGTGTCTAGCCTGAGTTTCAATTCTTAAAACATTCTCAACTCTTAATCCCAGACCCCATTAGTGTATGAGTTTACATGTTTGTGGTTTGGGACCTCATGGAGTGAGGTGGGGGTGGGGCCAAGGGACGAAGATGATTATTGTTGATAACCACCAACTTTGGCACATTCCAAAGCATGTGGTTGTTTGTTTGAGATCGTGAAATCTGACATTGAAATGCGGTAGAAGCTTCACAAATTCGACATTGAAATCTGACATTGAAATGTGTCTCATGCGTCCGAATAAATTAAGTAATGTCAGTATATTTGCAGTGGTATATATAAAATGGGGTGGCAGAGGGTCGAATTGTATGTACATTTCATCACTTAAAACAGGTTTTAGCTGCTAACCTTAGTTGAATTCTTTCTCTACAATTTAGTTAAAATTTTCATTTGTGAAGTTGGCAGACTCTCCACATGCTACAGAATTCCTCTTAACGAGCAAACTGCTCCAGCTGTTGGCTTCCATGATTAGGTACTTGTCAAAGGAAAGGATGACAGACTACTTAAGTTATTTTTTGCACGCTATCTTTGGTACATAATCATTTGTTTCTTATCTTGTTTATCTTTCTTTTTACTGCAGCAACACATCAGTAGACTCTGCTCTCCGGTTGAGGGCAATTATGGTTACTCTCAAAAGAGAATACTTTTGCGTACATTGACAAATCAGGTAATACGTGTTATTTATATATAATATGTGATATATGTGAATATTTTAAGCTTGAAAAAATTTTAGTTTGGGTTAAACCTGAAAATACTATTTTAGAAAATATAGACTTTTTGCTACATAACAGCATAGAATGTGTGTAGTTCTAGATTATGTATTCAAATAAGCAACTCTCCCATGATATTAGTAATCTAGGTAGCTGATGGTTCTAGTAGAATTCTTGGATATAATACGCAAGACAACATTCTTGGAATTGCTGACCAGCTTAAGTAATACAACAAGCAAATAAGCCAAAGCCTACCCTGAGGATTGACTTAAAAAATGAGGTGTTGAAACTAAAGTTTGTCCTGAATTTATACACCCATATGCTAAAAATATGAAAGGGAAAAGTGTGGAGATAATAACAATAACATGGCCTGTTGTCTCAGGCATTGAAGATATCATTCTTGCCATTGATGAAAGACTGATATCACTGAACAATGAAGATACAGACGAAAGCGAGAGTGCACTTGAAGCGCTAGGTGATATTGGTTCTTGTGAGTATACCCCTATCTCACTTAAATAAGTTCCATTATATGCATATTTGCTTATCCTTATAATCTCATTCTTATTTATATGGAGTTACTTGTATGAAAGGTTGACAAAGGAACAATGTAATTGTTGTTATATCACATTTGAGTCAGAACTATATATGTGAGAGAATCAGAAAAACAAGTATTAAATGTAACTTTTCTGTAGCTGGAAATCAAAGCCAGAGGCAACAAAAAAGTAATAGACATTAGTGGTGGAAATGGATGACCATGTTCGTTTAAGGAGTCTGTAACGTAGGTTAATTAGAATCCTTACTACTACGTAACAAATGGATGCTCTATTTTATCAGCAAACAGTGGAGCAGCTTTACTGCTTTCACACCCAAATCCTTCAGCAAGGCACGTTGTAGTGGTCGCATTTGAACAGCAAGGAAGAAGTAAACAGCTGGTAAGCAATCTCTGGCCTTGTCTGTGTTGTGTTGTTATTCTAGTATTTTGATGGTGACATTTGTTAAATCTATTTGTGCTTTTTACAGCATATTCTGCACTTTTGTCTAATCTTTTCTCATATACATGAGGTGTCATTGTCTTAATGTACAAGTAGGCAACTTAGTGTTTGACTTGTGAAAATTATAGTTTCTGTGTCGGTTTTGCTTCCATTGTATATTTTACCTTCTCTTTTCATTCTTTCAATCCTTTTGTGATAATATATGTTGGTTGAGGTTGATATTATTTTGGAAAATAATTTTCTCATACAATGGCCGTGTCTATGTGACTTTAATTACCACAAAAAGGCAACTTAAGCATCTGTGATGAGACTTGTCAATTTTGTCATGTTCACCGAATTCTGAAATCCAGATTGCAATATTTAACCAGCTTGTTAAGTGGGACATTGAAAACTATACAATCTTAGGAATTAGTTAATTAACCAGCTTGAAGTTCTAAATTTTTTTATGTGGCAAAATGATTGTCTTGGGTCGAAAAGGACAGTGATCTCCCTAAATGGGTGCTGTTTTCACGTGAGCTGCACTTTTCTCTGTCCAATCAATACCCAGGTGTAGGGTTGGGATGGTGTACAAATACCATTATCTATAGAAAAGGGTTTGTACTTTGTATAAAATCTTTATTAGAGGATATTTTTTGTTAGAATTCATGAGCGTTTCTTGTGTGTACTCCTCTCATGAAGTTGTATTGCTTTGAGGATCTTATTTGGAGTAGTTGCCCATTAATGATTGTATTATGGTAGTAGCGATTTGATTTGTGTTATGAGTTCCAGAAATGGTATTACTGGAGGGTCACAAGTAAGTGATGGATTCCAATGTGAGAAATGGATTTTGGACGATGGAGATAAGAAGAATTTAGATAGTGGTTCACCTTTTTGGAATTTCTTCTGTCTAAATTCTTTGTTTCCTTTATACCCTTCTTTTTATCTTGGAATTATGCCTTTTTTTTTTTATTTTCTTAAGTTCTTCTGTAGTGGCAACATTATTTTCTCAAGTCTGCTTTGCTCATATTTCCCCAGGCAGCTTTGCATGCTCTTGCAAACATTGTTGGAGAGAGTAGCCAGAAGAAATGAAAATGCTTGATAATGATGAAGAAGAATGCCTTCGCTGGTTGATGTATGCAGTAGTAACAAGAAGCTCAAAGCTGACACCATCAGTTAGTAGTTTTTGGTTCCTTTGATACAGCACCTGACTGCATTAATTATATACAATGACATGCACTGTCAAATTTCAAGCCTGTCGCATTCAGTGTTCTAAATGCTTTGGCAGGCTTTGCTCCTCTCAATTTTACAACAGGACTCAGAAATTCATATGGCGGTAGGTGACTAAAAAACCATTATATTTTAAAGACATCTTCTCTTGTTTGATTTTTTTTTTGTCATTCATAAAAGTTACGTTGGTGAGATTTATGCCTAGATGTAGCTGATATGTCCTTAAGTAGCCCTATCAGAAATTAGCTGATGGACTCGACAAAGGAGATTGCTTTTCCAACTAAAATATGGGGGCATCTAGAAGATCGAACAAAGTTAAGGATTTTTGTCATAATTAATTGGAATACTGTTGCTAAGCAATGTGCCTCATTGAGCCAGAAGCTTCTTTGTTTTTGGTTTGCAATGTAGCTCATATGAGTTTAAAGTGGATGAAATCAATCTCTGTGCCTGAATAAGTCTTCTGTACTGACAAGTTTAGTTTTTTGTAGGGGAAAAAATGCACGATTGATCACTAAAGTAGCTCAAATGTCAAATTATACTTACTTAATCTCTTCTATAAGTTTTTTGTCTAATTCATGACCATTCCCATATGTTCCAGGCATATAGAGCTATATCTGGTTTAGTTATACGTCAGTGGTGCCTAATAGAGATATGTTCAAAGCAGGAGATAATTGATATAGTTACAGATCCCCACATTGAAACTACCAAGAATGGTTTGCCTTCCTCACCGTCCTTATGGTCCTTATGATTTTGCTCTTGTTTTAACATAATTACATGGCAAGATAGCCACATCACTGACTTGTTTTCCGTTTTTGTCTCTAAAACACAGTTATGGAAGCTCGTCAGAATTGTTGTTCTGCAATCTATGCTGCTCTGTTGGCTTCTAATAAACAAAACAACTCCTTATCAGGAGTAGCTCAGAAGGTACCTTGAGCTTTTCATTTCAAACAATATAAGTAAAATTCATCTAATTCATCTTGCACATTGCTTTGGGTTGGAAACATACATTTTTTTGTCAGTCTTCTGGAATATTGGGTCATCTCTGCTTAGTTAGTATTCATGTTTCTTCTTATTACTTAGTCTATGCCTCTCAGCCTCTCTCCCTCATTGAAAGCCCTTAGTTTCTCAATTGTGCTTCATATCAATTAATTGATTATCCATGCATATGGGCCTTGCATTTTTACCTTTTAGTAAACTGAAAGTCTTAACTGCTTGTCAGAGCCAACACTCAGTAATCTTCTTCGATTATTTTTTTGCTATTGACAATTGCTGAGTCCCTTCTGGTATTACCAATCATACCAAACCTTCATCTTATTCATGTGGCTCAAATCTTTGTTGTCCTACAAAGTCTACTCTACCCTTTAATAGGATCTTAAAGGTGCTCATTTTTCAGAATGGGCTGGGTTTTCTTGTGCCACGGAACTATTCTCTGCAAATCAAAATTCTAGTCCTGAAGGGAAGTGCCAACACTTTATTTCTAACTTACCTCGTTTCAGTTAATAACAGAGAGAATGAATCCAATTTGCAACGAAATTTGTGACAAGTATTGAATAGTAATGTTTCAGCATTCTTAGGGCGTAAGAGAAATTGGACTCTTTCCAGCCCAAAAGTAATGTTGAGTATCGGGAAAATATTGTAAAGATGAAACTCAGAGAACAAACTATGAACCTCAACTTATTTGATGTCAAAAACTGAATAATAGTTTCTGGCAATACTCTGTTTTTTATAATAATAATGGCTGAACTTGCTCATACACCGAAAGGAGGTTCCTTTTCCACCAATCAGAAAAATCCTGCCTCGTCTGGAAATATTGTAACTTTGAATAAATACATGATACCTGAACCTATCTTATCTAAGTGTTTGAAATTTCTTATTGTTTCTCCACGACTCACTTCAAGCGATTGCAGGAAATCTAAAAATTGCAAAATGTTCGTTACATGTAATTATAGAAAAGACCTCAGAAAATTTTGACTTATTTCTACTGCTTTGTCACTATTATATATCCTAGAGTGTGGTACTACGGGGAGCATAAATTTCTTCTTTACTTTCTAACAACTTAATTCTGGGGCAGAGTTCTACTGGGGCAAGCTCATTTAGTTCCCCGTGTCCGTGAATGAAACAAAAATATCTAAAATTACCTTGTTTAGTTATCTCCAGATTATAATTTTATTGGTTTGTAGTTGTTCTGCCACTGTTCTTTTCTATCTCCATTTCGCGTATGCTCAACTAAAGCCTCTTGGTCTTCTGTTTACATTCATTGTTCTTGTTCTAAATTTCCCTATTTGCCAACAATGACTGACTGGTTCATGTTTTACTGATTTTGAATGGTACATCCGTGTTCAGCTACAGGAAGCAGTTAAAAGGGGTCCTTATCTTGCTAAGGAATATGTGGAAGCTCAGCCTGTTGTAGTTACTGCTGAGAGATTTTAACCCAGTTCGGAGCTGAAGTTATCATGAGCTCATCTTCTATGCTGTATATAATTTGCGTAACAAGAAGTTTGTTCAAGGTGGAAATCACAATTTTCATATCGTGTTTTTTCTCCATGTATTGTGATGTCTAATCGGTTACGAAATATTTAGGATGCAAGAGCTCACTAGTCAGTGGTAGGTCTCTGCTCTTGCCTTCATAATTGAGATCTGCATGGACATCGGGCTGCCTCCTCCCCCTTTCTTCCCTTCACAGTTGGTTAGGTGATCCATCCTCTGCCGCTCACTGGCCTGCTGACACTGGCATTTGGACGTTGCTGGTGCAGGGGTCAAGTGGAGAAACAGCAGCATGTGGAGTTTTCACTTTTTCGTAGTAAAAAGATGGAAGGAGTTAAAAAGTGTTTCTAGAATTTTTTTTTATTTTTTAAATGTTTTTTGTAAAACAAAACCGGAAACCGACTTACGGAATCATACTAAAGGAGTAAAGGTGTTGGGGACTTTATACGTGATTTGCAAGCTTACATAATTTTAGAATCATTTGATCTTGGCATGACCGGCAATCTTTTATGGATATATGGACTAAGGGGCTGTTTGGGAGGCCATTTGATGATAGTAAGAAAGGTAAAGTTTTTTATTTTTCTTTTTCCAAATAAAATGAAAATAATAGTTTGTTTGGCAATGCTTATTTTTTGCATTTTCCTTTTAATCATTTAGGATGTAAAAAGTTGTTTGGGGAGGAAACTTATTTAAGTATAAAAAAATATTTTCTTAGCCTTTGAGTACCATTTTTAACTAATCATGGGTTTTGGGGATTCAAAAGAAATACATGAATGATGGAAAGGTAACATGGTCATTTGTTACAAGATTCTCACGAGGACATTCACCTCATGAATGAAAATGGTCCCTTAAATGACTTAAATGATCATTCACTTCGTAAATGTAAATGAAAATAAAAATGTGCCTCATAAATATTTTTTAGTGGGAAATGGCCTCCCAAACAGCCCCTAAAGGGGCCGCATTGAAGTTCATTTACCTCTACACATATTTACAAGAGTCAGGCTAGCGCTGTGCACGGAAGGGTAGGCAGCTGTCCGATCAGTGGGGTCCACATGATCTGATGGCTGCCTGCCCTGCAGCGCAGGCTAGATTTTTCCTCTTTGCAATTGGTGAGAGTTTACATTTGTATTTGAAGAACAGAAACCATTGTTTGAATAGTCCCGAATGTTTGATCTGGTTCTATATTATAGTTTTGGAGCAATTCTTTCTATAATTTCCTGTCAATTCAATGCTACATCTCATCTTTGTTTTTTGTCTTGCTGAATCTCTATCCTATATTTGTTAAGAGCTTAGTTGGGTATACAGTTCCTATACTATGAGATGCACATACCATAGATCATTTATAAGCCCTTATTATATGCTTCAAGCCTAATGTTACAACTTATTCACGCTCATGTGGGTCTCATGAGGTCACCTCAGTGTCGTTGGGGAGCATGCGTAACACTTCAATTAAGCCAATCACTGCTTTTGAAGTTTGTAGATGACCAGATATGTGCAAGCGTCTTGGTAGGGCTCTTTTTTTGGCACTGGTGTCAATAGGGCTCTTATCTTAACCTAGTCTTTGGGTGAGGAGGGGGAAGAGGCGTTCCCAAATTCCATTCTGATTGGATGACTAGCAATCTTAAAGTCAATACATAAATCGGCGTATAGCAAAGTACTCTTAAAGAAAGATAGTTTGGGATTTCGTGGTCCCTCTTTATGTTACTTTGAATTTCGCAGAAAGAGTTTCGACAGAGAACTTTCCTCAGGATTTGTCTAGGAAAAACAAAAGAAAGGAAATCATCAGGATTGCTCCTGTAAGGAGATGCCTGTGTAAGTAGTTCCTATGTTATAAGTATAGGCAAACCTAATAAAAAAAAGTATAGGCAAGCCGAAACCATGTGACTGGGATGACTTGTGACCAAGGAGTGATTTAGCAAGCAAAAAAAAAATGCAACCCAGGCAGCATTCAAAGCTGAAGTGCTCTCACGCTAGTCGCATATTGCCTCTCCTCTATAGCGGACGTGGGATACAGCAGCGATCTTATTGTGTTTTACAACATTGGGGTTAGAACCAAGTCTGGAATGATCTCTAAAGATTGGAGGAACCTACGCTTGGACCTTACCCTGGAGAGTACATGGCAGATTATGTTGTGTACAAACCCATGGCCAAATGGGGCCAGACGCTTTCATCACGGTGCACAGGGTGAGTCACATAGTATTCTTTGAAGAAAACTAACAACTTCCATCACAGCTTATTGTAGAAGTTCGCAGTAAACAAAATTAAGAGCTGCACAATATTTTGTGAAGCTGCACAATATATTGTCTGAGATAGTTTTCTCTCAGACACCGTATTCTAGTAGATAGTTTCCAACATGTAGAAGAGCTGCAATCGTGCACCACTTTTCACTCATGAAGAGGATTCCTATGGGTGGCTGTTCCCCATGGGAAAGTTCTCTACTAAGTCAGCTTGGGAATTTGTTAGAATCCGCACCCAAAAAGTTGATTGGTACAACTTAATCTGGCGTAAGCATAGGATTAATCGCCATGCTTTCTTTTCATGGCTCATGATGGACAATGGTCTTATGAGTCAAGATAACATGGCAAAGATAGGATTTCAAGCCAACAGATGTGTTAGAAACTTCCTGTAATGAGTCCAGAGATCATTTATTTTTCACTTGCATTTACTTAAAGATGGCTTAGAAACTTCTTGTCTCGAGCTAGTGCAGGAGATTAGTATTAGATTTTGGAGGGGGAATGAATTGGATTTCTTTGAGACTAACGAACTCGCAGGTGTCTTCCTCAAAGCTGCTTTCCCAATTTATATCACCTTCATATGAAGTGAGAGAAATCAGTAGATATTCGAAGATAAATCTCATGAACTTCGCAATTAGCTAAAGCTTTGATCTGTCAAACCAGACATGTCCTCAAGGCCTTTGGTCTCAAAAGATCTCATTATTCAGTGCTGCTCCTTTCTGCAAGAACTTTGGAATGACTGATGTCTTCGATTTGTGATTTTTATTTTCTGAGTTTCTTGTGGGATGGAACCCCTTTGTTGGCCTAATAACTTTTGGCTGTCTTGTCACCTTGAACTAGGACCCTTTCTATAATGCTCTGCTGTCTTCCTTCTCCTTATAATGAAATTATTTAGTTCTTGAAAAAGGGCATATAAAAGGCTCAAAGACTTGATCAAATTAATAATTGCAGGGCACCAATACTAATCGATATAAGAGGCGGTTCAAATTAGTCTCATAAGGCCAAGAAAGCCAGTACTTCTCGTGGTGAGGGTAAAAAATCTCTCAAACTGATGGGGGGGGGATCTAACCTTATATTCAATTGGTAAAACCACAAATTTACATGATCACACAATGCCACATTCAAGGATATGCACACACAAACAAGCATTCTGAAAGTACAAGCATACAAATTTGCTATTTAGCTGCTCACAAAAGCACTTAAAAAGTACTTACCAGTTTTTTTGTGCACAAAGTTCAAGCCAGAAGACATTAAGATTTCTACAAACCGTGAACACATTTTCTCTCAAAAAGCTCACTTTCTTAGGCAGTTATAGGAGTGTACCAACCATGGTGGACTTCCACCGCCTTCTTTCTTCTGGCAAGTCGAGACTTCCTGTGAGCTCCAGTGTTCCGGTGAAGCGTGCCAGATTTAACTGCCTTGTCAATGGCAGAGTATGCTTCTGCAATCAACTTCTCTACTGGAACGATTTCTTCTGCCTGTGCTTGAGATTTCTTTCTAAGTACATCCAAGGCTTCAAATACCTGATAAAAGAACCACATACATACGTAGTACCATTTTTCTTTGCTTTCAAGGCTGTAGAATAGACCTAATACGTCAAAGGACTACAAATGTATCAATCCTATTTACACAATGTCTTCTCCAATGTATGGAAGTATGAACAAATCCATTTGTTACACATCTCAGACAAGGTTTCGGAAAAAAATAAAACCTCACCATGTAAGACAAGGAAACCTAGGGAAAAGGTAGTCATTCTATAGCAGCTATTCAGTATTATCACAACTGAAAGCATAAGAAAGAAGGTACCTTCATACATGTTCAAATGAAAAAACTATCATCTTACAAGCAATTTAAAATTTGGCTGAATCGTACTCCTACTTGGCTAACGTGGTAACTCATCATTACATATGGTGCACTCCATGGTTTAAGGAACTACATGTGCACCTCCAATATTATATCTTCTATCCACTCTTGCTGTAGACATCCGTCCTGTTCTTACACATACAAGCTAAGGGCGTGCGCGATTGGCTAACGCGGTATGGTAGAAGCAAAGTGGCTTTCCGCCAGGAGAGTTAGGCGGAAAGCCTCGTTGAGACGTTTTGCAAAGGAGAAGCAAAGCCCATACCGCGTCAGCCAAACGCGCCCTAAATTACCAAGTAAACTATTAGTCATCTTCCTATTCTGCTTTCTTCTACACTCTTTGAGGAATATCAACAAATATGTAAAGTTCTATTTACACAATAATCCATCCAAGATGAGCATTGGAATGTCCCAAGTCACACAATGCCACATTTCTAAACACATGCAAATAAATCATTGCGTCAATTTGGAGAAGTTCAGAGAAGAACCTTCTTCATGCGAGTTTTCATCTCGGACTTCTTGGCTTTGTTGTAGATGCGCCGCTTCTCAGCCTGCCTAGCCCTCTTTGCCGCAGAATCAGCCTTCTTCGGTGCCGCCTCGCAGACGATGGAGTTACGATTAGATTTTTGGATTGGCGCCATGGACAAACTCCCTACAACATCACAAGAACTCAGGCATTCCTCTATAACACTAGCAAATTAAGAATAATACCCAACAGAATTCGCAAAAATAACAAAGACCCAGATGCAGATGAATGACAAACAGCTGAAAAATAATGTAACTTCAATGACTTAGAGCAAAAAACAACAAAGACCCAAATGCAGATGAATAAAGAACAGCTAAAAACTCATGAAAGTTCAATACAAAAAAGAGCACAATTAGGAAAAAAAAAAAACAACAACATTAGATTTGAAGAAAAGCAGTGGAGATGCAAGACTTACTACTCACGGAGAAGGCATTCTGGGAGAGGCTAGTGGAGAAGGCGAGAGACTTGAAAGAGGATTGAATGGGGAGAATGCGAGGACGAGAAGAGGTGAATGACAAAGCCTGAGGCTTGCAGGGAAGAGCAACGCATGACAAGCCCAGGGACTGAAGAGCCATTGTTGGCCTCTCTGGTGCTGCTCAACAGGCGCTTCTCTTTTTCTCTTGTGTTTTATCCGATAAGGAGATGATGCGTGTGACTGATGAACCTGCAGTGCAGACCCCTTCCGTGGGCTCTTGGAAGAAAATTGTGGACTAAGGCCCATTTAGCCACTGTCCGTAAAATCTTTTATGTAGATAACTAATAAAGGGTTTGAGCCCATAAGGATTCTTGTATATAAAGGGGTTTTTTTTGTTGACTGGCCACGCTCCCATAGGGAAGGGAAAAGGAAAAATTATACTCCTTCCATCCAAAAAAAATGGACTAAGGCCGTTTAGGACGTGATAGGTATTTCAGGACGGGGGGAGTACACATCATCATAGATAGTTTGTAAGATGCAAGGGTGTGGGTAGAATCAGCAACCCGAATAAGACTGAGGGGCCGTTTGGGGCGTGATTAAAAACAAAATATTCAGATGGGTTATAGGTATTTCAGGATGGAAGGACGTGTTTCAGTTGGATGTAAAAAAAAATATGGATGCTATAGTGGATATCCAAAATCCAGTTCGGATGTTTTACAATAATCACGTCCCAAACGGACCCTGAATTACAAAAATTCACCAGGTCTGCCACAGAGTTAGCTTCACGAAAGCAATGGCATACCCTATTATCTTGAAAGTGCCACTCACTTGCCTAATTTTACAAATTATACCCCTCAACTTCAAGGAGAACAGTCAGGATAGGAAGGGGGTTTTTCACACAACATGAAATTGTCCCGTTCCAGTCTTTGCTTTCCTTGGTATGCATAGGTTTGTCTATGCAATGTCTTGTGAGCCCAGTTAGGAAAATATGCGTCTGCAAGCCCATAACGGGACAAGGGGGGTTAGTGAGTTGGGAAAAGGAAATCATTTTAGGAAAGAAGTTCCCCGTATTTCCTAGGGAATCTTGGGGCTTTGGATAAATACTAAATTGAAGGAAATAGTGAAGTCAGGGAATTGATTGCTTGCCCCTCAGGGGGTAAGAATTTCATTCACAAATTTTATGTTGTCTTGGACCTGAGCTTGGGAATTGTATCAAGAACTCTCAAATACGATTCCTGCTCACAAGCGAGTCTCGTTAACCCAAGAAAGCGAGAGACTTTTGTGATTTTACCACCAGAGGATCCCCCCATGTGAAATTTTGGAAACGAGTACATTTTCATTCATCTTTCATCATATTTATACATGTTAACTTGACAATTAGTCAAGGGAAACGATACAATAGTCAAACAAAACAACTATGACAATGTCAACAATTTTAAGCTATAACTATAGAAATTGTAGTTGTAGAACGACTCTATAAAGGTTGTAGGCCGACCTTCTTAATTACAATTGGTTTCTTTTGACACTCCGCATCAAGTTGGAGTATGAGTGTTATCAAAAACCAACTTGTGAAGAAGTGGTTGGAATAATTAACTGCCAAAAAATTTAGTGATCGGATGAGCAATCGTGGTATAATAAAACTGAAGAAAAATCTTTGGCAAGCCAACTACAAGCATGGTTTTAAAACTAGACCAGACCGGCCGGTTCGACCTTGTTCGACAGGAGTCGATAAGTTTTTCAAGCTGGGTCGTCCAGGTCGGCAGGCTTGATTGACCCAATATACCCAGTTTAACCTGCCCGGTTGAACCGGGTCAAACCGGACCCAAATTCATTTCCAAACAATTTCTTCCATTTCTTTTTCTTGTAACATTCTTTCATTTTCTTTCGACATCGATCATGGTAGAATCTCCTACTGTATATTCTTTTTTTTATATATTTTAAAAAAATATTTATTTTTTATTTAAAAATTTTACATTTTGTAATGTGGTTGTTTTGTTTATTAAATTGCTACACAAGGAACATACACTATGCAAATTTTTTATTTTATATCATATAAAATTTTAAAGTTTTAAGGGAGGGGGTTATCCAATTTTTTGTATTGATGATGTCAGCAACTGGGTTGACCCGCGGTTGGACCTACTCCGCAAGAATTCCGGATTAATGACTAGTCCTGTTTTTAAAACCTTACTACCATGTAGATACTTGAGTCCATAAAGATGCTGGCTAGCGATCAGCATAGATGGGTCTCCCCGTTTTTGCTAAGTCTGAAGGGAAGAGTCATGAAGATTCATTAATTGGTCCACTACATGCTTAACAATTAGCGTGTGTGTGACCACAAGATGCACTCGAGGACTAAAGACAAAGCGCCACTTGTGGGCCCCATGTGAACCCACAAGTTTTCTCAAACTTTATTTGGACTTTCTCTTTGGTAATTTAAGCTTGCACCTTTCCACCTCTTAGCATGAGTGGCTAAACCCTAGAAATAGGGCTTTGATGAACCCTTTACAGATGCTTGTTTGTATTTCTATTTTTGTCTGAGATTTGGTCTTCTGTATGAACAATTGCATGAATGAGTAAAGGTGTGACTTTTAGAATTTAATATGTTTATTCAATACTCATGTCTATTTCATTTTTTCTCTTTAATTTAATTTATTTGGTGTTGATATTCATTTTTATATGTGTACTTCTGGTCTCAAATAGGAATTTTATGCAATAGTTTTAATGTAGTAGTAGAAGAATTTTGATGGGTTATACTTGGTGAGATAATCCATGTCTATTATAATAAAATAGTGTAGATATGTTATATTTGCTAGATAGGCCCTATGATTGGGATTCTATTATAATCTTCTTGAATTTTTCTAATGGGTTAGTTAGGATCATTGGTTTTATAAGCAAGATTGGTCTTAATCATGGATAGAAATACCTACAAGTGAATCTATTGGTGGAGTTAATAGCCCTGGCCATTCTCTCAACCTTCCCTTTATTTACATTTTTGCTAGTGTAGTAAAAAACCCCATTCTACTTTAAGATTTGGTAGTTAATCATCCCATTCCTATGGATTAGATTCGACACCCGCTATACTTACCCATGCTCACATGGACATGGACTCGTATACTTGCCAGGTTTAATTTTAAAACAATCAATATGGACCCATATAGTTTTATCCCAATGCAAAGGTGGGATCCCTCTTGTCTAGCCAATGTAAAATCAGCTTGAACTAATCTGTTTTCAGATAGAGCTGGAAGTTGGAAATGGAAGGCAGTCTGAGGTCACATTAGAGGTGATGCATTAATGCTACAGTGATACCTCTGTGAATAACAAGCTAGATGGAAAAAAAACAAACTGATGTCATATTCTTTACTATAAAACACATTTCAAGCTTTCAACTCTGAAGATACAGGAAAAAATGACAACAGAAGGCTTGAGTGGGCCTTTTTTTTTGGCCAATGTGTATGCTTTTTAGTTGAAGCTATGGGCTATATATGCTTCCTAGCTAAAACAACTTGACCACAAGGGTGAAGAATCTACTTTTTTGAGGACTAAACAATTTGAAACTATTTTTATTCCTGTCAAAGCTATCCCACCACTGATTTTATTCTATTTCTTCCTTGAAAGCTAAATATTCCATGAGTAATACAACCCGCTTGAATGAAAATAAAACATTTGATTTGACATTAGCTTCTTTATTTTATTCTTGTTATTTTTATTTTGTCATAGTGCTATCTCTATATAAACCACCATTTCCATAGAGAACTTGCCATCTGTGAGAGGGAGTGAGAGATGAAGAGCATGAGGGGGGAAGTTGTCCTGAATATCCCTGCAGAGAAAGCATGGGAGATGTACAGAAACAACAAGATTGTAAGCAAGATTAACCCAGATATGCTTGCTGGTGCTGAGTATCTTCAGGGAGATGGCAGCCCTGGGAGCTTGAGGCTCTTCAGGCTGGGTCCTGGTAATATCTGCAACCCATTATTTTATATGTACTCCTTCTGTCCACTGAAGCTTATCCGAATTTGAAAATGAGTGAATTTATTGGACACTAAGGCCCATATAAAAAATCAGAGTCCCTGCAGCTCCTCTTAGGTATTTTTTGGAGCAAAGCAACCCATGTTATAATGTATCCATTTTTTTTCAAATGCAACATGCTTCATTGAAACCAGGGAATCAGCTCAATAGCCCATAATATCAGTTATTTCTCTCCTTCATAAATTAATTAAAAGTCTCTTTATATATAGTCATAAAAGGGGGCTATTCTTGATTATAATATGTATTCCTAGTTCTTAAATATCCAAGATTTGAGCATATGGTCCTTTATTCGTCCTGCATTACTTTTTACTGCTTCAAGTGATTGAGCTAAATTAATTTGATCCAAACACAGTTCAAATCTTCTAATGGCTCTTATCTTATTGAACTCAATAACACCAATATTTTTTTATCGTTACTACTAGGTAAATATCTTTGATTCCTGCATGACTTGTCTCTCACTGTATAGTCTCCCTCCGTTCCACATTAATAGTCCAATTTAGTTTTCCAAAATGCTTATTTTATAGTTCAGTTGAAAAACCAAATAGAACAATCAATATGGATAGGAAGTTTGACTAATCATTATAAGATGTGCTTGTTAGTGGGCCCTTCATCCACATGGGCTCATATTTGATGCATGCCTTTAAGATCATTTATAACGATCTATTTGGAACACAAATTTAAATGTTTAAAAATGCAGCTGTTCAAAGTTATGTGAAAGAATCAACGGAGCAGATTGAGAAGGTGGAGTATGGGAAATCGGTCACATATCGAGTCATTGCCGGAGAGCTGAGCAATATGTATAATCCTTATATAGTCACCTTCTCCTTCTCTCCAGTGCCAGGGCAAGAGTCAGGCAAGTGTATCGTTGAATGGAAAGTCGAGTTTGAGCCGTTGTTGCCGGCCACACCGCCACCGGAGAAAGCCAAAGATGCTGCTCTAGGGTTCATCAAATCGTTCGAGAAATACCAACTTTGCCTATGAGGAAGTTGGTCCAGAAGAGGGGCTGTCACTTATGCAGGGGATGTATGAACTACTAAGCATGTGCTGTATGTTTAACTACAAGATTGAAGAACTTCTTCGTCATGTCTTGATATTCAAAAAAAAAATATTGTCATGGAGAAGCTCACCATCTCATGTTTGATCTAGATAATTAATCTTATTTATTACTCCATCTGATCACTTTTAAATGGGACTACTACATAATTGGTCAATTTTATTGAGATGTGAGGTCCATATTAAAAGCAAATTTTCCGAGCAAGCGAGACACCTTTCATCGTGGAGGCCTCTCGACCTAGAACTTGACCTAGGGTCGCTGTCGGCCAGCCAACATCGACATCTCCGGCTGCCCGACTAGAGAATAATTATGGAAGAATATCATCTAATATTGGTACATATATTTTACTAATTGTCTCAGTTAAAAGTGGTTCGAGGGAGTATCTGTTTATTTTGGTATCCACGTGTCATTTTGTTGAATCAAGGTGGAATCTATGCCGAATTGGGGGGGCGGGGCAGGGCTGTTGTGCCAATATACTACCGAGTGAGAACGGAAGAGAAGCCCATGAATGAATGGAAGTCAATACATGGCCTGTCACCCGAGGGACTGAAGATGACTCGATATTTCCAATGAAGCTTGTATGGATTTTCAAAAAAGAGAAGTCTAACATTGCATGGCTAGGGAAAGAGAGGAGTAACCATGGAATGCCATATCGGATATTAGTAAAATATCGGCCGACCAAAGAGACGAAATATCGGAGATATTGTGTAAAAAAATATCGGTGGTCAAAAACTAGTTTTTACTATATATTTTCACAATCTAACTTCTAAAATGAGTTATACTAATTTAGACAAAGTATAGATTTCAAAATATGCATAAAAATGTATATTAGGATGGGAAATAAAAGGGAAATTTTTTTTTCTTTTTTTTTAAAAAAAATTTATATCGGTATCGGGCCCCACCTGATACAACGATACCGACCTGTATTATTTTTAAAAAAATTTTAAAATATCATCGATATCGGTTTCGGACCATATATCACCATCTTTTAAAAAAAGATCTGATATATCGGTTGGAAATTGATATCGGCAATATTTTAAAATTTTTGAAAAAACAATACCGGTCGGTATCGTTGTATCGGGTGGGGCCCGATACCGATATATCGGCCAGCCGGCATTCCATGGGAGAAACACATTTTTTTATATGGGTCTTATATAGTAAAATTCACTAATTTCTTTAATGAGTATATTTAGAGTGGAGAATGGTAAACAATATACCGTACAAGGTAGACTGGTAAATAGAAGTACAAGTGCAATTATTTGGCTCGAAAGTTTTAATACAACCTGCATTTATCAATATGGTTTGTCATGTCATGCATTTGGAGGCAATTCCTAATGTATCTAATGTGATGCTAGGCAGTTATTTGGTGCTTATTTGTACCATACTGTAGACTTTAGATGTATGCGTGTCCAACATTTGGCTGCGATTCTGAGGGTGTTGTTTTTTCATCGGTATATTATAAATGATTTATCAAGTTAGCATGTGTTCAGAAATGCTCGGACTTACTAGAACTTGTGAATTCTCAAAACTTTCATGTTAAGACTACACTTAATGCATGTTTCATTTATAGATGAGAGATTGGAGAAAACTAATATTGTAAATACTCCCTCCACCCGAAAACATTATTAGCATGAAGAACATGACAATGATGCATTCTGCATCCAGTGTCTCGACTCGACCCGTATTCTATGCCTCTGGGCGGCCTTCTGTCACCGTTCCCAATGCCTCCCTCGCCCGGCAAGTCCAATAGTCGGCTTTTCTCCTTCCTCCTCCCGGCCTCCATCATGGCCCTCACCATCTCCTTCTTCTTCTGTTTCATCGCAGTTACTACCCTCATCTGCATCCCCATTGCCTGATACTAGGATTTGAGGAAAGTGAGAAATTAACAGAAGAATCGAAAGGAACTATGGCTGGTCTCAGCAGGTCGAATATCTTTGGTTTTTTTGTCATGCATTTGATGTTGGGATTGTCACATATAAGAGGGCTAAAATACTACTAAATTATTCACATAAATTGACAAATATACACAAGAAATACTAGAATGAGTATAAGAATTAGAACCAGGTTCGAGGCACGCTATGCGTTGTCCTTGAAACAGATACGCCGCCCTCCGTGCACAGGCGAATAATAGCGTTCCGTTCCCGAGATACAACGAACCACACCGTTAGTTTAAATGTGCACTTCAAATCAAACTGACTGGATCTCAATCAGCGGAGATTCTATTGCTCAATGATGGACCAAGAATCAAGAGAGAAGAAGAATGAATTATTTTGTTGTTTCTGTCACCCTTCTCTGCAGAAAATCGTTCTATTTATATGAAAGAACACTGTTGGGCCTTTTCTGGAAGAAGAGACGCACTTTTTCGCAGAGAAAACGGCCATTTACTCGCTGTAACCGCTTAGCCGATCGATTGTTTTATAAGCCGATCGATCGCTTTGCGATCGATCGCCTTATTTAGCCTAAAACTACGATCGATCATTTTATTGCGGTACACAAATCCTAAAATTCCAGTAACTACGATCGATCGTTTTCAAAACGATCGATCGGGCCAATGCGGAAACAAAATTTCAGAAAATCACAGTAACTACGAACGATCGGTTTATCACGGTCGATCGTTACACGATCGATCACGTTATTTCGCCGATCGATCGCAGCATTTTTTTAATTAAATTATTTAATTTCAAGTCAAATTTCAACATTTGATCCACCGGGAAGCTCGAGAACTGAGCCACATTAAGGGACTGCTGAACTACGGATGCTGTTGAAGATGCTTTGGTCTGATTTAAGGCAAGATTCCAATTAAAGGCATTTTTAGACTTAAGTTCATAATAATTCGGGATACGGAAATTTCGGATATACTAATAATATGTTCGGACGGAGGGAGTAGTTAAACATTACGGGTACTCAATGGGTGTTGCAAGAATTTATTTTAAAACACAATGTAATTTAGTAGTACCAAAATTTTGACTCGTCACTCTAATTGCTGCTTATAGTCATTGAATAATGCTATTTCTCCCGCTTAATTATCATGGCCAACCTCACATGCTAGTGTTGTGAAAAGAAATGAAATTTGGAGCCCTACAGCATTCCCATGAGGGGCATATGAGGTGGCCATGAAAATAAAGCGGGAGAAGAAGCATTTTTCATATTCATTATATTATATATGGAGTATCATTGAAGTCAACTAATATACTATCGATGTGTGAGAACTACTTGCGCCATCTTGCGTTGATGAGGTCAGCCAAGAAGGCGGAGTTCACAATTTCCCCAACATAGAAGAGCGAGCTCGTTGCATTGTAGAAAGGGTTGGCCATGAGTGAAGACTATTTGAATGTGTTTGATGAGTGCATGTGGTGTATGCATATATAAGGGTTTGTGGAAGGGGAGAAAGTCACTCGGATGCCATGCATGGATCTCTTTTCTTCCAATTGTATAAGGTCGTGGCAAAGTTTCGATCCTATCGATGAAGCCCAAGTGTGAAATTGGACTGCAACTTATCATTATTATGCTTTGAGTTGTTTATTGATTCTTTTGTTGCATTTTCCATGTTTTATACCGTTGTTTCTTTTTTTTTTTAGTAGAGGCACTTCAATAGCTCAGCCCTATACGTATGGACGAACTCATTGGCGCTGCAACGCAGAATGTGGGTTTGAAATTATGCAAGGATGCGACAGAGCTCATTCAAATTGGCAATGCATTTTTTTATCAAAGGCTAGCCAGTTAGAGCGGTTTTTTATCAGAAAAGTAAAAATATATGACAAATTAGTAAATATATTACAATGAGGTTTTCTTCACAAGGCCATTGATGTAGAAGCAGAAACTATGAAACTGTGTTGTCATGTTTTTCTTTTTTGAGGAAGTTGTCACGTTTAACTCCAAGACTCTACTTCAAAAAAAAAACTATAGAATATTGTACAACATCAAACTATCAAGTGTTTGATCCAGGTAATTAATCCACTCCCTCTGGGCAGCTTTAATAGATGCAATTAGGTCATTTTGAAAACCAATTGCATCCATTAAAAAATACCAGAGGGAGAAATTTCGGTTTAGGGTTGCTCCCTCCGTCCTGAAATTGATCCTCCATTTAGAGAAATGTGTGTCCTTTTTTTAGATGCTCTGTGTGGTTCAAATTAAGTAGGTCGTCAAACAAATTTTTCCACCTATTGGACTGTGGGCCCCACCATGACCGACTATTTTTTGAGATGGAACAACTAAAACAGGACGGAGGGAGTATTAACTTAGTTGGACTCTTGGGGACATCAGAGTGCTTAGTGAAAACGATAGAGAAAAAACCCATGAATGATCTGAATACCAACAGCAGTTGGTACATATGGGCTTGTCACCCTAGGGACTGATTATGGCATGATATTCATTTAGGTGACAGTCTCAACCTAGGATAAACGTGCATAATTTACTCCCTCTGGGCACTTTTAATAGATACAATTAATTTTCAAAACAATTATCTTTGTCACTTCAATGCATGTATTAACATGTCCTGTGCCATGTATATCAAGGCAATTTTCAAACATATGAATCTATTTGTATGAGGCTTTTAAGTGGTGCTTATTTGTAGCAAACTTCTTCGTATGTTGTATGTGTATGTCCAACATTTGGCTGCAATTCAGAGCCTTCTACTTTTGTCATTAGTTCTTAAATGCTTTTTTCATGTTCTTATGTCTTTAGAAGTGCTCGATTCACCTGAACTTGTGGATTTCCAGAACTTTGACAATGAAGGCTACACCCAATGAATGTTTGTTTTGTTAGGTGAGAGATAGGAGGAAACTAATATTGTAAGAAGTACTACTGAGTGGGCGATACGAGTCTTCATCTTAAATGATAATGCAAGTGGTACCCAAATTTATATGTATAATGATAGTAATTGCCCTCAATATTCCTTGTTCTATACGTTATTGATCAGGTTGATTACTTTTTTATTTTCGATTTCACCTGTTTTTGGTACACAAAAAAGGGTGGGTTAGAAGGGTGTTTGAGGTCTATGCACCTGAGCCTGTTTTAAATATGGAGGGGCCTGACCAGTCCTACAAATTTTAAGCAAAGTCGGATGGAATAGCAGGTTTATTCATTCGGGTTTCATGGTGCTAATTATTTTGATTTATTTTTGTGTGGTCTTTTGTGTTTTTTTTATAACAACAATAAGTATATTTACAATCTACATGCTCTTGAGCATAATTGTCCTGTACAATCAAAATGAAGGGCTTGGACGATTTCTTGAGGAGGTGTTTTTGACCAGGTTCCTGATAATTGAGTAGCTCCGAAATTTGCGAGAATGTCTGCCACCTGATTCTGTTCTCTGTAAATATGATAGAATTTGCTGAAGCAATGTCGATTTTTAACTCTTGAATTCTTTGACACGTACTGATGTACCATGGCCTTTTAATAGAAGAGGCATTAATGAGATCAATTGTGACCCTTGAGACCCTCGGAATGTGCAATTTTGTAATGTTGAGATATAGAGCCAGCTGGACTCCCAAGAAGCAACTATATACCTGTGCATGGAGTGCATTTAAAGCTTGTATTTGCCAAGCATAAGCAGCAATGAAGTCTCCTGTAGCGTTCCTGATAATACCACCAGCAGCTCCAATCCCATGATTATATTAAGTGCCATCAAAGCTAAGGCAATAATACCCCATTGGGGAAGATAGCGATCTATAAAATCTGTGTATTAGGCAACGATTACGACTAAAATGGGAATCTGAGATTTATGGAATAGCAGGTTTATTCATTCGGGTTTTATGGTGCTAATTATTTTGATTTATTTTTGTGTGGTCTTTTGTGTTTTTTTTATAACAACAATAAGTATATTTACAATCTACATGCTCTTGAGCATAATTGTCCTGTACAATCAAAATGAAGGGCTTGGACGATTTCTTGAGGAGGTGTTTTTGACCAGGTTCCTGATAATTGAGTAGCTCCGAAATTTGCGGGAATGTCTGCCACCTGATTCTGTTCTCTGTAAATATGATAGAATTTGCTGAAGCAATGTCGATTTTTAACTCTTGAATTCTTTGACACGTACTGATGTACCATGGCCTTTTAATAGAAGAGGCATTAATGAGATCAATTGTGACCCTTGAGACCCTCGGAATGTGCAATTTTGTAATGTTGAGATATAGAGCCAGCTGGACTCCCAAGAAGCAACTATATACCTGTGCATGGAGTGCATTTAAAGCTTGTATTTGCCAAGCATAAGCAGCAATGAAGTCTCCTGTAGCGTTCCTGATAATACCACCAGCAGCTCCAATCCCATGATTATATTAAGTGCCATCAAAGTTAAGGCAATAATACCCCATTGGGGAAGATAGCGATCTATAAAATCTGTGTATTAGGCAACGATTACGACTAAAATGGGAATCTGAGATTTATGGAATGCGAAGATGCTTCAGTCGTATCTTACACATCCATTCGGTATCATGATAATTTTTGTCCCCCTGGCTGAAAATAAGTTCATAGCTTTTTGTCCATAAGATATTCGTGATAGTCATGAAAGTCTCCAATGGGATACCTTTTTGCTTAACCTGCAAGGACCTTTGATCAACAACCTTCTATTATAAGACAAGTATCTAATAAAATCAGGGATGCTCTCAATGTCAGTGGGAATGGGGATGTCAATGATAGTTTTCCATAGCCTCCCGAAATATTCACAATGAAAGAATCAATGATAGTTTTCAACCTGTGAGTTACAGAAGACACAAAGATTATGGTATATATGTAATCTGGCATTCAAGAGGTCCGCTGTGGGGAGGCGATTTCTACAGATTTTCCATGATATATGATTTACCCTCATTAGTACTTTAGCCCTCCAAATATAGTACCATAGAGAGTCTGAAACAAGAGAGCCATAATTAAATAATTGTCTATATCCTGGTGAAACAGTGTGATTTCCTGAGGAAGAGTGACACCAAATAAGAGAGTCATGGTCATCAAGGCTAATAGGAGTATTAATAATTTTCCAAAACAATATCAAAAGGCCAGAGAGAAGATATTAATCCACTATCCAAGTACCATCCAAATTAATTAAACAATCAACCGTATCATTTTCCTCCATTAGATGAGAATGAGGGAGCATTTTGCCAGAGATCAGCCATCTGTCTTTAAATATTTTGAACTTTCACCCATTTGCTACTGACCAAAGGGAATTATTTCTAATATAGTCAATGCAATGTACAAATGTTTTCCAAGCAACAGAATCATGGTGTCTAACTTTAGCATGAAGAAAATGTCCATCTGTAACACTTAAAAAATTGGTATGTTTATTAAAACTGAAATAAGACACTTTGATGTTTGATTTTGCTATGTTTTGCATCATGATGTTAAAATATACGAAGAGAGCTTTCCAACGCCACCTACTAGGCGCAATTTGGAGTTCGGAGCAAAAAGATATGGAAGATTGAATTTTTGGACGCGATCGATTGTCAGGGTTACGCGATTGATCGGCTCTGTGTTAAAAACGAAATTTTGGCTGAAGCGATCAATCGTCTTGCTGACGATCGATCGTATCTACTGTGATTTTGATTTCGGTGAGTCTGATCGATCGCTTCGCTAATGATCGATCGTATCTACTGTATACTGAGTTAACGCTTGCAGCGATCGATCGTCGTGGCGCCGATCGATCGCCAATATCATAATCGCACGCGGAAATAGGCCGCGATTGATCGCCTTGTGCGTGATCGATCGCACCGTATAGAAAAATTGCAATTTTTGCAAATTTTGTTAGGATTTTTGTGGGAAATATATCATATCCTAATTAAGCTTGGAATGCACGTTCCTAAGAAGATCTTAGAGTATTCTTATTGGAGCAAAGAGTCCATGATATGGAAGGATTTGCTTAAAGAGGAGAAATCCCCAAACTCTATATAAACCCATGAGGGGTTGGCTTGTGTTATTAAAACCCTAGCTTTAGAACGTCCAGAGAATTATTTTCCTCCTTCCCACGTTCACTTTTCTTCTAAAAGTCTCTTCTTTGTGCGAGTACCACAGGAGCTTGGAGCGGGAGCTTGGTTGCGAAGCGAGGAAGGAAAACGATGCACGTAAGCGGGATCTTTGTGAGATAAGAGTAAGATGATTTTTCCCTTCTCTTTTCTTCATTTATATGATGTTTATAGTGTTCTTAATCAGTACCATGATATATTGCTTTGATTCATGTGAGATTGTTGAATTATGACTCTATTTTTCATTCATATTGCGATATGATCTTGCATACTTTCATGCTAAGTGTTGAGATGGGATTCATACCCAAAGTTGGTTGCTATATTCATTATATAGAGGTTAGAAGCCCTAATCTTGCTTTGTTGACCTTGATCACGTTGGTTCTAGTGTCATAATGGTTGTCTTGTATTAATAGTCCTATTTATAAAGCATTAACACATAAGACTGTTGTAGATGTTAAGAAACATAATAAAAGTGTATATTTTGGTAATTTTAGACAATCCTAGGATCTGTAATTGACCTAGGAGGGTAGTAATTATATCTGTTAGTAGTATATTATCATTCATAAGGTGTAAGTATGCGAGATACTTGAGTTTAATTAAGAATCTTAATCTCGGTCAGAACTATTTCTGTGCCAATAGTTGGTACTAAATAATTCATAACTAATTCAAAATAAATAGGAAAAATATAAAATTAGTGGGATTAGAAATTCGACTCGTAAGGTTATTATCTTTAAAAAATTCAGAGAATAAGTCTTACTGTACAGATTCCGGGATCAATCAAAAGAGGACTGATATGCAAAAGACAGTGAGTTGAATATGAGAGAAAATACTAGTACCTAAATAAAATTATGTAATATGGTATAAAGATAATTAATGTGTCAGGACTATTCTTTATACTATATGCTTATGGAATATCACAGTAAGGTTGGGTTAGATGTAAGCCAATTAGGTGGGATGATCCTTTAATCAAGAGAACCGTAACCGTCTATTTTTAAGATAGAGCGTTCAATGTCGGTTTGAAGTTCCACTTGAAATTCAAATCATCTAGGACTCATTTGTATTATTGTCTTTGATACACATATTATAAATCCTAATATTTATGGGGAATTTCTATCTAGGGTTGTGCATGAAAATATATATTGATAGTATTTATACTCTTATTGTGAGTTGTCATTATCCAAGGTGTTTGAATTTCTTTGTTACTCCAAAGAGTGAGTCTTATCCTATTAATGTTCTATTCATACTCCATGAGTGAGTCATTGTGGTAAAAGTTATCAGAAAGTTGAGACTTCTGCTGTTGTTTAAGCATCGTTTAGTCTAAAAATGACTTGTTTCTCCACTAAGGGTTCTTTTTGAAGATCTATTCTAGTGGTATGCTCATGAGCCATTGCTAGATCTTTGGCGATCTCCGATATTTATGGAACTTGGGTTCCTCATTGCCCGAAGGGAGGCAAATATGTACGTTTAGGCTGCATGATATTGCGGAAGGTCTGCAGTCTCCGCTCATTGTGCCCGTAAGAACAAATGGGGCCAGCATCCTTAGACACATGGCCGGGTTCCAAAGAGAGAACCTCTATGATGCTCTGGTAAGTAGCTACATGGTTGGTAATTAGTGACCAGAAATTGAATCTCTTTACACTTTAGATGCCTAGAGGTATTATGATTGTTTATTCTTCTCCTTACACCGGTGATTGTTTGGAGTCATATAATTTATTATCCTTTCTCTACGTTTGAGAGTCAGGAACCGTTGTTGACGGACATTTCTTTTTAGGTGTATAGACTTTAGGTTCAGACGAGATGTTGTTGAATATCATTATTCCTTTGTTATCTATTTTTCTCTTCATCCTGCTTGATTCATTTTCAGTGGGTTTTTACATCTACTGAGTGTTTCTATGAAATACTCATGCATCCTCTGATGCAGGTGCAAAAGAAAGTTAAGATCAGGGAGTTGCAGTAGAGAAAAGGAGGTTGGAGGAGAGTTTATTTATTGCTTTGCTTTAATTTGATGCTTATGACATTGTTGGCCGTTGTGAGCCATAAACTTATAGGTTTATTTTATTTGACTTTCTTGAAGGTTTATTGCTATAATAATGTTTAAATAGGTTCATTTCATATGATTTAATGATGTCTATTATTGTATTACTCTGAATGCTGGCATGACCGGTTACACATCCTTTTGGGATGATTATAATTGGTGGTGAAATCGACTATTCGGTCACGTGCCTGGGATCTCTGCCTCGAAATGTATTTACCTTGATGGCTTCCTCACTCCGATGGAGGTGTGGGATTCCGGGTCGTGACACCATCAGGAAAAAAAATCTCTCATACAAGTGGCCCATAAGGACTCTGAATTGCTTGCCAATTCCCAAGCCTTTTTTATCAGAAGGGCATCGTTGAAACGCCTCATGTTTTTCATGTCCAAACTCAATGTATGAAAACCTTTGTCCTTCACTTATGACCAATGAAAATTCATGGCTGTCTTATCAATCTCATCTAGAATTGAGGCAATTTGCGGGCTCCCGCTTATGTTCCAATAATGATGAATGTTTTCTCCAACTATTAATGCCTAAGAAATATATGTAGTTGCATAGGAATCTCATGTCTCCCTTCTATGGCAAGACTTAATAGCCTCTTTGAGAGCATTATTTGAAATCTCGGGTGTCCCTCCTATAGCCAGGGAACATGTTGGATCCCTATATATTGATCTTCTCCTTCTCTCCGGGGCTGGGCAAGAGCCATGTGAATGTATTGTCAATGAAAGCCGAGTTATAGTTGTTGTCGTGAGGGATGCCACTACCGGAGAAAGTCAAGGACACTGCACTCGGGGTCATCAGTTTTTTTTAAAAGAACCAATTTTTTCGAAAAAAAAAATTGCTTCGGTGGTCCATGAAGAGGGCTGGCCGAACTATGAAATTTGTGTTTTCATGTATGACTTCTATGTCATATATCCACATGGAAAGATTATTAGCTACACGACGCGTATGCTCACCACCCAACATGTGATTGACATGGCTCCCCAACTTGTCATAAGGGCCCACGAGGGACCTACAAATTGGAAGCCCTGTCCACCACCCATTGGTGATGAGCACAACCATCCAAGTACGCACCGCATACCTAATAACTTCTCTATCCACATGTAGATAAGCATGTTTTTTTATTCAGCCAAAAAAAAAATGATAAGCATGCTGTAAGCTATTGATCTAGTTTATTTTGAGTTATTTGGAATAGCTGTTGGAGCCAATGTATTGAGTGAGAACAATAGAGAAGCCCATGAATGAATGGAAGATACAAGTTTGAACGCGTTGTTGAAAAATAGAGTATGTAGTACTCAAGAGGGATTGCACTCTACCCGTCTGTGTTGAATTCAATAGAACCTGAAATTGCAGATTGAGATAAGATTATCCGAGGCACAGTGATCCAACACTGCTGACTTCGAAACTAATTAATTTCGGTCCATCTACCCAAATCAAAACCCATCTAATACTTTTGGGCCCACCATACCAACACAAAAACCAAACACACATCCCACAATCCATACATATAGGCTTGTCACCACTTTAGGGACTGAAGATGACATGATTTACATTTAGGAGGCAGCTGCAAAGTCTCAACTAAGTATAATTGTGCATATTTTACGATACACTATTTACGTAAATTAGAATAAATTAGTAGAGAATAACAAAAAGATATCCTTACACTCGTATAAGCTAGACTGGTAAGTAAAAGTGAAAGAATAAGGGCCAGTTTCCACACTAACAGCCCCTTGCAATGTAGGAATAGTTTCAATGCCCCATAGACAATCAACATGCCCAACTGCTCACACAGTAAAACCATTCATTCAAGTTATGGTTGAACCTCCTGTTTGCAGCTAAGATGAATGTGTGTTCTACATTTGGTTGCAATCCGGAGGCTTTTGCCTTTTTCATCAGTATGGTTAAGATGCCTTTACGAATGCTCCACTTACATGAACTTGTAAACTCCAAAAAACTTTCACAATGAACACTACAGCCAATGGATACTTCTTTTATTAGATGATGGATTGGAGATAACTAATGTCGTAAACAGTACTTGCATTTATCATGAAGCGAATGTAAGTGTTGCCCAAGTTCATATCCCTAGGATAAATTGCCGATCAGTATTAAATTTATGTTATTTGTGTTAATTGATTCTTTTATTTCTGTTTGTCCTTTTACTATTTGCACCGATTGAGCAGCTAGCTGTTCAAACCAAGTAGACCACATGTCTAATAACTAAGAGAAATCTTTACTCCCTCTTTTTTTTTTTTTTTTTTTTGCTAATAAAAATCCAATAGAAATTTGGTTTCTTAGTACACATTCATTTTGGACCAGTTTTAAGAATGCTCACTCCTATTACTAGAATAAAAATACTTCTTTTTTGCTAAGTTATGGTTGCTAGAATATTGGTATTAATCGTTGCATGCATTTAATCTATACATAGTGAATGCTAAAAGCCTATTTAGTAAACAAAAAATCCACTTTTTTTGTATCATACAACAAAATTCACATCTGCATGGACTGGTTAAATAATAATCCAGTCAGGTTTTTGGCATCTTGATAGACCATAATTTTCTTGTCTAGGAATCCTAATTTTCCTCGATAATTCCATCTCCGACATAGCGTCCACTCCCTTTACGACATCTGTTTCTTCCACGCCAACTTCTTGTTAAAATTCTTACTTACTGCTACTGTTATTGGCTTAAGGATAAGATATCTGTGTACCTTTTGTAAAGATGATAATAAAGTAGAAGAGTTTATGATCGAATCAAGCGAAACACTTTGTCCTTAAGACAAAATTCGCCCTCCCTACGGTGCTTAGGACTCTTGGGCATCTGCCTCCCAGGATAAGATGATCAACCACGTACTGTAGGAGCACTCCAAACAGCACACGCAGCGAACCACAGATGTGTAATGCTTTCACAGAAGAGAGGAGGAAGGAGGAAGATGAAAGTAAAAATCGTACAGAAAAACCCATTTTTACAAGCTTTATAGAAATTCCGTTAAAGCCCGTTGAAACCCTTTCCCGTTAAACAGACGTGTCCGTCCGTTAACGGTCATAAAAATAAAACGGACCCGTTTTGGTTAAACCAAAATAAATTAGAAAAACCTAACCCATTGAATTTGTCCCAAAATAATATTATCTTATTAACCCAACCCAATCCAACCCAACCCGACCCGGCCCGGCCGGTCGGCCGCGCGTGCGAACCGAGCCGAGCCGGCCAGACGGACGGACGGCGGTGCGCGCGCGCGTGTGGGTTAGCCCACCTAGGTACATGGGTCCAACATCTCTCTCCCCCACAAAAGTGGGGTGGCCCTTGGGCCTAACTTCTAAGGCCAAACTTGGACCTTATATACCATCCACAACTCTTCTTTAGTGTGGATGTGGGACTATTCATCCTTCACCCAATTCACTCATTCATATCAATAGTAAGTGGGTTTTAATATGGGTTATAACTCCCTTTTTAATACCCACTTCTAACAATCCCCCACATGAATGAGAATTGGTTGGATAACTATGCAGAAAATTCGTGAAAGCAAATATTGAGAAGATCATGCATGGGGGAGAGGTAGCTTTCGGTTTTGAACCTTCCTTTGTGAAGACTATCGGGTTTACTAGCTAATTAGTGAACGTGATGTCTTGAACTGTTCAGCCGTTTGTGTAAACCAAGACAATAGAAGTCACACAATCACTTCTCAGACACACTGTGGTTCTCATGACTTTATTCATTTTGGCCCCGAACAAACCTGGTTTTCATGAGTGCTCTAGAAGATTTAGCCTTAAAATCCTCATAGAAGTGGCCCCTTCACACTCATATAGGTGATTCTCATTACGAGCATCCTGCAATACCCCACTCGAACTAAGTCAAGCTATGAGAACCATTAAAAGCAAAGCTTATCCTGATTCATTCAGCAGGCATCACGATCTCATCATAGGAATGGGAACGAGATTTTATCTCCATAGTGATTCCTCTTGAATCCCCCACAATTCGGTTGTCCTTTTTGAACCTAGATCTTGGGATCTCCAGTCAACTAGGTTGGGTTGCCATTATGGTGATTCTTAATGTATAGGCTTCAAGCCCATTCCCTCGATGAATTGCTCACTTGTTCTTTGGTCAAACCCTTTGTAAGCGGATCCGCAATATTTTCTTTTGACCGAACATACTCAATGGAAATTATTCTACTAGAGAGCAATTGTTTTATGGTATTATGCCTCTGACGTATATGTCGAGACTTACCATTATACAAGTTACTTTGTGCTCTTCCTATAGCAGATTGACTATCACAATAGATACATATAGGTGGCACAGGTTTCCCTCACATTGGAATATCTTCTAAAAAATGACGAAGCCACTCAGCCTCTTCGCCTGCTTTATCAAGTGCAATGAATTCTGATTCCATTGTGGATCTTACAATGCACGTTTGTTTAGAAGATTTCCAAGACACTACTGCACCTCCAATAGTAAAAACATATCTACTTTGGATTTGGAGTCTCTTGTATCAGATATCCAATTTGCATCACAGTACCCCTCTAGTACTGCTGGATACCTTGTATAGTGCAGTCCATAGTCCAAGGTATATCTTAGATATCTAAGAACCCTGACTAAAGCCTTCCAGTGGTTTTCCCCTGGATTGCTATTATATCTACTCAGTTTACTTACTGAGTATGCAATGTCCGGTCTCGTATAATTCATGAGGTACATGAGACTTCCAATAATTTGAGAATATTGGATTTGTGATATGCTCTCACCCATGTTTTTGCTTAAATGCAATGTCACATCTACAAGTGTTCTCGCTGGACGATTATCATTCTCATTAAATTTGTCTAGGATTTTTGTAATGTAATGAGATTGAGATAACGCATATCCATCAGATGTTCTAATGATTTTCATCCCTAGTATAACATCTGCAACACCCATATCCTTCATATCAAACTGTTTGTTTAACATCCTCTTGGTAGCTTTAATGATATTATCATTGCTACCAATAATGAGCATATCATCCACATATAGGCATACAATAACATAGCCTTCAGGTCTAGCTTTGACATAAACACATTTGTCGCATTCATTGATTTTGAATCCATTTGACATCATCATTTTGTCAAATTTTTCATGCCATTGCTTAGGTGCTTGTTTAAGCCCATATAGAGATTTAACAAGTCTGGACACTTTGTTTTCTTGACCCGGTACAACAAACCCTTCAGGTTGTTGCATATATATTTCCTCATTCAAGTCACCATTCAAGAATGCTGTTTTTACATCCATTTGATGTATTTCAAGATTATACAAAGCAGCCATAGCAATTAACATCCTAATGGAAGTTATTCTTATGACTGGTGAATATGTATCAAAATAATCTTGACCTTCCTTTTGCTTGTATCCTTTGATAACAAGTCTTGCTTTATATTTGTCAATTGATCCATCAGCCTTCATCTTCCTCTTGAATATCCACTTGTATCCGATAGGTTTACTCCCTGGAGGTAGATCTACCAACTCCCAAGTGTGATTTTGCATAATGGATTCAATTTCACTATTTACAGCCTCCTTCCAATATTGTGCTTCAGGTGAGGACATAGCTTCCTTAAAGCTTTAAGGCTCATTTTCTAACAAATAAGTTAGAAAATCTGGACCAAAAGATTTTAATGTTCTAGCACGTTTACTACGTCTAGGTTCATCATCTTCTCCCTCTTGGTCATCACTAGTGTCTTTTGCAACATCCAAAGTTCTTTTAAGAGAACTTTCATTTTGTGTAGAATTGCAAGGTAAAATATATTCAAAAAATGAAGCATTCCTTGATTCAATCACAGTATTGACATTTACATCAGGAATATCCGATTTATGAACAAGAAAATGATATGCACTGCTATTATTGGCATAACCAATGAATACGCAATCAATGGTCTTTGGTCCAATTTTAATCCTCTTGGGATTAGGGATCGCCACTTTTGCTAGACACCTCCATAACTCATATGGTGTCTGCAAGGTTTTCTTATGAGGTATTTTGTTGAGAATATAATTGGCTGAAAGCAAAGCTTCCCCCCACATGTTCTGAGGTAACCCAGAACTGATTAACATGACATTCATCATTTCTTTTAAAGTTCTATTTTTACGTTCAACAACTCCATTTTGCTGTGGTGAATAAGGTATCGTGGTTTGGTGTATAATACTATGTTGTGAACAGAATTCACCAAAAGGTGATTCATATTCCCCACCTCTATCACTTCTTAGAACTTTTATTTTCTTGCCAAGTTGATTCTCAACCTCTGTTTTATATAATATAAACATGTTTATAGCCTCATCTTACTTCTCAGCAAGTACACATAACAATAACAAGTGCAATCGTCAATAAATGTAATAAAGTACTTTTTACCTCCTCTTGTTTGAACAAGTTTTAAGTCACAGACATCGCTGTGAATTAACTCAAGAGGTTCAGTACATCTTTCCATACTTTGAAACGATTTTCTTGTTAATTTAGATTCCATACAAGTTTCACACTTATGATTAAAGTCAATATTAAATTTAGGCAGATATTTCATATTAATCAATCTTCGTAAAGCATCATAATTAACATGTCCTAATCTACCATGCCACACATCACATGACTCAATCATATAAGAGGAAGAAGCATTCTCATTCATATTAAAAGTAGCAGGTACAATATTTAATACATTGAGCTTGAAAAGCTCTTCATTCAGATACCCTTTTCCCACGTACATCCCACCCTTAGTCAAAACAAATTTGTCCGACTCAAACACCAACTTGAAACCATTCTTGCTCAACAATGATCCAGACACTAAATTCTTTCAAATTTCTGGCACATGCATCACATTGTTGAGCGTGAGTTCCTTGCCCGAAGTCATTTCCAATTCCTTCAACCTTGGCAGTAGAAGAGTTTCCCATTAACAGTTGTTCACCATTTTCCATGGAGTGATAAGTGGAGAACACCCTCCTGTTTGAGCACACATGGCGGGTAGCCCCAGTATCCACCCACCATTCTCTATCATTAGTGACCATATTCACTTCTGAAATCACAGCAGAAAGGTTGATGTCATGCACATTGGTCGAGAGATTCTCCACTTCGGTCATATGGGCTTTTGCCTTTTTCTTCTTGAAACCATCTTGTTTCTTCCGTTTGTAACAATCCTTAGCCTTATGGCCCATCTTGTCACACACATAGCACTTGCCCTTGAACTTGGTGTTGTTGGAGTCATTGTTTGACTGACCCCCAGGATGCTTCCTCTTTTTGTTGGTGAAGCCATTGCTTTTATGCCCTTGTTCCACAACATTGACTTTGGCCTCCATGCCATGACCCCCAGTCTTTTTTTTCAGAAGAACGGTTGTCCTCTTCAATCCTTAACCTCACAATTAGATCTTCCAAGTTCATCTCCTTCCTCTTATGCTTTAAGTAGTCCTTGAAATCCTTCCAGGATGGTGGTAGTTTTTCAATTATTGCTGCCACCTAGAAAAACTCACTTAAAGTCATGTCTTCTGCATGAATTTCATGAAGGATAACTTGTAGATCTTGAACTTGATTGATCACAGTTTTAGAGTCTACCATTTTGAAGTCCAAAAATTTGTCGACCACGAATTTCTTCGTTCCAGCATCTTCAGTTTTGTACTTCTTGTCTAAAGACTCCCACAGTGCCTTAGCACTTGTCATCGAACTGTACACATTATATAATGTGTTGTCCAATCCGTTAAGGATATAATTTCGGCATAAGAAATCTGCATGTTTCCATGCATCTACTGTCGCAACAGCCGTTTTGTCTTCCCGTTTCTCCTCAGTGAGAACGGGTACTTCCTCTTTAAGGAATCGCGCCAAATTCAGCGTGGTAAGATAGAACAACATTTTCTGTTGCCATCTTTTGAAATCCACACCACTGAATTTTTCTGGTTTCTCCC
Source organism: Houttuynia cordata (assembly GCA_039654745.1). Taxonomy (NCBI): domain Eukaryota; kingdom Viridiplantae; phylum Streptophyta; class Magnoliopsida; order Piperales; family Saururaceae; genus Houttuynia; species Houttuynia cordata. The sequence continues at coordinate 40,544,836 of CM077507.1, read as the reverse complement.
CTTTAACTTGAACAGGAGCATTCACCGGAGTGGGAATCAGTACCGGAGTGAAGTTCTCAGTAGCCATTTCTTTTACAAATCATAGAAGATTATCTCAGTAATAGCACAGTAATTACAGTACAAATGACAGTATAGTACAGTAAATAAAATTACAGTACAACACAATAATCAAAATTAACAGTAATAAATATTCTGTCTTAAGATTGTTAAAATTCTTACTTACTGCTACTGTTACTGGCTTAAGGATAAGATATCTGTATACATTTTGCAAAGATGATAATAAAGTAGAAGAGTTTATGATCGAATCAAGCGAAACACTTTGTCCTTAAGACAGAATTCGCCCTCCCTACGGTGCTTAGGACTCTTGGGCGTCTGCCTCCCAGGATAAGACGATCAACCACGTACTGTAGGAGCACTCCAAATAGCACGCGCAGCGAACCACAGATATGTAATGCTTTCACAGAAGAGAGGAGGAAGGAGGAAGATGAAGGTAAAAACTGTACAGAAAAACCCATTTACCGTACAGAAAAACCCGTTTTACAAGCTTTATAGAAATCCCGTTAAAGCCCGTTGACGCGTCCATCCGTTAACGGTCATAAAAATAAAACGGACCCGTTTTGGTTGAACTAAAATAAATTAGAAAAACCAAACACATTGAATTTGTCCCAAAATAATATTATCTTGTTGACCCAACCCAACCCAACCCAACCCGGCCGGCCGCGCGTGCGAACCGAACCGAACGGCGGCGGCGGTGCACGCATATGGGTTAGCCCACCTAGGTGCATGGGTCCAACATCTCTCTCCCACACAAAAGTGGGGTGGCTTTTGGGCCTAACTTCTAAGGCCAAACTTGGACCTTATATACCATCCACAACTCCTCTTTGGTGTGGATGTGGGACTATTCATCCTTCACCCAATTCACTCATTCATATAAATAGTAAGTGGGTTTTAATATGGATGTGGGACTAATCCCTCTTTAATACGCACTTCTAACACTTGTCTAAGAACCGTGATCAATTACCCTTGGGCTTCCTGTGAAAAAGAAGCCCGGGAAGGTCAATCAGACATGGAGCTGTTTGTTTGTTTGTCCGGTTGGTAAATGTGTCCGAATGAGTGGAGGGAAGGAGTGGAGCGAGATAGGGAGGATGACATAACAACATGTGCCAAAATGCCCACATTCTTGCTGTGACCAAGTGATGTCACCAATGGCACATCTCTGTCAACCTCGAAGACCTACAGCCATCCCCACCATTGACGCCTAAGCTGGTCACTCCCTCATTCTCGCTTGCTGCCCCGTTTCCCTCCGACTCCACCAAGGGCATCGAGATGATGTATCATATTGACATTTTATGCAATATTGTTGGATTACATATGTCTCAGTCTTTATTAGATGCTTATTGGCCATGACCTTGCACGAATGAAAAAACTTAAATATATTTGCGCTAGATTTTCTTTACTGTTGTATTGGTGTCGATGATTATGTGGTGACTTCCAACTAATACTATATGGCTTCTTTTTCGATCTTGTAGACGAAAGCAAAATATTTGGTGTGAATACCAACCGAGGATTTTGTGGCTATTTTTTTAATTGGATTACGGAATTGCATCCCATCTTAAAACTATCTAAGTTGCTAGCTTGCTGTTGTTTATATTCTCCTCCTCTTTTGGGATGAAATAGAGAAAAATAACTTTGAAAGAAAAGACTTTTCATTGTATACAAGAGGCTTTAGGTAGAACTTTCATCTGTCTTGCCCGAGTATTTGCACTCAGATAATTTAATAAGCAAATGGCATCATAGGTTTGATGTGAAGAGTTAATTAGAACTATTTGTACTTAATGAGTTAGCTCATGCAAATTTTCTATTTCTTAGGCAGATTTTTTTTCGATATTTGAAGCATAATCTATTGACTCAAAGAGTCATAGTTTTGCTTGAGTTGATTCTAAGTCCAGTAGTTAACTCACTTGTCTGTCTATGGGCTTTGATAGGCAAAGAGGTAATAGACCAGGCTTGGGGCTACCAGATGAGCAAGCCATATGGATAGGTTGGAGCATCAAAGCCTCATTATCAATACTGTCAAGAGCAGGAGAAACGTAAAACATGATTGTTATGTAGTGGCTTTGTAATATTTGCCTTTAAAAGAAATAAGCCACTAATTAGGGTGGTTGACTTAAGTTACATTTGTGGGAATGAATTTCTTGTTTATTGAAAGTGTGGTATTGCAACCACCCCCGGCCCAGCTTTTTGTTAGTGCTTTGGCCAATTTGATTGCACTTAAAGCAGGCCTACCAGCTGAGTGTGTCAAACAAAACAGACTGTTTTCAGCTGAACAAGCCTATAACTTATGAGCTGGACAAGCCTCACGAGTCACGACTCTTGTGCTTTGTGTCCTCTGATTCGAGATCGAGTTCAGACAAGCAAAAATCCCACAAAGTATGAAAACACAAGTTTGAAAACTAAGTTCACTATATTGATATCACAAGTGGGATGTTTAGCAGAGGGCGAATCTTTCTTGACACAATCTCCTCAAAGTAGGTGATACTCGTCCTAAGGAACCTTTTATGTCCAAAGACATTCTCTATCTAGAATATTATATGAACTGCTATCATTCTTCAACAACTATTTTGAGAACTAAACTGTATGCCTGCCTGTGACAATTCAAAAGTACTTTGCTGTAGTTCATTACACAATACAATCGCATATGATCCCAAGATAAGGTTAGCAAAAAGAAAAGTCCCTAAGATAAACAACAGAAATGTAATTAACAACCAAAGTGAAAAATACAAGATCCATAATCAAGAAAATTATCTCCTTTGCTTTGCCCGCTTCCTTGTCTGCCGCCCTTTGATCTTCCACTTATTTACTCCAACGGGCCTGTGTTTATCCTCAATCTCCCGCACTTTACGTTTCCTAAATTTGTAACAGAACATGTAAATAATTATATTTCCAATGGTGCACATGTAAGTAGTTTTGCAACCAGAATGCAATTTTTTCTCTCCATATTTCTCTTCTACAGGCAAAACAAAAGATTTATATCTTACCTATAATTAGTAAGATTGGTATCTGAAAGTAGCTCCTCAGCAAGAGTTGCCTTTCTCTCTTTCTTTGTCAATCTACCAGAGAAGAAGTCAGATGAAGATTCCACTACAGTGCCCACCTACATATAAACATATATTGGAAGGCCAACTGATTAGCCATAACTTCATAAAAAACTCCCAGCGAGACTACAAACAAGGAGAAAAAACTCCATCTAATAATGTTGTTAATGTGGTCACAGGCATGTCTGAGGACCAAAATACAATTGCAAAAGCACTTCAGGGCAGCAAGTGTCTAAGGTGCTTGGCCTAGGCATCCTCAACAATTACAGCACTCGCCTAGAGGTGCCTGAGGCTGCCTAAGCATGTCTCAAGGATAACACTGATACATACTAATTTTCTACTCACACGCACAACATTTTATGTAGTCTTATTCAGAAAGCAGGTGCCTGCCTAGGCGCCTAGGCATTATGACATGTAGGAATAATCCAACAAGTGTGCCATAACTTGATGAAGTTATCTAATACCACAGCCCCAGAATCCTTATCCAGTAAAGTAAAATGAACATGATACACCCAAAAAAAACGTGCGCCATTTAAGATTAGAAGCTTGGCATACCTGGAAATACTTCGGAAGTATCTTAGAATCACCCTTTTTGTAGTGCCTCTTTGGATCAATTACATTTCTCAGCTGCATCATAAGTGAAATGTCAGATTATCCTATGCAGAACAAAACATTTAATACCTATTACTTAAAAGGCGAGTAACTAAACATAGCATACAACTAAGGCACCAACAGTTTTGGTATTTTAAAAAAGAAGATAGAAAACAAAAATAATGCACACGTAGAGAACAGAATTGCAAATAAAAGCATCACTCCCAGAACATGTAGAAACCAATGGAAATTTTTACAGTAACTCAATAGCGAAAAGATGCCAAATTGTAGAGCCCAATCATCATCAGCCATAGAATTGGCTATTTGGTTTGTCATAACGTTTTAACCAAGTCACAACTAAAAACTGTTCACCCCAAGGAGAGGAAAATGGACTGCAATTTCCTTCATATCCTCAAACCAATCAAGACTACAAGGAGTTAATCATGTTATAAATGAAAGCTAAAACTTTTTGTTGCGATTCATTCGATTGACAAGGTGACTTCGGTGACTTTATATTGAAAGGGGAGAGTCATAGAAGAGGAGTTATCAGAGGAACAGCGAAGAGGAGAAAGGTATAATAATTCGAGAGTGAATTTTAACAAAGGAAAGGGGAGTAAGAGACGACAGGGAGGAATGTTTTTCATTTTCTATTTACTTCATTGATTTCTTATATTATGGTTATGACTTATATTGAATAAATATTCTGAATGAACAAACACAACTAGCCTAAAAGTCCATTAATCCTAAATATAAAGAAATCACAACTCCAATTGATCACGAAAGCAGTATTAACTCCCGAACCACACGATTAAACTATAAAATCTAGTCCTATGGGCCTCCATAACGGCCAAAACATTTTTGAGATCCCCATCTTAATGAGGCAAGAAGGTGACCATAAACACACATAGCAACAAAATTTCGTATGCTTGTGGCTGCTTTTAGATAATTAATAACCCCTGTTAGTTGTTTGGAAAAGAAAACCAAAATGAAAGTGCAAGCAACTAGAATGCAACAGAGGGAGTAGTATTTTCATCCAAATCATGAATTCTAAATAATTTCATAGTACAAATCTCGTCGAAATTTTCTTTTTAAAATTTTCTTTTATAATATAATAGCATATTCAAATAAATTTTTAACCATCATTCACTCATGTTGAAAAGAAACTCACTGCGCCTGTTGATTATAGAGATATGCAACAAGCGTAGTAGATTCAGTTTGAGTTGACAGTAGTGCAGAATACTCTTCAGTTGTCCTTTCCAACAATAAAAGGACCGAAGTTACGTGTCCTATGTGAACTCCAGGATGTGATATAATCATATAACTGCTTTTAGTCGTAGCTATAACACAATGGAGGAAACAATCATAATTCTAACAATGCGGAGGGTTTCAACTAATTTCTTTAACTTCAGGCTGGGTATCATTTCAGGGAGGCTCTTCATTTTTCAACGTGTATTTTCCTATGGGCTGAAAATCTAAATCATTATCAAAATAAATAAGAACAAATAAACTAGTACAGATTTTAATCCTCTTTCCTCTTCTTTTCATTCGCCCAATGCATATTGGGGTCCAATTAAGGTAGGTCGGAAAGTGCAAATGAGTTCCAATATTAAAATTATTATGTAATTATAGTAGTGATGACAAAAAATGTTAATAAAAACACATAAAAGCTGTCGACCTCTTATATATCCATATGGTACAAAAAAAAGATGTAGTCCAACTGAATCTGTAAAATGGATTGGTAGCTTCTGGCCTTAATAGCTCATATTGGAAAACCAAGTAAGACCCTTAATATGGCATGGAGGGTGTGCTAGTTTTGCATTTTCAATAGTCATTCAATTTTAACATACCTAACTTAAGGAATTAAAGCTCCGCAAAACTAGCCCCTGCAGAAGCTGTGTGCGGGCTAGTGTGCTGAGTTACCCCCTGAACGTAGGATGACAACCAGGATTTGTCCCTGATTAGATGTAAAACCTGACAGGCATCCTAAACTGCAACGCAGAGCGTTGTAGCTCAGGATATCCGCTTTTTTAAAACCTTAAAAAAGTAGGAAGTTACTATCCAAAATCATCTCCTACTCAACTTGACAAGTACTAATAGGGTGTTGTGGAATGATTTTTCTAACATTTTTGGTTATTTTTTCTGAAACTGAATACAATGCCAAACCCAATAACCTAGTCGACAGTGGATTTTCCAAATTCAGGAAAGCCCAACTGCCCTTTCGATAGCCTTCCCCAAAGTTATCCCCTGTGTTGTTTTAACTTTAGAAACATCAGGCGCGGGTGGCGAGAGAGGAAATTCTGCAGGAGAGGGTGTCTCGCACTCCTGCTCCTTTCGACTGCCTCACCTCCCTTGGAGCCACCCGTCATTGGCAACCTTGTCAACGGCTCCCCCAAGCTTTCTTCCCCTGTTGGGATCCCTCGTCTTCCTTGCCTCCCTTGAAGCACCCCCAATATTGGCAACATCGCCTTTGACCAGCAGCGTTGCAGAACCTAAAACTGGCCACGCCGACAGCCAGATTTTGTTTCACAGAGGTGAAATTTGGGTGGGCTTCATCCCCAGTTTCCCAACAAGTAAGAGAATGGCGAGATTTCAATCTTTCAGGTGGTCTGGGTGGAAAGCGACAAACTAGAATCTGGTGCTTCAAAATGTGATTGGTGGGATGGAGGGGGATTGAGATGAGCCAAAAGAATTGAAACATAGATGGATTTGAACTTGCTGAATCATCATCATCAAATTGAATCTCAAGTAAAGAAGGCAATTGTGGAGCGAGAGACAGGAGGTGATCGATAACGAAAAAATAATAGAGCATTTGAGAAGCTATGAAGATGAATTAAAAACAAAGGCAACAACTTTCTACTTCGTAGTCCTCTAGATGGAGGAGGCGTGAGACAGAAGAGGAAACGAATTACAAGAAGGTCCTATGTTCTGCTAGCAATTTATATGATGTAATTTGATAAAAAAAAAGCGAAGATAAAATGATGTAGGGTTATGCCAAACAGGTTACAACGTTCTATGCTGGAGTTATGAAAAGTGGGATGAAAATTTCAGATACATTCTGTCTTGGAGGCAAAAACATCTAAAAAAAAAGTGCTCTCCAACAGGGTACAAGGAATTGAACCAAACTTGGAACGCCAATTAAGTTGTTAGTTGGGCGTCTTCTCCTAAATCTCTGGCTATTAGGGAATGGATTACGTATATAAATACTCCCCTGCACAAGCAAGCTCACTTAGGATCAACAACACCATAAAAACAAGAGATACATTACAAGGAACTTTTTTGCATATGCAGGGAATTGCACTAACAACCGCTAGTCTCATACTATATAAGTTAACCATTCCCCTAAAATCACAAGCAACTACGGAAGGGACTAACTATATATTCATTGTTACAACAAATCCAACTTCTAAATTCTAATAGAGCCCATAACTTAAAGAATCATTTTTCAGTATTCCAGTAACATGACACACTAGATATGCAGTTTTGCCCGCTAAAACCTTTAATTTCTGATGGCCTTTTCAACTGAATAAACCATTTACATACATCATAAAATCTTATAAGGCAAATCACATTTTAACACAAAAAACAGAACCCCGTCAACAAGAGTATCTTTGAAACCAAAACATGAGGAGAATTGATTTAAAAAAAAATATGGATAAATGACACGAAGTCCAAACAGTTATTCCCTTTCAAATTTAGAACGTAGATCTACAAAGCACCAACTTAGATTACTAGTCCAAACATCACGCTAAAGCAATAAGCAGCTAACCAACCATCTAAAATTTTAAAATCTCTGCAATAGATGCCTGCATATTAATAACGCAAAAAAACATTCTTTAACAATGCTCTGAATGCCTTGCAGTATCATCCAGTCACATCATTTCAGACAAAAATGCTCTCTAATAGATGATATTTTTCAGAACACTGCATTTCCATGTCCTTGTATCTCTTTGTGTCTAGGGTGTGTGTGCATGCGTGCGTGTGTGGGTGGGTGTGTGTGTGTGTGTGTGTGAGAGAGAGAGAGAGAGAGAGAGAGAGAGAGCTTATTTAGCAACAATGTTCTTTGATAAAAAAGAATAGCAGTATGCCTCCAAACTCTTACCAAACTTATCTGAAAAAAAAATCAAACCTTTAGAATTTGGAGATCTTTCTTTATCTCAGGTGTAACAGTTGGTGCAGGCATATCAAACCTACCATGCATATAAAAAACAGATTAGCGGACCCCCAAATAATGAACACCAAAGTGGAAAAGCCCACATAGTTTTCACAACCAACATACCAATTTTTCCCAGTTGTGTCTTTGACTTGCTTCCTAAGCAACTTATTCAACTTCTTGGGATCTCTAGGTGGCACAAACAATCCATCCACAAGCTCAGGCTCAACTATCTTCTCCACTGGTTCACTCACTTCTTTCCCATGAGCTTTTTTCCCACCACCTAATAGAGAAGGCAAGTTTGGCGCCCATGAAAGGCCGATTGTCGACATGCCTTCAGTCATACTGATCAAATTCCATTCAGACAGCAAAAATATTACATTTTTTTAACTCACACAAACCGCAATCAATTTCTACTAAAGAACTCAACAGAATTCGCCAATTTTAAAAGAGACCCATGATCAACAAAACATGAAAGAACTTCAATCGCATATCAGAGATTAAATACCCATTGTTGACTTGTTTTCAGCCATATTAATCAAATTCAATTTCAGAAAGCAAAAAAGATCACATTTTTTTCACTCACATAACCACCAATCACACTCAACTAAATATCTCAACACAATTCAATACAACATACACATCATCAAAACCATAAGAAAGAACTTGAATTCTTATCAGATAAAAAGAATAATGGAAAGGCTAGAACCAGATGAACACATGCCTTGATCCAAAGCGCGTCTTCGTCAGGAAATGCTCCGGAAACTTCGTACGGCGAAGGAGAAGGAGGACCTCGGCCGCCGGCGAGTGGGAGACAGCGCCGCCGCCCCGCTGTTGCTTGGGGAAGGGCAAGAGGGGAGAACGCGCGGTCTAAACGCGGACCGGATTGAGCCGGTTTATAAAAGCCGGCCCGGGTTTAAGCGGTTTAAAAAAGGAAATTAAAGTGAGGTCCTCCTATAAAATAAAATTGCAGCCGAGGGACTCCTCCTCGTCCGGCTCGCTCTCGAGTCTTCTTGGGTGACCTCTCATTCCGGTGGCCTTCCCTGTCCCCGGCGACTGGAGCTCCCCTCCGATCATCCTTCCGAATTCCGTTTCCCGCGAGTCTCAGATCATCTCTGAGGTAATTACTTTCTCTTTTTTCTCAGCACCACGAAATTGGATTTTGGCGATGAATAAAAAAAAATGAATTTTGGCGAATCTCAGATTAGCTCTGATGTATTAATAATAATGAAATTATTAGAGATTGAGAAAATTATTTACTCTTTCTTTCCGGTCACTTTTAATTGAGATAATTAAAAAAATATGCGTCCTCAAATTAGATAATAAATTATTTATAATCAATAATTAAAAAATTAGATAATATCGTTCTATTCTTTGCTCCAATGCCGGCAGCCTCCGTAATGGAGGTCGAAAGTGACAGGTTGCGCACTAAGAATGCCTAGGTTTTTACTCTGACCCCACGTCTCAATAAAATTGATCAATTATGTAATGGTCTCAATTAAAAGGACAGGGAGGAGTATTTATTTTGCGGTAAAAAAGTTGTGATTGTATGTATGATGATTGGTCTTCTAAGTGGAATTATGAGTTGGACTGTATTTCTTATTCTTCTTGGTTTCTTTCTCTTCCGTGATCGAGTTTACGACTGAGTTGACTCGGACAGTGACCTAGTTGGAACCTGCCCATATAGCTATACATTAGTCAAAAGGGGAAAAATAGCTGAGATTCAGATACCAACTTAAAGATTGGCAAGCTTGCAACTTAAGGCTTCCTTTCTATCCTTGGATTTTGCACTGCCCAATCTAACTTAAGGTTTTACTCTCCTTTTTTTTGGGTTGATTTCTGGTTGTTGTCTAAGTTTAGTGGAAATTTGGATCTTGTGGGTCTTTTTCAATATGAATTTCTCTCTGTGAAGAGCTGGATGAAAATATAACTGGTGAAGCAAGAGATTTCTTGATCCCATATGATTGTTTAGGTCTCTAGCAATCTATTGGGGACCTTACATGTTTTATTTTTTAATATTGGCATAATTTATGATTTACCGTGGCAGATGGTAATTTGTGGTGATTGCAATTTCCATCCTGCTGCTTCTCAAGTGGCTGTATGTGAATTGTGCTTTTTAATCCCCGTCTTCTTCTGGTAGGCTGTTTGCCTAGTCACGTGTGGTTTACCTGATATCTAAAATTGAACTACAAATTTAAATTGCAGTGGGCTGGTACTTTTCAGATTAAAGGGCAACTTTAATTTTGGATGATAATTTGTTGAATGTAAACCGTTTTTCTTATTGCCGTAAGGGTTTTATCTGTTAGGATTTAGATTCCATATAATGTTTCTATTTTTAGCATCTTATTTTCCTAAATTTTGATTTCTTGTGTAGGTTGCCGACAATGGAAGATGGCTGTGGAGGTTTTCTCGAAAAACTATTTAAGCATTTATTTGACCTTTTTAGGGATTTCCTCTTCAAGGTACTCTCTATTGGCCCCATTCCACAGCATATCGCATTCATTATGGATGGCAACCGAAGGTTTGCACGTAGTCGGCGCTTGAAAACAGGTGGTGGCCACCAAGTAGGGTTTTTTGCTCTCATGACAATTCTCCAATATTGCTATGAATTAGGTGTGAAGTATGTAACTATTTATGCCTTTAGTATAGATAACTTTAAGAGAAGTCCAGACGAAATCCAACATGTTATGGATTTGATGTTGGAGAAAATGGAAGGCTTACTCAAGGAAGAGAGTATAGTGAACAAATATGGGATTAAGGTTAACTTCTTTGGGAACTTGGATCTCTTGAGTGTACCAGTTAAGCTAGCAGCAGAGAAAGTTATGGCAGCAACAGCTGGGAACAAAAGTGCAGTGCTCTCTATTTGTGTGGCATACACTTGTACTCATGAAATTGTTCATGCTGTTCAAGAATCTTGCAGAGAAAAGTGGAGTGCAATTCAAGAAGAGAATATTGAAGATGAGCCCATTTCTTCTAACTTATGCCAATGTGACCTAGAAACTGATTTGATTAAAGTGGCAGATTTGGAGAGCCACATGTATACAGCTGGATGCCCTGACCCTGATATATTGGTTAGAACATCTGGTGAAAGTCGATTGAGCAATTTCCTTTTGTGGCAGACTAGTTTTTGTAATCTGATTACGACCAAGGTCTTGTGGCCAGAAATCTCTCTGAGGCACTTGGTTTGGGTCATCTTAGAGTACCAGCGTGTCCAACCATATTTGGACAAGAGGAAGAGGTCGCAATTATGAGTGTTGAGTCTTTGGGTGATAAAGCATGTGTGAGTAGTTTTGACCTCCAGATCAATGTCTGCAGAGCTTTTTGTGGAAAGGTAATTTTTTTAAATTCGGTCAGGTCATTCTTTTCTTGATAACAACCTCTTGCATTTCATGGAAAATAATAAAAGCAACATGTCATGGAAGCCTTCTTGTATTTATGTTTGCTCAACGTTTCTGCCTATGGTGGTTTTGTCAGTTTTCTGGTGTTTTCATGACTCTTAATGCCTCTTGTTTAATTGCAAATAATATGCTAGAATGTTAACTGATTGCAGTCGGAAAACAAAGGAAATGCATGCTTGCTTTCTTGTTATTAAATACATGTAAACATGTCAACTTTTATGAGTCGCGTATGTGTTAAGTTGTTGAAATCTAACCTATCCTCACAAATTAATGGATTGGTTTACTTATTCTTTCTGGTTTGGTCACCTTTGCCTCCAATCTACGCATTCTAAATTAACGAATGTCAAAAACTTATTCATAAATGATTTTCTGTAGTGTTGAAGACCAGAATTTTCAACTTATTTATTAAATGAAAAGTGCAATTTTAGAGTTGCCTTTTTGGCCCGATATTATGACTGCTAATCGATTTGTCGTTTGTGCTGCAGAGAAATATGGGACCAGATATACTTAATGGATTGGACTGTAGTGAGTTCTTGCGTCAGAAAAGCATCATGGCTCTGAACGGCAGGATTGCATTGAGAGCATTTCTTCTGCTCTTCCCCTCCTATTTTCAGTTCCCCAGTGAAATAGGATGTTGGTTGAGCTACTCTTTATGCTGTATATTTTGAGAAAGGCCGCAGTAATTTTGTCATGATGGAATGTTATAGAGTGTCGGTATATAATTGTTTAGTTATTGATTTGCTGAACGGTTCAAGTAATTATTATATGTATGTGAAACACGGTTACTCTCACTTGGTAGAGTAATATATCACCACTATGTGTGGCGGAGCTGCACAAATTAGCTGATACTTGATACTACTACCATACCACTCAGGTTTAAACTGTGAAACAAGAATGATTACTTCTTGTAAGACTTCAAAATTATTAACAGGTGATATTGGGTCGTATCATGTGTGTGAATTCAGGTGCTCCAGGTCCTAAATTTTTTAGATTTTATTTGTCATAGCTTGTTTTACGTCAATGGTCCTAAATAATTGATTGAAAACATGCTTCAACGTATTGTAGCAAACCTTTAGGTACAAAACTTTGGATTCGTTAAATCAAGGTAGGACAATGCACTTTGATGTCTGACTGGTAAAATAGTAACCGAGGCCAGAACAATGTTTTTAGATTGATTTAGATTTACCACATTGGTTTCAAAATAATCTAGGTTTCTAATGAAAAAATAACAAACCCCGTGGCCAGTACATGTTCAGGATCCGTTAGAATCCTTTGATCTGATGGATCCAGCCCCTGAAAAGTGTTGGACATGGGTATTAATGGACGAGTTTTAATATTATTACTCTTCAGAAAGGTGTTGGAGAGCTGTTAAGAGCACACAGTACAATGGTAAACTAGTGTTTACTTCTTACAAACATTAAGTCTCAAACATGGAATCAAACACAGCCAAGCAATGCAAAGAGAGTACAGTAAACGTATTTTTTAGCTTTGCTAAAGATGAGAATCTAGTTACAAAATGTTTCCTTGAAGAAGATTGAAAGTTTTTTTTCTGAAACCAGGAGGAGGTTGAAAGCTTAGCATCTATAGCACACATTATTCAGAAACATATGAGTACATGCATAAAGTGCAAATCACAACTATTAGGCATTTTTTCACCACCAACTTTGCTTCACCAAAACTAGGTATATACCTCCCTCAGAATCATCCATTGGTCACAGAGACTCTCTCATATTCAGAAGACTGTCTAAATCGTCGGGGAAGGATGCAAGCCCCACCATATCTTTGCTGCAAGCAAACGACCACTGCAAAGAGTAATCCACCAATTGGGATAATGATATCCCAAGTAGAGGAATACAAGTCTGCACTTGGATTGGCATAAATGTACGTTGAATTAGAATGAGGAATATAGTGATGAGCTCTGTAAGCATCATATGCATGTGGAAATGATCTAACTGCAGTGGTTCCAACATAGAAGGATGGGGAGAGGGCCTTCTCATATGAGTTCAAGAATAGATTGAACAGAATCTGAGGGAGCAGAAAGCCATCAAGAACCAAGCCACAGTACGATCTAAGATCTTCCCACACAGAGTGCCTGGCAGCTGCAAGAATCTGAACTTCGGATTTTTTCCAGTGAACAAAGCCAGCAAATAGAGCACCGATGATGGTCAAAGGTAACCACAGGCGGACAGCTTTCATCTCTGATATCCAAAACTCCTTTTTGGTTCCCTCTGTCAGTCTAGCAGACCAGACCAACTGGGCAAGGCGAAACATCAAAAGGAAGGCCACCATTGTGATAATTCGCACAATAACCTCATTCACTTCAAGCCATCCGCCATTCCCGGAGAGGACATTCTGTTGATTATGTCGCTTGAAGAAGAAGGCCTCAAAGTTCAAAACCAAATGGATCATGTGACCAAGAGTTAACACAAGAAGCATCAGAAGTGATGTAGAGGGAAGTACATCAGGATGTTTTTTCACATGGAGGAGCTGCAAGCCAATGAAAATGCATGCCAAAGTGAGAGTGATCAGAAGCATGATCATTTCCATGTCCATCGTCCACATCCATTCTTTTGCCTGACTCTCATATATATAACTTGAAGTCAATTCTAAAGGCTCGAAGTAGAGAGGGTCTGATGTTCCCCGGGTACTCCTAATGGTGCCTTTGAGTTTGTCTTGAGCAGTTGGGTTCACTGCAGGAAATTGGACATTGATGGCAATCTCACAGTCCATTGATGAGTTACCTAGATTCTGGCAACCAACCATGCAGAGTGTTCCAGTGTTGGCATCATAGATTCCCTCAGCAAAGATGTCTACAGGTCTCTGTGAAATTGAAGGCACGGAAGAGAGGAAACCATTGCGCCATTTGAAATCAGCAGACAAACTGAAGCTAAAGAAATAGCTGACATTCAGCAGAGTTGGTGTTGATTTAATGGCTTCAACTTCAGGAGTAGCAACAGCGGCCTGTGTTTCCTCAATGGAGGTCTCACTTACACTATCTACTACAACCATACCATAATTTCCAAAGAAAGTTTCACCATATGTTAGAGGATTGGAATAGCCCCAGACACTTTTTCCATCAGCATTCTTCACAGAGAAGTCAAACCTCATGTCCCCATAAGATTGCCCATCAGCATACTTCTTGCCTTTAGTTTTCTTAGCATCCTTCCTCTTGCACGACTTGCTAGTAAGATCCAACTGAGTATACTCGTACTTGAGACCAGAAATGCGCATAGATTGCTTCTCCATGCTTTTAAGAACAATCTTGCCAAAATAGCCAGATTCATCAGCCTTTCTGTTACTCCACATGTTCCCCACAACAAAACTCCTGTCTTTAATTGACAAAACCTGAGGAACCCACAGGCACAACCCAATTTTACAATCATCAACAGAAGCATCAGCCGGAGAATTCCCAAAATTCACAAACCGGCAAGCGACGAGGCAAAGCCGATTTCGTTCCCCATCCCAAACTCCCTCACTCACCAGCGTTGTCTGTGGTGCCAGAGGTTGGTAGTAATGATCCATGGTAGAATCATTGTAAAATCCCAATCTGAAATGCATTCTCTCACCATCCTTGCAATCAGAATTACTAAGAGACATGAAAGTAGGCAAGAAACCATCACTACCATTAAAAGGACTACAATTTCCCCGTTTACAATCAGTTGGGTATTCCAACTGAAACCCATAACCAGCAATGTCCCAAAGAATGGAACACAAGCTCCTTTCTTTCTGCAGACTGAGAGGCTTCTGCTTGCCATAATCAACACCATCACACCCCTTTTCAGCCTCAGACAAGAGGGTGTATTCATAACTATTATCCGAAAACCCGAAAATAGAAATCGGATTGAAGTAGTTCGCAGTTTCTCTGTTGCTCAAGCTCTCAGCCGAGCCTGACACTAAACTTGTTTTGATAGTAGAATTTTTGGCATAATTGAGCTTGACAACTACAGAGAGATCAAGTATGTCACCTTTCTTGGAGTATCCAAGCCCGGTACCGACTGCGCAGAGCTTCCCGGAAGCTTCAGACCAGAAGCCCCTCAGCCGGAAGCTGAGTCGGCCCCTCAGCTGGGGGACAAGCCTTGATTGGTTCGTCCGGGACTGGACAAACGACACGTTGTTGACGCTTCCTCCGCGAAACCTCAGGGTGGTCTGCACACTGAAAACGTCTGCGGCTTCGGAGCGGTAGAGGCGGGTGGGGAGGAAGCGGGCGGATTTGGGGAGGGGATATAGGTCGCCGGGGACTTCCGGGAAGAGCTGATCGCCGCCGGTGAAGTACCCATTTCTCAGTTCGAGGTGTCCCGGCCGGAAAATTTGAGCGCCAACACCGGCAGGTTCCTCGACGACGGAACCGCAGTGTTCGGAGTAGGAAAGTTGGTAGGACGGAGAAGAGAGGGCGAGAGAGGTGAGGGTGAGGAGGAGAAGCCATGGTTGGGAGGTGGAAGAAGCTCCGAAAAAAGGAGATGGGAGTTTTGCTGCCATTTTTGCAGGTGGTCTCTGAAGCTCCGGAGAGGCCTTTGGAAATTTAATGCATCGTGGGTGCATATTTACCCTTAGAAGAAGAAAATATGTCAGGTATGCCATTGGCTGATTTTTTTTTAGCTTACGAATAAAATTTCCCCTCAAATTCCGTATCCGGATATTAGTAAAATGAGATGAGTTTACATGAGATCGTTCTCATATAAGGAGTATGAGGCCAATCTTTACTACCGTTAGATTCCGATCGGAGGGTAGATATCAAATCAGTGGGTAGGTGAGTGTGTCACATCAAAGAATGGGTGAGATCATTATGGATATTTATAGCCGTCAGATCAAGATCCAATGGCTACGATTCAAAGTGGCCTCATATAAGCAATATGAGAGCGATCTCATATAAACTTTTCCCTAGTAAGATATAGTTAAACCGGCAAAATATATGAGATATTGTGTATAAAATTTCGGTGGTCGAAAACTAGTTTTTTATCATATATTTTCACAATCTAACTTATAAAATGAGTTATACTAATTTATACAAAGCATAGATTTTAAAATATGCATAAAATGCATATTAGGATAGGAAACAAATAGGAAAGATGTTTTTTCTTTCCTTTTTTAAAAAAAAATTTACCAATTTTTTAAAACAGTGATATATCGGTCGAATCGATATTAGTCTGTATCGTTGTATCGGGTGGCGATATATCGGCTATATATCGGTGATATATCGCGATATTGCATTTCATGCCCTCCATACGGAATTACTATCACCATTTTCTAAAATGAACTAATTTTAGTTTAAGGTAAATTACATATAATCCCAATAAATTATAGCCAAAATACACTTAAATATTTTCAAATCCCCTACAAAACCCCAATGTTCTAATATATTTCTAACGGAAAATGATGATTGCATCAAGTTTAGAACTTTATTATATAATTTTACCCTTCAATTGTTTCGAGCACATATCACATATGAATTATTTATAAACGGTAGTTAACCCCTATGTATTATCTATAAATTGAACTTAACCCTTATGTATTATTGATAAATTGCTCTTAACCCATTTGTATTGTTTGTAAATTGCATTTATCCCTGTTTAACTAATCAAAGGACAAATTCGTGTGAATTATATTTGTGAAGGTGTTAGGAGAACATGCGGCAAGGTGTAAGATAGAAAAAGTTAAAATTTTTTAGAGTAGCAAGGAGGAGAAAATAAAATGAGGTTTTTTATTAGAAAGGAGACGATAATGAAAGGGGTAATCTCAGTATTCAGTTTTTTAACCTAACACCGTTAAATTTTACGATTAGGGCATGAGGTTTTATGTGGGAGTTTTAATAATACATAGGAGGTTAAGTATTTTTTATCATAACTCATTGGGGTGATGTGCAATTTAATCTTTAGTTTATTTTGAAATTTCATATGATGATAATACTTCAAGACGAAATTATGATTATGATTATGATTATAATAATAACTATAATACTTTCGTACATATGGAATTTACTCTTTAGTTTTTACAAAAGAGGTAGCCTAAAACAGGCTTGAATAGAAGAATAAGATATATGTTGCTGATCTCAAATAGTTGGAAAAAAGGTGTTACTTATGATTATAATAATACTTCTGAATCGGTATGTGCTTTTTCATACGGGGTATACTTATAACTTGTAAGAGCTGTTGTGCTATGAGATCTGATTGTGTGTGTTAATCAACTGGTGGGTGATTTAAACCTCACTTGTTCTATACTAGCGTGTGCCGCCGAATCAAAATATAGTGATCGCGGAGTTAGTGCATGTGGATGGAGGTGAAGTGGGGTGTCTAGAAATTGGACTTAGAGGAGCTTGTAAAGTTAATTGAAAACAATATGTTGTAAAGATAACTGAAAACTGCCAATAAAAAAGGATACTCCCGTGAAGGTTTTCCAAAATTAACTAATTACTTTACGATGATAATAATTCCTGGTGTAGCATAAAACTTAAATTAATGAAGGGAAAATTACAAAAAGAAATTATTTGTATAGAAATTAACTCTTTTTGGAGAATGAAGAGTTGTAACTAGTAATCCCCAAAATCATTGTTGTAGCTAGCACCTGCATGATAAATTTTTGTATTTTTAAGAAAGTTGTCACTTTAAGTTGGCATTTGAAGGTGACGACTTACATTGTTTTCTTGTGAAACAATGTTAATATGAAGGCACATTGTTTCACTATAAAACAAACTTTAAGACCCTGAGAATAAAAAATTAACAATCTTAAAGTCGTGACTACTTTGTTTTAGCATATAGTAATTGTAATTTATAGTGACGACTTCGTTTAAAAGTGCCAAAATCAGGCAAACACCTGTTTGACAATAAACAGTTTCCTCTCCTTCTAAAGGGCAATTTTTTTATCAATAATATTTGTTGGTAATTTTACCTAATGAAAGGAAATGCTATTTTAATATGTAATTCGAATTTCAATATGAAGATGCACATACTAATTTTTAAGGCGTCAATCTAAGTTTACATCACTTAATGTTGATAACTGCACAATTACACTTTTCACTGTCCAATTTACACACCAGTGGTGAGACCAATGTATGTGTACACCAGTAGCAAGATCATTTTCCGTTCACCAAACATATAAACTAACCACTTATAGATCTTCTTGCATGTGGCTGGCCAAAAATGTGGGACAGGGAGTATATGTCTAGCAAAGTAATTACTAGATATCCATTTCTACGTGAGCTGCCTGCTCCAAGTGCCCATAAAAGTGTTTCACCCTTATAGTCCAATTTTTTTCTTCTTTGATAACGAGGGGTGCATGACTCAAGGGCAACATGAGGTGCTTTGGTCAGTGGATGTTTCGGATTTTTCAAACTTCTTTTATACTTTACATTTACTCCAATTCCATAATTGCTTCTCTTCTAATAGCGTCAACTTTTTTTTTTATTAACAACCCAACGCCATCCTTTTTGTCTTTTTAGTACAAACACTGACATCACTTGAAATCGAGAGGTGAGGCTATTTTGGTAGATTTGTGCGTGTCAAGTGGCTTCTTTGTTAAGCTTTGGCACAAGTCGAGAAGCACTGTTACAGGTCAAGCAAAGATTAGGAGGCATCGCCCCTTTTCTTCTAAAATCCACTCTACTATCTGGAGTGTAGTTGGTGTCGTATCGTGGTGTCTATCACCAATGGCCAATGGGCAAGTTATAGACACCAATAGGTGTTGTGTCACTCACCCATTGGTGATCCACACTACGATAGGACACTAGCACTCATCTATCTGACCCCCCTTGTCTCTTTTACTCCAGAGTAAAAGTTTAATACTTTAAGGGTACTTCGGCCGTCCCAGTTCTAAGTTTAATACTTTAAGGGTACTTCGGCCGTCCCAGTTCTCCTCAGTCTTGAATTGGTGTTTGTGGATGGTAGATCATTATACTCATGCCATCGGTATCTTATGATATGACGTTGGTTTTGTTCGGGCCATAAAAAAATTCACTTCATTATTACCGGCCTTTGATTTTAATCACATCCGGTCTAGGAAGTACGGATACGAGACACGGGGACACAACATATTTCAAAAAAGTAGGATACGATACAGGTAATAAAAAATTATTTATATAAAATTTAAATATATTTTCAATATTTTAGCACCACATTTTTTCCCTTAAACCTTGTAAAAATTACAACTTGTGATTGAAAAATTAATTTTTGTTCATAATTTCTAACCGCCAAGAATGCTACAAGAACTCAAACCCGGCTCTGTTGTTTGAAAACTAAGTGCCCTTACCAGTAGACTACAAGCGTCCGTTAAGCTATTTTTACGAAATAAAAATATATGTTTTATATTGGATATGACAGGACACCATGTTGCCGTGTCGCTATCGTATCTGTGTCTGATACATATCGGATATAAATACGGCATCAATTTTACCGTATCTGTGCTTCCTAGCATCCAATTGATATACCTTAAGAGGTCTATAGTTTATGGTTTAGGGCAGTTGGATGATGGATTTTCTAGATTATGCAAATCAAGCCCTAAACAATTTTTGGGCAATCCAACCTAAATTACCTCAAAATCTAGGTTGGATGGGTTGATTTTCCAAGACCCAAACGAGGAGAGAAACTTCGTAGAATATGTTACTCCAAGTACAGTCTCAAACTTAGTTACGATGAAATGGTTCTCTATGTAAAAATACAATAAAAAATACCAGCCGGTGACAAACTTGTAGCCTGGGTTTGGCATTTTTTTTATAGATAATGGTTTAAATGAGATCGTTCTCGTATAAAGAGCATGAGGTCAATCTTTTGGGTCGATAGATTCCGATCCAATGGTAGGTATCAAATGAGTGAGTAGGTGAATATATCAAATCAATAGGTAGATAAGTTCTATGTAACTATTTATAGCCGTCAGATCAAATTTCAATGGCTACGAATTGAATTGACTTCATATAAACTATACAGAGCAATCTCATTTAGACTTTTCTCTTTTTTATATTGGAGTTCAAATAGTCTCCATAAACGTCAAGAACTAAAGCAACCAGCTGCGTATAGCCTATCGAACTCAATAGCAGAAATAAGGAAAGGGGGAACAGAAGCTCCCCAGACCCTCTCCGACTCAAGACCTCGCAAGAACATGCGCAGCCCCATTTCCTATTCTCCCCACACAATTAAAGGCCATTTACTCCACCGCATAATTCACAAAGTTTCCACCTTCCACTTCCAGACGTCCTTCTCCAAGGCCACAAATCAGTTGACAACCGAGGAACAATCCCCCCTCAAAAATCATCTTCACAACCTCAACTCCAACCATCTCCTTGTCACCAAGTGAAGAAAGCACAGCTACAGGTCAAGCAATGACTTGGAAGTCCTGGCCCTTTGTTCTTGTAAAATCCACTCAACTATCCAACCATTTCCTTCTCAGTTGACACCAGAGCCTAAAATTTGACCTGGCAACAGGCTTGCAACTAGTTAAACTGATTTACCAAACTGATCACTTCTAAACCCAACTGCATGTGGTGATCTCCCACAATAAAATTATCCAAATTGTAATTAATCTTGGTTCTCAGATCCACCGGTAGTGCACTTCACTGCTGAGTGTCTCACATGAGCCTAGCGTGCCTGAGAACTTGCACGAGTTTTCATTTCATGCTTGGCTAATGTGAGACACTACGAGGGGTAGGGCACTACCTGCGGATCCAAACCCTTTTCTTGTACTATACATTTTTTTTGCTACAAAGTGCTTGTACTGCATACATTGTATCCAGTTCAACGATTCCGGCTTTATGAAAGCGAGAACATGAGTTCTTCTTTATTTTATCTCTTAGGAGCCCTGTGAGATCACGGTTTTGAATGTATTATTCTTGAACTACATGTATAAACAAAGTACTTGAATATATTATACCCCATTTTTAGGCACGACTCAAGTCCTTATAAAATTCATCTAACTCTCTAACAATAATGGAACGTTTGTAACATGCATGCTTTACAAAAATTATTGCAGTTCGTTTCTTGCTTTGCCTCTACTGGCTTCAGTTGCAATTGGTAAATGTCTATTTTGGTAGATTAGTGCAAGTCAAGTGCCCTCTTTCTTTGGCTTGGTACAGGTCAAGAAACAATGTTCCAGGTCAAGCAAAGACTTGGAATCCTCGCCATCTCCGTGTCTGCAACTGCAAATTAAATGCGGTTTATTCAACTGCAATAGCGACCCAAAACATTAGAATTTGTTTGTGTTTGATTTTTCTTTTGTGTCAATATTATCAAACCAACCCCATTTGCCTTATCATCTCATTCCCATTGCCAGAGGACGAATATAATAGAGAAGTGTTGCCCAGCCAAGCCAGCAGCTCAAAGCTCGAAATTTGGCTTTGACCAAGTTCAAACTAAGCCGAACCATGGAATGCCAGCTCGCCGATATATCGGTATCGGACACAAACCGATACTCCGATACCATTAAGTATCGATTTTTCCATTTTTTCTAAATATCGCCGATATATCGGTTTATATCCGCCTTTTTTGAAAAAAAAATTATTTTTAAAAAAAAAAAAATTTTGAAATTTTTTTTTTTTTTTTTTGGGAAAAAAAAACTTTCATGTTTGTTTTCTATCCTTTTATGCATATTTTGAAATCTATTCTTTGTTTAAATTAGTATAACTCATTTTAGAAGTTAGATTTTGAAAATATATGATAAAAACTAGTTTTTGACGACCGATATTTTTTTACGCAATATCTCCGATATATCTCCGATATTTTGTCTCTTAGGCCGACCGATATTTTACCGATATCCGATACGACATTCCATGAGCCGAACTTGAAATTCAGCAAAGCTCCAGTAATTATGAGCTCACTCCTACCACTTTATACTTGTTTTCTATAAATAATATATATTTTTATTATTATACAAAAAAGTATTATAGAAGGAGGCTCTAGAATTAAAATATTTTAAAATAAATAAAATTAAGACAGAGTGAAATTTAATTTTAAGAAAAGTAAAATTATAGATAGAACCTTACTTATGATCTATTATCTATAAAGAAGAAGATATTTATAGTGATGTGGTGCATATGATAAATATAAGGTGGGTAAAGTGTAGAAAAACATCGAGAATTTTGTATGATAGACGTGTTTCAAAAATGCATAGATGGAAGTTCTATAGGACGGACATTAAACTAGCAATAGAGCAGAGTGTTGGGCATCAAAGAGACATTATACAGATAATTTAAATGTAGTCAAAATGAGAATGCTAAGTAGATTAGTACGATAACTAGGAGAGATATGATTAGAAATAAATATATTCATAAGAGTTTAGTGGTAGCTCATTTAAGAGAGAAACTGAAAAATGTAAATCGCGTTGGTATGAGCATATGCAAAAAAGGCCAATAGATGTCCCTACGAGAAGATTAGACGGCCGGGATGCATGTAAATGATATCAAAATAGGGAGGGGAAACTTAAAAAAACTTAGAGTTAATAAATAAAGATATGATTTTACTATATCTTACAAAAGAGTTGACACAAAACCAACTTAGGTGTAAGATCTATGTTGGCGACCTTAGATATTTATAAAATGCACTACTTCATTATTATTATGATTATGATTATACAAAAAATATATTATTATTGAAGTACAACTTACATATACACCCTCTGTCCCACGTAATTCATCCTACTTTTTTTTATAGTTAACTAGTTTTAATTCATTTTGAAAAACCAAGGAGGAGACATAATATAGCGGAGGGCCATCCACATTAATAGCTCCGAATGAAGAAAGAAGCTTCTGATCAGATGCTTTTTTAAGTACTAATATAGGCTGAAGGGTTGTGGAAATTTTGTAACGCTCATGTAGCGCGGGTGGCTAACGGTGTGGTGCATATATTGCTTGGCTCATCATGCACACCTAATAACGGACTCAATGCCTTGGGAAGATTGCGTGCCAGTTTCTTATGACAATGGTTTGATGCTGTAGTGCCACAGATGCTATGTAATCTGCTTTAAAAAAATTCGCTGGGGAGTATATGATACAAGTATAGAAACAGGAAACAACGCAAGCTGAGTTTTGACTTGAGCGCAGCTCTATTAAATTTGGCTTGACCTATGCTCGTGCTGAACTGAGCCACCCAATCTAAGATGGGCTTGGCTCACTAGCACCTTTGTATTTGTTTCGAGATACTACTCCAAATGAATCGACCACAAGGTCTACAAGAGAGTTGTGGACCACGCCTTGGATGGTTTTGGCCTTTTATGCCCAACTTGTTAGCTTAGATTCATCCCCTTTAATCTGCCCAAGATACTTGCAATGGTCCCCATTCCCAAATTGACTGCTGGATATCAATGGGCTAGCATGTACTTTAAATTGACTGTTTTCGGAAACGCTTGTAGATAAATGCCCAATTTTGCATTCTAAACTTACACGAACAAAAAGGTCGCATAAATTTAGGCGGTTGTTTAGGACACGCTTCAGAAAGTGAATGTCTTGAATGCGAACCCTAATCCACCACGTTCCGTTGGCACTTAGGGGATCGCCGGTGGGACAAGGTGCTGTAAGAGGCCGGTTGCTCTGCTCTTTCTACTCGGTTCCTAAGGACTTGGACACTTCTTATTCTAAAAAATAGGAAAAAAAATGTGTTTGGATTGAACCAGATAAATGTTATATTAACGTCTCAATTGAGGTATAATCATTACTTACTAATATTGTATCAGAAAGAATGCATTTAACCACTTTTTATACTCGATGAAAAAGGAACTCTTTACAGAGCAAGCGATTTACGTGGACATTCAATCAAAAAGGAAAAAGCCTACAACTATTTTCAAAGATTGTCAACAAGGGAAAAGTCTCTTCAACCATTTACGAAAATTTGACAGAAGAGCTGAAGCCCAATTTTTATGGTGCTACAAAGAGTAGCACCAGCTCTTTAGAGAGATTCTTGCCACTGCAAGAAAGCACCACTCACCTTTAACATAGCATCATAAACTTTACATTTGCTCAGGTCAACCTACGAGCCAAGCAACGAGCTTAAGGACATCTAAGAAAGGTCATGACCATCAATTAGGCCATTATTGTCCATACTATGGAAGACTTCTTCATGTTTTTCTAATCATTAACCTTATTCTTCTTATCACTAAGGAATAACTTTCAATTATATTTTACAATATTTATCGGTATAGCATTCATAATCAGGCTGATATCTAAAATACTTCTTTCTTCAATCAGCAAGTAAGAACTCAATTAGCTCAGTCTTAAAAGGTTGAGACAACACAAGATTTTTATTTTGAAGGAAAGAAACAGCCATCGGAGTTCTCTAGATAAAACCCATATAAATAAAAGAGTTAACAAACCTATACAAATCAATAGAGTACCTGACCTTAAATCTTCATTCTTTATTAAAAAAAACCTTAACTCACTATATCACTCTACACAAAAGCAATAAAAAGGCCCACATACACTGATTACAATTGAGCGATTTAACTTATATATAAAGACTGGTTTGTATTTGTCCTCTAACATAGGAGTGATGGATCAAAACTATCTCTAACATAGGAGTACAATAATTGTCTCAACCCTCCATTGTAGCAACGCCTCTTCTTCACAATTTATCTATTTATGGTATATATAAACAAGAAAAAAATGTTAGACCATCCTACCTATTTGGGTAGCAAAAAAATAGCTGAAAAGCGTTTCACCATGAAAATTGAGCAGTATTCTTCCTATAGCAACTTCAGTGTCTTACTGTGCATAGGGACACCCCCGCAAGTATTTCCAGACATCTTCAAGGTTGATTGTTGACTTAAATGGACAAATTTCTTGCAATCGGTACCATTATCAATAAAGGCTTTAACAAGCGTAGGGAAAATCTGACCAACTGTCGCCTTAAATGTTGCAGAGCAGCTCTTATCACCCTCATCAACATCCTGGATTCCTCCACTTGAAAGAGTCCCAACCTGAGCACCATCTATATATGCTTTGCATGCATCTAGAATTGCATGTGCACTCTGGCGGAAATGTCCCACCACAAAGTCTTCAAAATGCTGCCACAGTAAGTAAATTAAAAGTAGGAAGCTAGAATTAGAATGATAAAATAGAAACCATATGATTCAGAAATCCAAACAAATGATTTGCAAGAGCTATGCAACCCTACAGATGGTACAGTATAGCCTCGCCCATTCATTAGATATTGCTACTCTTGTTTGGCCATGGCCAAAGTTCAATCTTATCTAACCACCATTTCAAGAGGCTTTCTGCTTTATAAATTTCCTCCCGTGCTACACAAAAGATACTTCTTACCAGACAGGATGCCACATTCTACATATCACCCACATTATATAAATGCCCCTTATTTTCAATATATGAATGCAGTGAACATTCTGAGAGCGATCTCAAACAAATATGCTGCAGCAATTACCCTTGGTGGCCTTCTCAGTGTGTACGTCATAGTCTTGCAAGACAAAATGAATGTGTTTTCACTGTAGTCTTGAGATTGCTTCTCGCCATGTGGTGTGCCTTCTGAGGCTGCATATCCTGGCTCGTTAAAATAAGGTTTTGCATTTAACACCAAGGCTTGGATTGATAGCAAAACTTGTAGCATAGTTGATTTTCCTGGGGTCCACATTTCATTCTTCCTACCACTCCATGTGTTGAGAAGGCTAAGGCAGACCTTTCCACACTGATACAAGTTGGGGTTCAGTCGAAGCCCACCTGAGTGGTAATACACACGCTGTAAAGTGTTCAGCAAAAAATTTCATAACCCTTTCACAATTAGCATTAGGTAAAACAAAAACAATAAGAATAGTAGTCACAAAAAATATAGAGAGAGTTAGAATCCAATCAATGCGCCACTTCAGCAGTACAATAAATTTTTCCACTGTGGAGCATTGAGAAAATTATTTGGAAATTGATTCAAAAAGAAAATCATAAACCTACCGGAGGAGTCTGAGGATAATTGGAGGGAAAGAAAATGTCAAAGAAAAAGAGACCATCATGATAAGGAGTTCCAGCTGCTCCAACAATCACAGCCCTCATCAAATCAATCCTCTCTTCATAAACTCTAACAAATATGGAGTCTGTTAATAAAAGAGAAAAGGAAGCCAAAGCAGGTGAGTAAGCAGAAAAAGACTAATCAAAAACATAATTTTAGTTTTCAACATATATCCATAAAAGCTAGAAGTAAAAACAGGATAGAAAGATCTTCACAATAATAGTATCTGTTTGGTTAGTTTCACCTAATTTAGTTTCCGCGGAGCACATATGCCACCTAATTACATAATACTGCTCATTGGATCATCATGGATACTAATCCTCTCAGGTGAGACGGACATCATTCCACTGAATACTTCTGATAAGCCACCTAACATAACAACCTTATCCCATGTCTTCCTCACAACACAGTTTAGTTCTTGCCAGTCTTCCTATTCTCATACATGTAGTCAAAGGCAATGTTTCATATATGCACAGCACATTTATCTAAGATATCACAATTGCCCGGAGCTCCACCCAATACGACATGCCCATGTTATATAAATACTGCTTAGACTACCCACAATATGTATGTGCTTGGTAACTCCTCATTATTTAGTTAACTATACGTAAGTCCTTTTATGGACAAGAGCTGCTTAAGCTGCTGATATATCTTCAAAATACAAGGTTCTTTCATGAGTGATAGACAAATAATTAGTAAGAGAAAGCTGATGCTTTCACGTCCAAGGAATTACACCAGTGAACATTATTTTCAGAACCAAGGGCAACTAAATCTAACAATATATCCTATCTTATTGTTCAGTTCACTTTAGACACAATAGAATATAAACTCCACGAACAAGACTTTGAGAACTGTTGAGCTAGAAATAAAGGACATTTCTTTCGAATATATCGGACCAAAGAAAACAGCATTCTATTTGTTTCCTGCCAAATAGTCCTACATCACTAAATTGTGGTTTTCCTAAGATGGTCATCGACATTTCCAATAAGCATTGATCCAATTCAATTGATTTATTCAATCAGGTCATCCACATTTCAAAATAGACAAATCTAAATGCACAAAGAGAAGAACAATAAACCTAAACTCACCGGGCAAGTTACTCTCCAAAAGTTTCCATTCATTCTGAATTGTCCGGGACCATTTTGTTGCCTGCATAAAAAACATTCAAGAATATAAATTCTATACGAGTAAAACTTAATACCAAGGCAGAGTGCTTACAAAGTAAAACAATGCTATAGTCAGCAACCAGCCCACTAATCGCCCTTTTGTTCTGGGGGCTGTGTAAGGTCAGAACTCCACCAACCCCCCCCCCCCCCCCCCCCAACTCTCTCCTTCAACATACACCCACACCCACATTTCCTTTCTCAATTTTCAAAATAAGAACTCGGTATGCCAATGCAGTTTTAGTTACAATCACAGAACGACGTGATTATAATTACAGATTGCAAGAGGACCATGATTGCACACTTTAACGCAAACAAGCTATATGTTCCAAGATATTTTCCCACATCAACAAAAGCACCCTCAATCATCTTATTATGTCGTATCTGATGTTTTTACCCATCCTCTTCTTCTTTAATACCCTCAAGAACATATCCTCACAGATGTCCACCTAAAATGATGATATTTGGCAATATTGCAGTTTATATCACAGGCAAGTTACCAGACAAATATGCAACAGATGGATAGCAGTTACCTTCTTTGACAGATTTCCTCCAGCTGGACTACCAGAACGAAAATGGTGATCAGAAAAATCAGTAACTGTATCAAATCGTTTAAACGATCTAAATTTCACGTCCAACTCAGAATCAGCAGCTTTTTCTTCCTTTAGACTGCTCGAGCTAGACTGGCTAGAATGTAATGAACTACAACCCATATTTAACATTGGAGCATTTTTACTGGTTTGAGCCTTTGAACCACTAGGAACAACGGATGCAGTTAAGCAGCCCAGGTTCTGCAACCAAGGGAAGGAGGGCTCCACCCAAGGAGGCGAGATTATAGCATCAACTTGGGAAGCAAAAGATGAATGATCAACATTATTGGAAAACCCCTGATTATTACCATTGTCAAAAAAACTATGATCCGTCGCACCAAAATAATAATTCCCACTATTATTGACATCTATATAATCATCATGGTATTTCTGAAGATAGTCCATATAGTCTGAGTCAAGTCCAAAGCCCGTGAAAGCATTTAATCCAGAATCATTTACCAGTTTGTTATACTCATCAGATCCAAAAAAATCTCCAGCAAGAGCTTCCTGGAAAACATTTAATAAAAAAAATACAACTTAAACTCAAGTCAAGGCATGCTGAATTAGTTGCATATCCAATAGTAAACTTTGGAAACAACAGGATGTACCTTTATTTGTGATTGCTCACTGTGCCCAGGAATAACTGTAGTTTTATTCTTGCTACTTCCTTTCTCGTTAATAATAATAATAGCTCCATCCTCATCTTCGTCTTCATCAATGTTAATAACATTTTCGTGAATTACCTGAAAATCATATATTAATTTTTGGTTTAATCACGACCAATAGACCAGAATCAGAGAACCCATTGTCATATCCTATCATCACATTACAGACTCAATACGTTCTCTTTAAGGTCTCGTCATCAGAAACGACACTAAGCCTAAAACTTTACATGAACAATTAGCAGTTCTAGGTGAATTTATTTGATTGATTACTTTCTTGGCCACATAGCTACATCTATTTTCTTTTCACAATAAAGCATTTCGAACAAAAATGCAGTCATATTCTGTTTTAAAGCTTTATGAACATGCACACTCTCCCCATGGAATGTCAATACTCCCTCCGTCCGGAATTAGTAATACCATTTGGTTTTCCAAAATGAACTGAAATCAGTTAGTATAAGAAAAACCAAAAAATATTGAAGAATGCATTTCAATTTGATCAACAGCCTACTTCCAGAAATAAGGAAGGAAAAAAGATCCAAACTTTATACCGGATTGCGCTTGCGCTTCCGCCGACTGGTCCCGACATCGCCGGGAGTCAAATCGATCACCTCCGGGAAGCCGCTGCTGGACGCCGACCGCCCGGAAGCGACCAAGAAGCCGACCCTGCAAAGAAACACATCTCAAAACCCACCCAAATTAATCGGATCACGAACAGGCCGAGCTGAACCCACAAGAGGAAATGAAACAGACCCTCACGGCGACTTACCCGGCGGCGGAGTGGCAAACCGGCTGCTCCGACGAGCCCATGAGTCCCGGCCGATGGACAGGAAAAGAGAGAGTACGGAGGCTCTGATCGGCGGCGGAGGAGCAGGCGGAGGAAGGGGCCGAGAGGAAGAGAGGGCGGGCGCGGCGCAAAACAAGTGTTTTGAATAGGAACAAACTCTTTGCTCCGTCCTCATCTTTCCTTTTATCCTCCCCGCCTTTTTGGCTAATAATGTCCATTCGTCCCACATTAATAGTTCCATTTGCTTTGCTAAAAATGGTAAATATGACTATTAATTTGGGACGGAGGAGTATTATTATTGTTGTATGAAAAGGAGTTTATTTGAGTCATGGCTCATGCGCTGACAGCATCTGCGTGAGGGTAGGCCATCCAAACGTCCGATCACTGCGGGTAGTGATTAAGCCTGCGTATCTGTGTATTAATGTCCGCTGTCAGATTGAAATCCGACGGCGTAAGCTCAAGCATATGCGCATAAGCTGGGCTCATATAAAGGGCATTCATATTAGATTTATTCATTAAAATAAAAATGTTCTTGTCTGGATTTAAAAAAATAATAAAACAAGTAATATAGAACGGAAGAAGTATAGAACAGGATTATCTTATTAAACCCTAAAGAAAGATTATCTTATGTATGGATGGCTGCATTAAGTTGATGAGGAGGGGAACAAATTTTGTATCTTTTCTTTTTTCAAATAAAAAAATAAATTATTTTGTACCTAACAGCCCCAAAATTTCAACTCTTATCATAGTAAGTATCTTTTAAATATATTGAATACTTAAGCGGCACATGTAATTATGTTGTCATTCATACAAACATGACAAACTCTCAAATGATAAACTATTTATAAATAAAAATTTAATAAATAAATAATAAATAATAACATGCAATGTTCTCTAATGGTCAAAAAATATTATTACAAAATCATCAAAATAAACTACAATTATAAAGTCTAAGTTTTAAACTCTTCTTCTACGAATTCATCTTTAAGTCCCGCTCTCCTCTACGAGCTATCAACAGCTAAACCTGCATTGTATGATACATGAGTATTCCATAGAATTACCCAGTAGAATGCAAAATTGCAATAGAATATAACAAGATAATTCAAGGATAATACAATCAGCGGAAGTGGTTGTAACATGAATGTAACACCTGAAAAATTGGTACGTTAACTAAAGGTTTCTTCTATTTTTAGGAAACTATTCTAAAATAGGAAAGTTCATTGCCTGATTTGATTTCTGGTTGTGCGATGTACTTTGATATGTTATTTGATGTTTATGATGTGGTATGATTTGTTAATCGCATGACTATTAGTAGTAGAAAACCAGGACCCGAGGGTTGGTCCTGGCGCTGGGCACAACCTGGCGCTGAGGCCAGCTTGGCGCCAGGGTCTGAGAACACCTGACGCCAAGAGTGGGGCCAGGCGCCAGGGCATGCGTTCAAGTGGATGAGACCCATTTGAATTTCATAATTAATCAATTAATTTTGGTTTTATACGTGGTCCGCGGTCTACACGAGATAGTGTAACAAGTAGTACAACCGCGGGACACCAGAATCATGTGTGTGCAGGACTCTAGCTTTAGACGCACAAACTTGGGCGCAGGGTCATGTGGCACAGGCCCAGGGAGTCATGTGAATGTGGGTAACTAGCCACAAGGAGATCTTTAGAGGATTGAAGTGAATCTTGGAGCAAAATCTACGATTTGACCTAATAGCGGTAAATATGGTAAGTGTCGCGGAGGATCGGGAAGCATCAGTTCGGTTGAGATAATTAGGGAAGATAAATCTTAATTAAAAAGTGATAAATA
This sequence comes from Houttuynia cordata, assembly GCA_039654745.1. NCBI lineage: Eukaryota > Viridiplantae > Streptophyta > Magnoliopsida > Piperales > Saururaceae > Houttuynia > Houttuynia cordata. The sequence continues at coordinate 40,513,676 of CM077507.1, read as the reverse complement.
TTTCACTTTTTAATCAACCAATAGGAAGGGGACATCTAGTTGGTTGGCTTAGATATGGTAGTTTCCTAGTTTGGAACGAGATATGTAAAGTATGATTAAGATTGTAAGCTCGGTCAGTACTATTTCTGTGCTGATAGTCTATAGTAAATAATTCATAACTAATTCAAAAAAAATTAAAAAAATATAAAATTAGTGTGGTTAGAAATTAGACTCATATGGCTAACTCCAATAAAAATTTCAAAGTCTAAGGCTAATTGTACTGACCGTGGGAAGAGTCGGAAGTAGACTGTTATGCGTATGACTGTGTGCTATAATTATGATTAAGATAGTGAACGAATCTTATTAGAGATTTGAAATCCTAATTAAATGAGGAAAGCCCAATGGATTAACATGGCTGAACGTCCCTTACTAATGAGGGAGACCTTTTAATTTGTTAATTGGGATTTGGGATTAGGAAGGATCTAATTAGGAGATATCCTAGTTGGAGGAGGTTTTGGCTATAAAAGCCAAGGAGGAGATCACCCATATGCTTCACGCCAAAAGCCTTGGACGACTTGTGCTAAACCCTAGCTCTTCGCCCTTTCCTTGACACCAATTCCAGCAACCTTCTACCTCTTTTCTCAACCTCTTTTCTCGTACGATCGAAGGTGTGGAGGCGTCGTTGCGAAGAAGAAAGAACGAGCTACGCGTGGAGGTGTATTTCGCATACATCTAAGTGGTAGGATGGTTTTTCCTAACCAATTCGGTTTGCACTTCTTTGGTCCTTTCATATTGTGATTAATTTATGATCCTATTCATATTATCTCAGAGATAAGAGTGCCTAATGTTTGATTCATGAGAGATTTCTCGTTGTTTGATGAATAAGAGTGCTCATAATGTCATACCTTGTTTAATGCTTCATGTTGATGCATATATGCCTACTTTTGACGGGAATATCTATAGGTCATGTCTCTTGAACGTGGATGGTCATGAAAGTTATCTTCTTTATTCTATTATGTCCTGATTTAATAGTCCAATATAGTTAAGGGATGTATTAATAATGTCAAAAGCTTAATTAGATCAAGGTTGATGCCTTGAATCTAGTTTAAGGTATTACCATCAATTAGAATCATTATAATCATTAAGTTCCAGAACATACCAGAGTCTAAAATTACTCTAGGAGGGGAGTAATTAAGGGTATTAATGTTATATTATCATGGTTAATGGGTATTAGTACGTGATTACCTAGTATAAGTAAGTAATATGCTCTCGGCCAGAACTATTTCTGCACCAACAGTACTCAGTATAAAAATTATAATTAAATGTATAAAAATCATAAAAATATGCCGTTAGTGGGGTTATAAACTAGACTCATAGGGCTATCTTCGGTTAAAATTTCAGAGTCAGAGTCCTTCTGTGTTGACAGTGGAGTCAGTTGAAAATGGGCTGTATAGTATAAGATAGTTTACTAGAATTAGGGTTTTAAAGCACTAAGAAGTATTACTACTCATAATATGGTATAATCTGATTAAAATAACACTAATACAGTATGATAAAACTACTTATGAGTCACTGTAATAAGTGAAGAAGTTTAAAAGATGAAGACTTTGGGACGAGTCAGCGTGCACAAGAGTCAATTTGGTCTTGTTTCTATGGTTCATCGTGGTGTCGGTTTGAGTATCCAATTGGAGATCAAACTTTCTTAGAGAGGTATTTTGAGATTAAAAGTAATACAATTCCATACTTAAAGATATCCCTATCAAAGGTAAGACATGATGCATGATGTATACTTCAAGAGTAAAATTCATTATTCCTTAGATTGTGAGTCTTCATTTTTCTCTTCATTATGCGAGATATGTGAATCTTCTTGTTACTCCCTGAGAGAGAGCTATATATATTGTTGAGAAACCTTGATTATCTGTTTCGTACTCCATGAGTGAGTCATTGCGGTAAGAGTTACCCTATTTTCATAAAGGTAAGACTTGTGCTTTTGTTGAATCATGGTCCAGTTTGACATTGACCTATTTCTCCACTTATTAAAAGGTGGAATCATAGTATGCTCACGAGCCATTGCTAGATTCGTGGTGATCTCCAATATTTATGGAACATGGTTTCCCTATTGCCCGAAAGGAGGCAAATACGTACGTCTTAGACTGGTTGACATTACGGAAAGTCTTCAGTCTCCGCTCATTGTGCCCGTAAGCACAGATGGGGCCAACATGCCTAGACACGTGGCTGGGTTCCAAAAAGAGAACCTCTAGGATGTTCTGGTATATATCTTACCTCTTGCGTATTGGTAAGTTCAGCGAGCAGAAATTGTAACTCCTTGCACCATAGATGCCTGGAGCCTTGAGTGTCTTGACCTTTCTCTCCTTACACCGATATTTGTTTGGAGTCATATTGAGATTATTCTTTCCTATACTTTTCCATTGGAACTGTTATCATTTGACCTTGCTATTCAGGCAACATAAACCTATGAGTGGTCTTTCAAAGAGTGTTTATTCCTGTTTATGTGAGTAATCTATTCTTCATAACCTGTTTTATCTTCCTGGTGGGTTTTTACATCCTACTGGGTATTTCTACGAAATACTCACGCATCCTCTGATGCAGGCCTCAAAGATCAGTAAGTCAGGATTTTGCCGTTTAGAAAGGCGTATCAGATGCGTGGGAGATGTCTTGAAGAATTGCTTTATTTTACTCTATTGAGTTTTGTTAGAACTTCTTTATTGTTGGCCAATGTGTGCCCGGATTTGATGCTTGCTTTATTTAACAGTTTTATTTAATCTGATGTAATAATTTTAGTAGGAATCATTTGCTACATTGACAATGTTATTTAAAATTTGATGAAGAAGTTTTTAGTTCTCAATTTCTAAGTTTCGTTATGAGTTCCTGGTGATGTCGATTACACGTTCTTTTGTAACGATGTAATTGACCCGAGTGATCGAGTATTCGGTCGCGTCCCAAGGTTCCTATCTCGACTTTTATTTGGTTTACTTAAAGGCTTCCGCACTCCGATCGAGGTCAGGAATTTTTGGGGCATGACAATGAATTTGATAGGGTAGTATGGAGAGTAAATCTTAACAAATTGGAAGTGATTAGATCACCTTTTATCAGCCAATAGGAGGGTGACGTCTAGAGAGAGAGGGGCATCCTATTGGTTGGCTTTTATTTGGTAGTTTCCTAATTATAGTAGGAGTTAGTCTTGATAGGGTAGTATCTTAATCAAGAAAAATTGCAAACCTATCTAATTAAATGATTAACTTGATGGGCGTCCTGATCTAATTAGGAGGAAGGATTTTTATTGGTTGATGGAGATTTGGGATTAGGAAAGAACTAGATTAGGAGTAATCCTCATAGAAGAGGGAATGGGCTATTTAAGGAGGAGGCCGGACCGAGCTTTTGCACGCCAATTTGTGACGCCAAGTCCAAACCCTAGCCTCTTCTCCTCTTCCTTGCCACCAATTCCAGCAACCTTCCATCTCTTCTCTCGACCTCTATTCTCATGCAATTGAAGGAGTGGAGGCGCCGTTGCGAAGGAGAAGGAAAGAGCTACGCGTGGAGGTGTAATTTGCATACATCTAAGTGGTAGGATGGTTTTTCCTAACCAATCTGAATTGAACTCTTTTGCTTCATTCTTAGCAAGATTATTTGATGATCTTATTGATGTTATCTCAGTGATAAGGTTGTGTTAATGTTTGATTCATGAGAGATTCCTTGTTGTTTATCAAATAAGAATATACATGTTGATATGCCTTGTTTAATGTTTCGTGTTAGTGCATACATGCTTACCTTTGATGGAAATATCGGTATGGTCATGTCTCTTGAACGTTGGAGGTCATAAAATTCTCTTCTTTATTCTGTAATGTTCTATTTTAATCGTCCTATATGGTTAAGGGTTGTATTAAAGATGTTAAAAGCTTCATTAGATCAAGGGTGATGCCTTGAGACTAGCTTAAGGTCTTTAACAGCAAGTAAAGTCATGGAATCACTAAAATCTAGAACGTACCAGAGTCTACAATTACTCTAGGAGGGGATTAATTAAGGATATTAAGGTCATATTATCATGATTAATGACTATTAATACTAGATGACTTAATATAAGCAAGTATTGCCTTCTCGGCCAGGACTGTTCCTGCGTCAATAGTGTTCAGTAAAAAAATTATAATTAAATATAAAAAAATCATAAAAATACAACGTCAATGAGAGAATAAACTAGACTCATATGACTTTCTTATGTAAAAGTTTCAGAGTCAGATTCCTTTTGCGCTATCGGTGGATCAGCCGGAAGTGGGCTGTGCTGCATAAGACAGTTACTGGAATTAGGGTTTTAAATCACTAATACGTACTATTACTCATAATATGAGGTAATCTTACCAAAATAATACTAATACATTATTGTAAGACCTCTTAAGGACTACTGCTGTAAATAGGGTGAGTCTAAAAGATTTATACTTTGGGATGAGTCAGTGTACCCAGGAGTCAAGTTGTTTTTGTTTCCTTAGTACAACGTGGTGTCGGTTTGAGTATCCAGTTGGAGACCAAACCTTCTTAGATCATTCTTTCATATTAAAGAATAATATAAATCCAGAATTAGAGATGTTCCTATCAAAGGTAAGACATGAAGCATGATGAGTGAATTATGAATAAATTTACTCTTACCCCGTGGTGAGTCATTCATTGTTGTGAGATGCGAGTATCGCATTCTTGTTCTTGAGAGGAACCTTATGCTATTGAGAGTGATGATTGATTTTGTACTCCAAGGAGTGACTCGTTTCTGGTGAGAGTCACCTTGAAATCTCAAAGCATTATGTCCATTGTATCTTGGATATATTGTTCTACCATTATAATAAACTTGATTCTCCACTAAGAAGTTCTGATGAAGATCTCTCTGAAGTGGATTCATAGTATGCTCACGAGCTATTGCTAGATCCATAGTGATATCTAATATTTATGGAACATACTTTCCTTATTGCCTGAAGGGAGGCAAATACGTACGTTTAGACTGTTGACATTACGGAAGGTCTTTAGTCTCCGTTTAGACGCATGACCGGGTTCCGAATGGAGAACCTCTAGGATGTTCTGGTATATTTTGCTATGTGGTTGGTAAATTCAGCGAGTAGAAATTGTAACTCCTTGCACTATAGATGCCTAAAGCCATTGGTAGTTTGACCATTCTCTCCTTACACCGGTATTTGTTTTGAGTCTTATTGATATTATTCTTCCCTACACTTGTGTTTTGGGACTGTTATTATTTGACCTTTCTGTTCAGGTAACGTAAACATTTGATTGGTCTTTCAGAGAGTGTATATGAGTAATCTATTCTTCATTTCATATTTTGTCTTCCTGGTGGGTTTTCACATCCTACTGGGTATTTCTATGAAATACTTATGCATCCTATGATGCAGGTTTTGAGGATCAGTAACTCAAGACTTTGCAACTCTAAAAGGCACAGCGGATGCGTGGAGGACGTTTATGAAGAATTGCTTTTATTTATCTTATTTCTTTTGCTAGAACTTTATTAGTATTGGCCAGTGTGTGCCTTGAATTGATGCTTTGTTTTATTAACAGTTTTTAATTATCTACTATAATAATTTAAGTAGGTATCATTTGCTATATTGACAATGTTATTTGAGATTGGATGAAGGATTTTCTAGTTCTATATTTCTGAGTTTTGTTTATGAGTTCCTGGTGATGTCGATTACACGTTCTTTCTTGACAATGTAATTGACCTGTGTGTTCGAGTATCCGATCACGTCCCAAGATTCCTACCTCGGCTTTGATTAGTTTTTGTAAGGCTTTCACACGCCGATCGAGGTCAGGTATTTTGGGACGTGACACTCCGAACAATCAGTGTAATGAAAAGATAATTAAATCATAATACCTCCAGACATCTATAGTGCAAGGAGACTCAATTTCTACTCACTGAACTTACCACTTGCAAGTAGGCTACTTACCAGAATCACCCTAGAGTTCTCCCTTTGGAACCCAGCCACTCGTCTAGAACCCAGCCATGCATCAAGAATGCTGGACCCATCAGTGCTTACGGACACAATGGGCGGAGACTGCATACCTTCCGTAATATCATATAGTCTAAATGTATGTATATGCCTCCCTTCGGGCAGGAACTAGGTTCCATAAATAATCGGAGATCACATAGGATCTAACAATGGCTCGTGAGCATACTATGATTCCACCTCGAAGAGATCATCGCAAGGTATCTAGTGGAGAAACAATTTCATATTAAATTGAGACATATCACAAAAGAGCATAGGTCACAACACTCAAAGATTCAAGGTATCTTTTATTGTAATGGACTCACTTAAGGAGTACAATAATCATCAGTATCTCTCAATAGAATATGATTCCTTGCAAAGACACAACTGAGATTCTGATATCTTGAACAACAGGTGACTCACCATAGGAGTATCAATGGGTTTCAATCATAATTTAAACAACATGCTTCATGTCTAGACCTAGATAGGAACATTTATGAAATCTAAGTTTTATATTTACATGACCGAATTTCTGATAAGAGAAGGATTTTGAAAAGTTTGGTCTCCAACTGGAAACTCAAACCGACGCCAAGCTGTAATTTGAAACCAAGAACAATTTGACTTGAGATCACACTGACTTATCCCATAATAATTATCTTTTAGACTACCAATTCTTTCTGTGATGATTCCTTATCATATTTTATAATGTGTATTGGTAATACTTTGATCATATGAGACCATATCATTGAGTATTAGTAGTTACTAGTGACTTAAACCTAATTACAGTAAACTATTTTGTTTATAATAGCCCCATTCCGACTATCCCCACAATCAGCACAATTAGATTTTAACTCTGAAATTTTTATGGTAGATAGCCTTATGAGTCTAGTTTCTAACTTCACCATGTTTTACTTTTCAGATTTTTTTGTAATTAGTTATGATTTTTAAGTTACAGATTGTCAACGCTGAAATAGTACTGGCCGAGATCACCAATCTTGTTCATACTTAGTAATCATGTGTTATTAACCATTAATTATGATACTAGGGTCTTATTAGCCATAGGTACACCCTTCCTAGGTTCTTTACAGACCCCTGAAGGTTCTGGAATTTAGTTATCACATACTGTTATGCATCTTTCATCACATGAATCAGTTTAAGATACTCTTCTTTTTTTTTTTAAATAGAGACCTTAATGCTAGGATCTCAACTATAATCACATAGAACAATTAAACCAGAACTTTTATAGAGCCAATATGGAACTTTCTGACTTCCAAACGATCAAGAGATATATTATTTAAATAACATTCCTATCTAAGAGCTAGCATGTGAGCATTAGAAGATGTATCAATCAAATAATATCAATTTGCATACTTGTACTCATAACATCATGAAATCTCTCATCAATCCACGCACTTTACACAAATCTACTTACTGAGATAAAACCATATAAGTAATCACATAATCTTCATGAGAATGAGTTGAAAGAATTTAGAATAAATAGGTAGGGAAAAACCATCCTACCAATTTCGTTACGAGTGTCTCGCCCTTCTTTGTGTAGCTCGTCTCCTCCTCTTCACAACGACACTTCCGGTCAATGCTATGGAAAGGATTTAAGTCGAGGAGAAGGCTTGAAGTAGTGCTGTATATATGTAGGAGAAAGGAGAAGAAAAGCAAAGTCGTCACACAAGGGCTTGGCGTGCATATGCACAGGCCGGCCCTCCTCTTAGGCTTAAATACCAAATCCTACTCCAACTAGGATATCTCATCTTTTGGATTTTTTTCCTTATCACAATCCCAGCCCTTCAATAAGAATCTTCCACAATTTTGAGATGGACGCCTAAGCCTAATCCTCCCTATTCGGTTAGGATTTGATATCCTTCAATAAGATACCCTTCCTAATCAAGTCCATCTCCTCCCTTAATTAGGAAATTGTCAAATCTCATCCAATGACTTGGACGCCACCTCCTATTTGGCGAGCTAATATGATTGGCTAATAGGGATTGACGTAATATTCTCCCTTAATTAAAGATTCATTCCCTGATTAGGTCTTACCAGAATCAGCAACTTCCGGATTTAGTTTCTACCAGTGCGATTGATCACAACGGATAAGCGATCGATCGCTGTAAACTTTTGCATTATTCTAGTATTTTCGATCGATCTCTCTCATAGTTGATCAATCACTACTCATATATTGAACTTTTCAGTATTTTCGATCAATCGCTTTCATAGGTGATCGATCGCGTCTGGTTTTGTTCTCTATTACTAGTCTAAATTGTCACTATAATACTGACACTAGTCAACAATTACTTCTTAAAGTCATCTTAGTCATAAGCACAGAATTGTACATAAGGAAATACATAATATTCACTTCCAATAGCTATTAGCGTCCAGGGCACTGAAGCAAACATGAACACTGCACGAGCTCCATGTTCACGGTGGTTCTATTTAACAAGTACGGTTCTATTGTAGACCCATTGAGGAACCACAAGAGAATAAGCTAGAAGGAGAGACGTAGAGGCAGAGATATGAGAGAAAGAGAGAGAGAAAGAAGGAGAATACTATTCTAATCTTCTAATTGATAACTTCAACTGATGGATCCAAAAGCCATTACATTGGTGTATTTGTATAAGCTCGGGCCTTATTTAGAATTACTATAATTAGAAACTTTATTAAAATTAACTATCTCCAATTAGGAGTCTAAGCAAATAAGAATCTCAATCTAAACTACTAAATAAAAGGATGATAATAGTAGGACAGAGGCCACCGGTTCATAACAGGTTCTTTCTAAATACTACTCTTCGTATTCTGGTGATCTGATTTATAATGGAAGACATGATACTCAGGACTTATCCTTTGTAAGAAGGTGACCCAGATATAACTGGTTGTACTGAAAGCTATTGGTCTCAAAACATCCAATAGGAGTGAATAGTATCATCTTTGCCTCTATTTCTTTTAAAAAAAGCAATATAAGCACTTACCTACTTGATAAAAAGAACCAGTACAAAACCATAGTAAACAAGATTAAGAAAGTCAAGTCCAAGTCCACCATCCAGTAATGAAAGCCATATGTTTATTTTTTTAAAAGTAATATTATTATTAATCAGACAAAAGTTCCCTCCAAAAGCATAAGGGCAGTCACAAGACTGCCAAATTTTAACCATTGCACAAAACCAAAAAGCACCTAATTTCAGCTTCAAGTCGCATGCAGAAGTACTGCCAAAATGTGTAATAGAACTAAGAGTTTTCTCTCAATGCCAAAAAGGTGATTGTCAGTAAATGAGAAGTGTCAATGTGCTACTATTTTTCTTATCTGAGACCAACTACCGTCCTGGAAGCTAGAACTAATCACTTTTTTCTACGATACACAACGTGAAAGCATTTGACTTTCAAATAGCAGCTATGTGATGTAGTCATCATATGGAAGATGGTATTTTTAGAAGTTTCTTAGTTTAGTTATGAGTTTTATATAGCAGTTGCTTTTGTAGAGAATTTTAGTTAGAATAAGATTTTGTTTTTATTTGTTTATTTTAGACAAATTTTAAGTTGGTTTTATCTTTTCTTCTTGAAGTAGAACTCTCTTTGTAATAAGCCTAGTTAAAGGCCTTAACATCAAGAAAAATAGAGGACGATGATTTGAATGATTTTGAGAAAAAAACTCTACGTAGTTCTCTGTTGATTGAGACTCTTTGTTCGGTGATGATGCTGAACAACCATGTTGCTGATGCTATGGTCCACCGTCCGGTATCGATTTCGGCGATAATCTCTAGTGGTGATTCTAGATAAATTTATCCCTTTTAACCCTCTATCCCTTATGTTTCTCTTCCTTCACGCGCAGTCCGCTATCAGTTTGGTGGCTTATGCAAAAACCTTCAACTTGAGAATATGGATCCGTGGATGCGCTCGCTTGCTCAATGTAAATCTAAAAATCAATTCAAAGCCGATCTCGGTGGCATCAAAGCCCAACTCGAGGAAGTTATACGACTGGTACATCATATGATCGAGACCAAATGTGCATAGGCAGCTATGGAAAAATCTCCACAGTCAATCACTCAACTATCCACAATGACCACCAGTGACCAAGCACAATCTGGACAAGATGATGTGGCTCTGTCTCTTGTAACTCTGTCTTAGATGTTGTCACGTCGGTTAATTAGTGGTATGCAGAAGAATTACCAGCTACAATAGAACAAGTGTTTATGCCGCAATGGGTGATTCTTTCTCAAACGGAAGAGTCTTACAAGGAGTGCCAAAACCTGGAAGTGTCTCATGCCTCTCTCCTCGTGCCCTGCTACCAAAGGCCAGTGATCATTCTTAATATTTGCGTTCCTTCTTTTTACGATGGCCACGACTTCTGTATTGGTGACAAAGATTGCATCTTTCCTGTTCCCATTGAATCCGCCGCACACAAACACTGCACCACCTCAAATTGGAGGGTCTTCAAAACTATTGTCGAAGATCTGTTCCATATCCTTTCGCCTCCACCCGATCCACTGCAGGACAACAATTTGCCGCAACTTACTAGAGCATTCATATTCACCCAGATTTATTAAAGCATTCTCTCAATCCCATGAGCGAAACTCGAGGGTCAAGTTTCTCACACCCCGGGAGAATGATGCAGTCATCACATGGAAGATTGTTAATTTTAAAAGTTTTCTAGTTTAGTTGAGTTTTATATGACAGTTGTTTTTGTAGAGAATTCTAGTTAGAATAAGATTTTATTTTTATTTTATTTATTTTAGACAAATTTTAAGTTGGTTCTATATTTCCTTCTTGAAATAGAACTCTCTTTGTAATAAGCCTATTTAAAAGCCTTTAAAAAAATAGAGGACGATGATTTGGAGAAAAAACTCTGTGTAGTTCTCTGTTGATTGAGACTCTTAGTTCGGTGATGATGCTGAACAACCATGGTGCCGATGCCATGGTCTACCGTTTGGTGTCGATTCTGGGGTAATCTTTGGTAGTGATTCCAGATAAATTTATATTTTTTATCCCTCTATCCCCTCCGTTTCTCTTCCTTCACACACTGTTCGCTATCACTATATAGTGTAACTGGCAGATCACATGTCCCAACTCTGAAAGCAAGCACATCTCCATGAGAAAGAGGAGAAATAAACACCAAAACTCAATCCTAAATCCACTTTTGAAACAAGGATTGCCAGTAACTACTAATTCTGTAAAAGTAAATGCTAATCTAAATGCATCATTACTAACTCTGTACATGTAAATAAAATACCAGTAACATGATCACCACTCATTTCCTCCCCAACAACAAATAAAAAGCTCGCTTGGTCTAAACCTTTTGACAGTTTGGCTGAAATATCTCAATCACTATAAGCCACCATAAGTGATCTAAGAAGAAGTAACATCCGATCTTGGGAAACTTTGTCTTTGATCCAAAAAAACATTTATTCATCTACTGTTTTGTGTGACCTATGAATGCGCTATTCTTCAAATTAGACTAGTCTTCCAGATTGAAAAAGAATTATGCCTATGAGTGTGCCAGATATTGAAAATTATTACTCCCTCCGTTCAAAATACTATGTACATTTAGAAATGTTTAATGTTCCAAAATATTATATATATTTTGCCAAATCACGCGACTTCCTCTTTCCAAAATTGGAGGAGACTTAAAAAGATTGACTAAAATTTAGTTTGTGAAGGAGCATACGAGTTGGACGGGATATGAGCGAGAAGAAGTCATGTGACTTCCTTGTGGGCTTCATGGTCCAATAAAAATAAGAATTTTCTCTAATATATACAATATTTTGGAATGAAGGGAGTCGCATTTAGCTAGGATGACACCCAAGAAGATTATTTACTTCCGATGATACTTTTCTCAGTAGAAGCATCAGAATACTCCCACCGTCTGAAAATAATAGATACATTTCACTTTTTTCCGTGTCCGCAAAAAGGTATAACGTTAAGGCTTAGGGGCCGTTTGGGGCATGATTATTGCAAAAATATCCAGACTGGATATTGGATATATACTGTAGCATCCATGTGGATTTTTACATCCAGCTGAAACACCTAAGGAGGTGTTTCAGCTGGATATATAAAATATCCAGATGCTACAGTGTCTGGATGTTTTGCTTTTAATCACGCCCCAAACGGTCAGTCAGAGACGCTTTTTCGCACATGGAGATTCACACTGTACCAAACTTTTTGGGCAGAGAGTGTAAAAAAGAGACAGATATTCCAAACTCAATTATTTACCAACAATCAAACAAAAAAAACGGCATAAATACCACATTCCAAAAGGCTTTGAAGTGTTTCACACTGTGACTTTTGAAATGATTGTTTTGAGGTCAAGCTTAAAACGACCAGTAGCCTTGTTCTAGCACGGATGCCTAGCTTAAAATATCCGAAAATAACAGGAACATTTCCCTTTTTCCCATGTCCGATAAAATAGGTACAGTTTGCTTTGAAGTGTTTCACACTGTGACTTTTGAAATGATTGTTTTGAGGTCAAGCTTAAAACGACCAGTAGCCTTGTTCTAGCACGCATGCCTAGCTTAAAATATCCGAAAATAACAGGAACATTTCCCTTTTTCCCATGTCCGTTAAAATAGGTACAGTTTGGGTTATTTCTCAGCCACAGAGGCTGCCTTTCCCACCTGGGGGTTCACTGTGACTTAAAAACTCTAACCTATCTTTTCCGGACAATCAAACAACAAGAACCCATAAACACCACATTCCAAAAGGCGTCTCCCAAATGACTTCAATCAATACTCAGATATTCCCTCCGTCCGGACTTACTAGTGACATTAGGTTTTCCAAAAAGAACTAAAACAAGTAGAAAACCAAACGTTAACACAAATTCCGAACGGAGGGACTAGAAGAAGGAAGTAGTAAAAGAAAAACTGGCTCATAAGGATTAAACATCTATCCGATCGGCTGCCTCCTCCACATTTCCTGTCGTGGCACTCGCCCTCTCCACCACGCATCTACTCAGTAAGAAAAAAGTCCCACATAAAAAAGAAAAATGTCGGATTATGAGATTGTAGAAGAGGCTAGTGTGACAAGCGATCGGGCCATTACATGCAGTCACTGAAAAGGGGGCACATGTCTCCTTTGGATCGGCCTCTATTGGCTTATACAGAATTTCCACAAACTCGTATTTGGAAAAAAAATAACGAAATTCGCCCACCAATTATTAGGCAATGTATGCGCCTAATAAAATGCCGTATATTAGGCATTTCAACTATACTGATAACATTCGGAACACCAAGCTGGTTATATTAGGGTGTGATCTTAAAATTACTTAGTCAAAAACAGAAAAAATGGAAAACCAGCATACTTCCTCTTCTTTTCTTCTTTCGGTTTTGTGTCGATTTACTCAAGCAGAAGTAATTTAAATGTGCTAAAAAAAGGTTTAAGGATGTAGAATAATAACTGAAAAAATATAAAAGAAAAGATGAATAACATGTAGAACCATCTGTTCATATTATTTTCCGCAAATTATAATTCTCTCCAGGTTTCTCCTGCACATTCGCCTGTTAAGTGGGGAGACGAACTTGTCCCAAAAATGGAAATTTGAAACTCAATATGAGAATGTTGGAAAAGTGCTTCGTGATCACAATGTAACCGCAAACAGAAAAGGTTATTAAGTGCTCCATATCTGTGGCGGAGAAAGCCAACACAGCGAACTACAACAAGTAACATTTATATTTTTTAACTCACTTGGATACTTGAGCCAGGCCAAGTTAAAACAATTCAATTTCTTTTCCATTTTCACATCTTACATGGAAAAGATTGGAAAGTAGGCAAGGCTACACTATTGCTGCTACATTGAGTTGCAGCTATGTCCCAACATGAAAAAGTAGGGCCAAAATTTGATTAGATGGGAGTTGAGACAAGAGATTACATAAATGCCTACTAAAAACCCGGTCTTTGGGTGCAAACTTTGGGCACATTAGGCTCTATCTGGATCATGGAATGTTGTCTCGCCGATATAATATATCGGCGATATATTGATATCGAGCCCCGCCGAATACAAGTAGTATTGGTTTTAACTGCTTTCTAAAATATCGCCGATATATGGGTATTTTTAAAAAAATTAATTTAAAAAAAAATCAATTTTTCCGTTTGTTTCCCATCCTATGCCAGTGGAAGGATACGGGTTTAAAACGCAAACACATATTTTGAATTATATACATATTTTTATGCATATTTAAAAATTTATGCTTGTTTAAATTAGTATCACTCATTTTAGAAGTTATATTATAAAAATACATGGTAAAAACTAATTTTAGACCACCGATATTTTTTTACAAATATCTCCGATATTTTGTCTCTATGGATGCAAAAATTCAATGAGAATCGATAAAAAGAAAAATAAGTGATTTTTTTTTTCAATCTTTGCCTATTTGGTTGTGCTATGGACACTATGCATACTTAGTTTGGGTATATTTAGGCTCTGTCTAACTGCAAAGACTCAAAGAGCATCCAGAAAAGGAGAAATTAGTGGAAACATAAAATTTTCCAATCTTTGCCTCTTTGTTGTGGACACTAACCTGACCGTTGGTCTCCTCCATTGAGATGACATACAGACGTATAGGAAAACCAATTTGTGGGAATTTAGAGTATTAGCCCAGCATCAAATAACTATGAACATCAATGACATTAGTTGCAAAACATAAACAACCGAACACACGCAAATGATTATAAGAAGGTGGCGTGTGCATTAAAATTTTATAGAGTATTTTAATTTCTAAAAAGAACAGACATGGGAATTTGATTAATGAGATGGAAATTTGATTAATAAGATATGCTGCAGTGAGAACACATTCACCCCAAAAAGATAAAGGAAGAGAAGCTTGAAACCTAAGTGCACGAACAACATCTACAAAGTGTCTATGTTTGCACTCCACAACAATATTTTATTGGGGAGTAGCAACACAACTATGTTGTTGTAAGACACCATGCTCACAAAAGAAAGATGACAATTCATGAAAAAAAAATTCAGTTCCATTATCACTTCTAATAATTTCAATTGTACAAAAAAATTGTGTTTGAACTATAGCAAAAAAGCCTTTCAATGCATGCAAGTTTCACTTTTATGGCGCATAAGGTATAACCATATGCAACGAGAAAAATCATCAATAATTGTTAAAAAATAACGTGCACCAGACATAGAGGCAATTGATTGTGGACCCCAAATATCACAATGAATTAACTCAAAAGGTTTTTTTGTAGAAATAGAACTATGAGGAAAAGTAAGACAACTTTGTTTAGCAATAAGGCAGCACTCACAAATTAACTGAGAATCAAAACTAATTTGAGGATTTATTGAAGCCAGATGCTTGAGGCATCCTAAGGAGGAACGACCAAGTCGTTGGTGCTAAATTGCTGAAAAAGGCTTGTGATGGGTGAACTTGAGAGAGAGAAGACGAAGGCGATGTGAAAAGGTAGAGTCCACCATCTTCTTTACCCAATTCAATCATTTTCCTCGTTGCAAGGTTCTGAAAAATGCAAGTCAGGAAAGAAAGTGATGGGAACATTGCAAATATTGGGTAAGCTTGCTAACGAAAAGTAAATTGACATTGAAACTAGGCACATGCAAAACGTTATGAAAGGAAAATGTCGGTAATATTGAAATTAAACCACAAGAGGATATAGGAACAGTTGTATCATTGGGTAATCAAATTGAAGAATTCTCAATAGTAGAGGTAGACATAAAATGCTCAAGAGAACTTATTGTATGATCACTCGCACCACTATCAATAATCCAAGAGGAATGAAGAGAAGAAAAAACAATAGAAGAAATGGAAATAGAAGAATAAATACATGCAACGTTGGCCAAAGAGTGAGAAGTACCTTCATTGATAAAAGCCATAATTTGCTTATACTGTGCTGGAGTATTAGAAGGTGTACTAGAAGAACTACTAGGCTTGGGCGGTGAAGCCTTGTTGTCAGCGGTTGCATTGGAAGACACCTATGGAGGCTTGCAGAACCAGTGGCCAGGAGGACATCCATGAATCTTACAGCACCTTCCAATGGTGTGGCCAATACCGGATAAACCCAAACTGCGACAATGATAACAAGAAAGCTGACCACTACCACGGTCGCGCCCAAGTCTGCCGCTGGAGTGCCTAGAGAATGACGCAATGAGACAAAAGCACCATAGTCTGAGGAAACAGAAGCATGCATGTCACGCCCTGGCACTGCCCGACCTGAGCAGAACCCAGTCCAAGGGCCGGTCCAGGACACGGAGGCGACAGTATTAGAAAATGATTAAAGAAAATAGTGGAAGATTTATGCCCCTCCTACGGGCGGTCCAACTAACAGAGTTACGCACTACGTTGAGCAAGAGTGAATAAGAAGAATGAAAGTGAAGTTGAACTCTAAATCAATCCACAAGTCTTAAACCCACATACTAAAAATCCTGAGCCAACACACAGGGCCCAACAATAAAATCTAGAATAGATTAACACAAAAGATGAACACAAGTCGAAAACACGTACTAACGTACACAATGTTCCATACTCAAACAGAGTAAAACAGAAAAACATAACAAAATGTAATCAAGAGGTCTCCACGCCTAATCCCATGCTCTCCCCAACCGTTCCTCAGGGATCCTGTCCATTTGCGTGTTACGCCACGCAGCCCCAAAACAAAGCAAGGAAAGAGGGGTGAATATAAAAACTTAATAATGGTTTTGATATAATTGGCAAAAATTATTAAACATCACGGCATGTAGACATAGCAATTAAGATCCATAATTGATATGCTACACTATTTTCTGATCATGCATTCATATCATATAAACTTGCATAATAGTATGTCAATCACATACTTTTTGTTCATGTATTCATATCACATAAACCTGCATAATAGTATCTCAACACATACTTTCTGTTCATGTATTCATATCACATAGACCTGCATGATAGTATCTCAACACATACATTTCCAAATCATGCATTTACATCACATCTCATTCACTCTACACGACAACGCGTCAAACACATGATACCATAGCATTCATAATAAGCATGAATCAACACAAATGGTGAATGCTTCCATCAAAGGGTAAACACAAGTGTTGCCACATAGGCAGAACACAGTCAAGGCCACGAAAGCGTATCATAGTCTAGTTTCCACAAAGGAAATGTAAGAAGGTCGGGGTTGTCAGCCCCTAAAGCTGCTCACCCTGGACGATCCTAGCCAAGGATGCCCGATTCTCACACAGAGAACCTAAAGCAGGTGTGTTCACCCTAGGACATCTCCTGCAGTCGGGGTGAGCCCGAATTCCCACACAAGAAGCCCTAGAACACATGGTAACTGGTGCACAACCACTCTAGATGCTCAGAGTCCAGATGACAATCTCAATAATCTCATCCACAAGGCAAGTACACAACTCACCCCCCACATGCCTCAATGTAATCAGACTCAGCCCGGGGAGTATACCTGTTCCGCATAGGATCAAAATCGAAAACATGTCCTTTTGGACCAACCAAGTTTTGATTAATTCATCGACCGATTAATCCGGCACGCAATCTCAATCATTGCATACAATCGAACAATTCCAGTTAAACAACGATAAAACTTCATTTATGAAGTCCGATACATGATGCATGATATCATGATACATCCATGAGCAAAAACTACGTGGGTTCCAGTACATGGAATGTGCTCCCAATCCGTCCCCTCATGCATCATAATCATATCATAAATGAACTACAATTTCATAATAGACTCCCCATATGTGTGTGTATTTATGCACATTCTAATCACATAGCCAATGCTTTGAGATAAACTCATAGAACAATATACGCATGCTTAAACGCATTCAAAACCATGATCCCAACTGAAAACCAAAGCAAATTCCACCATAAAACTTAAATCCAACCATGCGAAGTCGAAGACTCACTCATACAAGCATGATTCTTTTCTATACCTTAAGCCATAGCATGATCACATCAATTCCCAATAAGCCATACTCGATATAAGAGAATACATCTCATCGTCTACCATATAATATCCTTGCTGGAAATATGCTTTAATCACAAGAATTCCATCATGAGGTAATTTCATATCAACATGCATAATTATCGACATATAGTACAATGCCACATACGAGCATTTAATATAATCCATAAGTTTCATCATCAATTTCACACCTCCAGTAGCCTTATTTCAACATTAACTACCTTCCATAACCATTGGAATCATTAAATGGAGTAAAAATATTGAAATAAGCATAGGTTTTCAAAATTACCAAACAGCCGATCTATCGGCCATTAAGGCCCGATCGATTGCCAGGCTTCTTCTTCTTTTCGAAAAGTCTAAAACCGAGACACCATTAGAGCAACTTAAAACATTCATCCATGGGCTCAAACACTATAAAAAAATCCATCAAACCTTCAAGAACATCAATTTATACCATTTTAAGATAAAATCCTAAGAAATCGAAGCAAAAGATTAACATTTATTAAACCTACTATTAGAGTCTTATACAAGCAATCCCATTCAAATAAAATCATGAAAATAAATCATTTTACCACACAAAGCTGAGATTGAAGAATCCATTGCCTTTCCTTGTTGAGAATGAACCTTCAACCTCCTCCAACACCTTCTCAAAACATGATTTTATGTTAATACATAATTAATCTCGATTTAGCTTTGAAAATCAAAAGTAAACCATAGATCTAGAGCTTTGGAAGTATAAAAACAAGATTTTAAAGATTAGAGCTTAGAAAAGAGAGGTAAAACAGTGATTTTATGCTTTAAAAAAGGATTAAAACAATGAAGGAAGTTAGGATTAAGGAAGGTTTAAAAAACCTAAAGAAAGAAGCAAAGATTAAGTTAAACTCACCTCTAATTCTTTCCTTTTCGGGCATAATGAGGATTAGGCTCCAATCTCCTGGCCAAGCCTATCCCAATTTGGGAAATGGTATAGCACTTTCTTTTTATAGAAAAGGTTGAGGTAAACCTAAGTGAAATGTGGGGTAGAAATAGAGTTTTTAACTAAAATTAGAAAATTTGGCAATTTAACCCGAAATTAGGTCTAGAAAAATTATAAAAAATTTTATAGTATCTTCCATTGATATCTGGGGTATCACAAAATCCTAATTTCTTCGGTGGGGCCCACAGGGGTCCCGCCAAACCCTAATTTTTGGAAATTTGGTAAAAAAATAAAAAAAATTCTAAAAATACAGGTTTGATCCAAAATAACTTAAAACTCATGATTGTGAAGTTGATTTTGATTAAAACCTTTACAAACCCTATTTATTTTTGAAAATTACTAAATTTAATCAGGAAACGCTTAAACCACTCGATAACCGATAAAGAACAATAAAATAAACCGATTCAAGATGAGGGCCCTTACAATGCAAGGCCGCACTATCATTAGTTGAAACTAGTGTGGTGACTTCACGCTAGTTTGTTTCTTGGAGAACAAGTGCATAGGCCTTGTTGATAAAAGAATTTGACTACGAATTGCTGCATAAGAATCTTGGAGTCCCATAAAAAACTCAATTACCATTTCAATTTGATACCGTGAATGCTTCTCTTCTGGTCACTTTTAATAGATATAATTTTTTTCGAATGAACTAAAAAAATGTCCATTTGAAAAAAAAATGTATTACTAAAGGAGTATATTATTCCCTTTGTCCAATAAAGTGTGTCTGCAATTGAAAATTAGTTAAATTTATTGGGCTATAATTAAGGCCCAACAAAACAACACAATATCCCTCTACCGTTTTTTAAGTCGTGAGGGATCAAAGTCAGACATCTAATAATGGATTGATTTTTTATAAATGCAGACTGGCTTTGTTAGGCGAGGGAGGTAAATTAACTTCTACATTCGTAGTATAATTTGACGATTGAAGTGTAGCAAGTCTGGACGTGGGAACCTTCGCAAAACAGGAAACAGTGGGTCGCTTTCTTTCCCTATTCCTAATTGGATACGTAGTTCCAAACTCGGTTCTTTACTCCTCTACTTTGTCCAGCCTTCCCAGTTTCCTCTTGTCGTAGCCCTCCCCATAATGGGGCACCTTGCGTAGAATCCTTATTCCTCGACTTGCCTTTGTTTCTTCTTCGTTGTGAAGATCATGGCTGTGGAGGGGAAGAAGTATACGCTGAAGAGCTCGGATGAGGTGGAGGAGGCGGCGGCCATTGTTGGGTAATCGGGCCGCAGCGGAAGCGAATTTATGATTTCTATCCGTTTGATGTGGGTTCTCAAAGATTGAATTTTTCCTTCTAAACAACAAATACAGCTTAAAGTATATCAAATTAGAATCACTAACCTTCGGCCTTTGTGCCTACGAATCACTCCACGGATAAGAATATGTCCGAGAACACCAAATCCTTCACCGATCGAGTGTAGAACGTTGTGTAAAGCTATATTCCCCGAATTAGCTTTTCCACCCAATATCACCAAAACAGAGAGAGCGATGCAATTTCAAACCAAAAGAAGCTTTTTCATTAGCATGGAGGGCGTCCCCTCCATTGCCCTTAAAAAGGCAAAATTTCAGTTACAGAATTCATGCCATTTTCGGTTTCCCGAAACTGGCTCAACGTCTCTCCCAGAACTGATTTCCAATATGGTGACTCTTATTTGACAATTCTATTTTGGTCGTACCAAAATAGCTAATTACAAATAAGTGATTTTCGGATCGGTGATGATTACAATGTCTCTTCCAATTTAGTGTGGACCGGGCCCACGGAAGCCTAACTACTCCACATGCCTACACTCGCACGAGAGAGCCGACTCCTCTCAATCAAGACAAGTAAAATGGGACAAGAACCCATATTTACTTACATCCCCCACTATGGGTTCTTTGTTCATATTTGCGATCCACAGTGACTCGTGCACTAGTCCTGTCGTAATCCAAAACTATGAACGTGTTTTACAAATAGATCCGTCGTTAAGGCCTTTGTTAACGGATTAGCTAACATCTCAACCGTAGGAAGATGACTCACCGTCAACTTTCCCCATTGTAGCATGTCAAACACATAAAAGTAATGCACCTCTATGTGCTTAGCTCTTGAACTGATCTCCCCATTACGGAGTGTCGACACAGTTGCCAAATTATCACAATAAATTTGGACAGGAGCATGAGTCCACTATTCTAGCTGTAACCCAGCTAGAAACTCTTTAATCCAAACTGCCTCAGAAGCTGCTAAAGTGCATGCAACAAACTCAGCTTCCATCGTGGACTTAGTAACCATTTCTGCTTCTTACTAGCCTATGCCACGGCGCCGCCACCAAGCATAAAAACATAACCGGCAGTGGATTTTCTGTCATCCTTACACCCGGCATAGTCCGAATCACTATAGCCTTCCAATGACAGGTTCTCAGCCTGATATGTGAGTTTCATATCCTTGGTACCCAGCAAGTATCTGAACACCCGCTTAATAGCTTGCCAGTGTTGCATACCTGGGTTAGCCTGATATCGACTCACAAGGCTTACTACAAAAGCCAAATCAGGTCGAGTGCAGTTCATGTCATACATCAAGCTGCCAATAGCCTGCGCATATGGCACAGATTGCATCTTCAGACGTTCCTCGTCTGATGCAGGTGCCATTCTTTCAGACAAAACTGTCCCTTTATAGATGGGCGAATCTATGGTCTTCCAACCAATCACGCCAAAGCGTTTCAATACACTCTCAATGTACGATTCTTGAGATATACTTAGCCTCCTCGCTTTTCTATCTCTCTCAATCTTCATCCTGAGGATGTAGGATGCTTCACCCATATCTTTCATTTCAAATTGGGTCTTGAGCCATTCTTTAAGACTGAGAATCGTACTAGTGTCATTCCCCATTAATAATATGTCATCTACATATAGTGACAATATCATAAATCTACTCTCATCTCTAAAGGAGTATACACAATGGTCATAGTCATTGGCTACAAAGCCATATTCACTTATCACCTTGTGAAAAGTGAAATAACATTGTCTTGGCGATTGTTTCAGTCCATACAATGATTTAATAAGTTTGCACACTTTAGTTTCCTCTCCAGAAACAACAAACCCCTCGGGTTGTTCCATGTAAATCTCCTCCTCTAAATCACCATTTAGGAAGGCAGTCTTTACATCCATCTGGTGCAACTCTAAATCTAAGTATGACACAATTGCCAACAAACATCGGATCGAGATGAACCTGGACACTGGAGAATAAGTCTCCTTAAAGTCTATGCCCTCTACTTGTGTGAAACCTTTCGCCACAAGTCTAGCTTTGTACTTCTCTATTGATCCATTGGCTTTGAGCTTCTTCTTGAAGATCCACTTACACCCAATGGGTTTCCGTTCGTCTGGTAAGTCAACAATCTCCCAGACTTTGTTCTTCAAGATTGAATCCATTTCCTCTTGAACAGCCTTCCGCCATTCCTTGGAATCTGGACTACTCATAGCCTGCTCAAATGTGACTGGATCATTAAGTACAGGGTCATCTACCGATATTTCATCTTCACAAAGCATGGCATAGTAATCCTTCAACAAACTTGAAGGTCTACGCTCTATTGATGCTCGAGTTTCAACATCCTCGTTGGATGTGTTACCTTTCACTTGTTCATTACTAGTGACAGTAACTTTCTCTTTCTCAATTTCAAAGAGTTCCACTTTCTGACTAGGAGTTTTAAGGTCTATATCTTCCTCAAGAAAATAAGCATCTCTAGACTCTATAACCCCCACTGTCCCATCATCATGGTGTACTACAAATCGATACCCTTTCGAATGGTCACAATAACCTATAAAATTACATTTTATGGTCTTGGGATCCAACTTAGTTCTTAGTTGATCAGGCACCCTCACATGGGCCTTTGACCCCCACACTCTCAGGTTCGAAAAGTTTGGACGTCTTCCCGCCCATAACTCATAAGGGGTCAATTTGATCGACTTAGATGGTATTCGATTTAGTACATAAATAGCGGTGTCTAGTGCTTCACCCCAAAACTGCGTTCCTAGTTCAGAGTGGTTTAACATGGACCTTACCATGTCCATCAAAGTCCTATTACGTCTTTTAGCAACTCCATTCTGTTGAGGGGTATACGGTAAAGTATACTGATGCACTATTCTTGGTTTGTACAATAGTCCTTGAACAAATCAGATGTGTACTCACCACCTCTGTCTGTTCTCAGAACTTTAATCTTCCGTCCTAATTGGTTTTCAACCTCAGCCTTAAATTCCTTGAATTTTTCAAAGGCATCGGACTTTCTCGATAACAAGTACACATAACCATATCTTGAATAGTCATCTATAAATGTAATAAAATACATCATTCCCCTTTGAGTCTTGACGTTTATAGGCCCACAAATATCTGAGTGAATGACCTCTAAAAGATCAATTGCTCGTTGTCCTTTCGAAAAGGGTAGCCTAGTCATTTTGCCAGATAGGCAATCCTCACACATGCGCAAATTATCACTTATTCTAGGTAGTAACCCACTACCCGACATTCGGTGTAATTTTGTCGCATTCACATGACAAAGGCGTAAATGCCACAACAATGCATTATCAACAGCAACACAAGCAACATACTCAGAATCAATCATTTCATTATTAGCAAAGTCATTGGATACATCAAGTTTGAATAAGCCATCAACTAAAGAAGCACTAAATAAAATATTATTCTTCTGCCCCACAGTTCCCTTGCCACCCTTGAACCTGACTTCAAATCCCTTTTGAGTCAGAGGAGGGATTGAAATCAGATTCCTACGAATAGTAGGTGCATACAAGACATCTGTGAGGACCAGAATGTTTCCTCCTAAGAGAGGAACACGAACAGAGCCAATCCCCAGCACGTCACAATAGGTGTTATTCCCCATGTAGATCTTGTGCTCTCCGGGACTAATTTCTTTCATCTCAGCGAAAGACTCCTTTGCCATTGCCACATGACGGGTCGCGGCCGAGTCAAGCCACCAACCCCTAGTGTTAGTGTTCACAATCAGTGCCTCAGAAATCATGCACACTATATCCTTTCCACCACCCTGCTGTTTCTTTTTCTCGTTGCCCTGGGAGCCATTAGGACAATTCCTACTATAGTGACCCATCTAGCCACATGTAAAGCAGGCTCCCTTCTTCTTGTTCTTGGCCTTGTCTCCACCCTGGAACTAAGGCTTCTTTCCTTTCCTCTTGAAGTTCTTCTTTGAAGTGCCAGCATAGGACCCACCTTTCTTAGAGCCAACATGGTGAGCAAGGTTGGCAGATGCATTAGAGGCCCTCATATGCTCTCTCCTTTCCTGCTCCAAGCCCAGCTTGGCAGTAAGGTCATCGAGAGTGAGTTTCTTGTCACTCAGGTTCAACGCCACCACAACTGCTTCCCATGATGGAGGGAGACCAGTGAGTATCGTAGACACTTGGACCCCCAATGAAATTGGATCTCCAAGCATCTCCAACTCACTAGCAATAATAGTCATGGCATTTATGTGCTCAAGCACATTCTTGCCCTCCTCCATCCTCATGTTGGTATAGCAAGTGTAGAGCAACCTGATGTGAGCCTAAGTATGCTCTCCATACCTCCTCTCTATGGCCTGATACATATCTTTGGCCGTTTTGTGCTTCTCAAAAAGCAACTCCATAGAAGGCTCCATAAAGGTAAGCATCGTGGTCCTTGCTCGTGCATCCTCCTTCCTGAACTTCTCGTACTCTCTCTTTTGAGCAGGAGTACTACTTTCACCCGAAGGTTCAACAACTTGGTCTAACAAATGACCCAAGTCATCCAGGAATAGAATGTGACAAATGCGCCTCTTCCAGGTAACAAAATTGGTGGCATTCATCTTTTCAGTCTTTGCCAACTCACTGGAGACCATTCTTGATGCCATTGCAACTTTTATAAAATCAGCAAGTGTTCCAATCAAATTGAAGATGAAAATCTTCAATCAATGGAACAGGACAATCAGTGTAAAAACAGCACAGTTTGAATCACTATTTAACTATCAACAAACATATAATCAAGTGGCACAAAATACTGCTTCAATATTAATTAGTTTTTCAAATCTTATCCCGACGATCGATCGCGTCAAAATACCCGATCGATCGCCAGTACGATCAATCACGTCAATTTATCCGATCGATCGCAGCTTTCTGTTGTCGACTTTGCACAGCTTACAGTAAATACGATCGATCGTGTTAATCTCACCGATCGATCGCGTTGATCGCTGCACAATTGCAATTTTTTTTTTCAGTAGATACGATTGATCGCAATTCGTGCCGATCGATCGTTTCCCTCTTTAAAAGCAACTCAACGATCGATGCCGAACGATGGCGATCGAAGGCGATCGATGGTGATCGATCGTTTTCCCTTTTTAAGAGACTTAACGATCGATGCCGATCGAAGCCGATCGATCGTGACCAGTCGTCTTCTCCGATTTTACCTTCGAGCGATCGATCGCTCTTGATGCCGATCGATCGCGACTGTAAAAATCGAGATTTTCAGTCGGAAAAACCGCGAGGAAAAATCCCACGAATCTCTTGGAACTCTCACACCACAACGGATCCAAAGCTCCGATACCACTGTTGGGTAATCGGGCCGCATCGGAAGCGAATTTATGATTTCTATCCATTTGATGTGGGTTCTCAAAGATTGAGTTTTTCCTTCTAAACAACAAATACAACTTAAAGTATATCAAATTAGAATCACTAACCTTCGGCCTTTGTGCCTACGAATCACTCCACGGATAAGAATATGTCCGAGAATACCAAATCCTTCACCGATCGAGTGTAGAACGTTGTGTAAAGCTATATTCCCCGAATTAGCTTTTCCACCCAATATCACCAAAACAGAGAGAGCGATGCAATTTCAAACCAAAAGAAGCTTTTTCATTAGCATGGAGGGCGTCCCCTCCATTGCCCTTAAAAAGGCAGAATTTCAGTTACAGAATTCATGCCATTTTCGGTTTCCCGAAACTGGCTCAACGTCTCTCCCAGAACTGATTTCCAATATGGTGACTCTTATTTGACAATTTCATTTTGGTCGTACCAAAATAGCTAATTCCAAATAAGTGATTTCCGGATCGGTGATGATTACAGTGTCTCTTCCAATTTAGTGTAGACCGGGCCCACGGAAGCCTAACTATTCCACATGCCTACACTCGCACGAGAGAGCCGACTCCTCTCAATCAAGACAAATAAAATGGGACAAGAACCCATATTTACTTACAGCCATGGAGTCGCACGTGATCAAGCTCATGATCGAGGATGACTGCGCCAACGACAAGATCCCAGTGCCGAACGTGACGGGTGAGATTTTGACTAAGGTTATTGAGTACTGTGAGAAGCATGTCGACATGCAGAAGCAGATGGACTTGGAGGACAAGAAGGCTGTTGTAGTGGAGGAGGACCTCAAGGCTTGGGATGCCGCATTTGTCAACGTCGACCAGGCTGTGCTCTTTCACATCATCCTCGCGGCAAACTACCTGGAGATTAATAGCTTGCTGGTTCTGACAATCCAGAAAGTTGTAGACATTAGGGGTGTTCCTGGACAGACACGGACACGGACAGAAGTTGTCCGCGTCCGCGTCCGTGTAAAAGTGTCCGTGGTTTTTTGTCCGCGTCCGTGTCCGCGTGTCCGGCGGACACGGACACGGACACGGACATTTTTTTTATATACCACTTTTAATATCTTTTAATATACCTCTTTTATATCAAATCACTAGCCTAATGCCTCAGTCACATACTATATATCTCTATACTAACAAGAAGATAAGCAAGAGAGTGAATGGTTGCAAGTATGGGATAAGAAACAGGTAGAATTGGCGTGGTAAACTTCTACCAGCATTGATGGAAGGATTTGCTGAAGATATTCAACAGAGTAAATTTCCTTTGGGGCACTTAGCTCTCCTTTTAGTTTATTTTTGTTATCTTGAGGGGTGCGGAAAGCAAAAGCTGTCCGCAGGTCTAAGCTTGGTTCACACTCCATGCATCAAACAGCCAGAGTAAAGGGAAAGGCAACCCCTGGCTATCGCTCACATATTTTAGCTAGTTTCTACTTCCAATTACCCAAGCGACCAAGCTAAAATCCAACCTGAAGGCCATGAAAGAAAATTGGTGCCATAGTGTTGAGTTAGATAGCAAGCTACAAATGCATGAACAATATAATAGTAACCAACCATAGAATCGTGATTTAGCTATCTAAGTAAACCATTAATTTAATGAAAGTTGACGATCACAAGCTCCCCACAGCTGGAAACAGACGTCATTTCCAATTCCAGAGCAACTTCTTCACAAAGATGACCATTTACATTGTGAAGAAAAGATTAAGAAAATCCCATAACAAGCAATATGTTGCTCAAGTATAGTACCAATAAGCAAAATTAAGTTGCTCAAGCAACATAATTGAGTTCAAATCACATCAAAAAATAAGAATAGAGCAGAGTAGATGAAAGAATTATAGTCAGCTAAATCTCTTTTCTTCTAAGGTAAACAACGCGATAGGAACTTAAAATCTGCAAAATATGTAAACTCAACTTCTTACTCTCTGATTCTAAAAAGAGGCGAGTTACCTCAAAATATAAATCCATAGAATAGAGTAGGCGCTAAAGGAGGGGATGTACAAAAACATTATTAACTAACATGAGGATGCATATAAAGGGAGGAATGAATGAAACCAAACAGTAAGACAGAGCAGCAGTCAGCAGTCATTTTTCTGTTAGGCTATAATGAAAACCTTAGGTATAAGTATAGTTTGTGCTTATGCATTTTTGGCCAAAAAGGAGCTTAATAAACCAATTTACTCACATGAAGCGTGTCATGAATGCAAAAAGAAAGGAACCAAAATGGACTGTACCTTGAAGGCCACATACTGATCTGTTTTATTCGTCAATTGCAGAGAACAAGATGAATGCTTATTCAGCTCAACTTCTCAGCCCACATGATTATAAAGTAACAACACAAAACCCTTTCAGACTTTTAAGCAATTCACTATATAAGACATAAAATGCTAAACAACTAGAGAAAGCATAATCCAGACCCACATAAGCTGAATCAAACATTGGTCTCAACATCCAACTTCTACACTCCACATTATAATTCATTATAATTGGTAGCACATTACCTAAGAGACAAACAGGTGAACATGATGGAACAAGTGAGAGTTTGAATAAAATCAGATGTAAAATGCTGTCAGCCTGTCACAATATTTTCACACAAATTCAGATGAGAATAAAATCAGATGTAACATGATGGAACAGGTGAGAGTTTGAATTCAACAACAATTTTTGAAGCTACTGTCTCTTCTGCGCTAACACTGCCCATCTCTGTTACGAAGATTGAGGGTTAAGCTCAAATTGCATTTCGCCATTATCTGTGATGAACAAGAAAAGAAAATACTGAGAAAATCAATAGTTGTCAACTATAAAATGCAAAATCAGAGATATCAGAGAGGTTCACTATAAAATCCCATTGAAGTAGGTTATTATTCTACAAACATAACTTCTGTAATTAAAGTAGGAATAGCTAGTCATCTATTCTTGGATGATTCAATTATATTTCTTTTCATCAGCTAGT
The DNA here is from genome assembly GCA_039654745.1 of Houttuynia cordata. Taxonomy (NCBI): domain Eukaryota; kingdom Viridiplantae; phylum Streptophyta; class Magnoliopsida; order Piperales; family Saururaceae; genus Houttuynia; species Houttuynia cordata. Next base: position 40,485,256 of record CM077507.1, on the reverse strand, counting down.
TTATAGATGTATGTATTCTTTTTGCTCTCTGACTGAGAATACTTAAGAGAATGTTACTCATATTTGCAGTTCTACACCTATGAGTTGCATTGTATTACTGTGAATCTAAAATACCCACTAGTCTGAAGAGTAGGAGATACTTACCATTACAAAATTCGCCATCCAAATCCTCAGCAGAGTAAACAGTTGTCAGAGAGTTTGAACCAGATTTGCCTTGGGCTACAATAACATGATATTTTAGAAGCAATTAGTAATTAGTATTAATGTAAAAAATTATAAAACATTTAGAGAACTACCTTCATATTCATTGCGAAGCCAATTTTGTGCACAAATCAAGGCTTCCACAGTCTCAGGTTTCAAATTGCTTCTATATTTGTCAATTACTCGTCCTCCTGTGCTAAATGCCTCCTCAGATGCAACAGTAGAAATAGGAATGGCTAATATGTCGCGAGCCATTTTTGCTAAAACAGGATACTTAGCTGCATTCACTCTCCACCAAGACAAAATATCAAACTCTTCTGCCACGTCCTCACTAAATGGTACTGCCACTTCCTCCAAATATAGTTCCAACTCATTTTTGGTAGGCTGACTTGAAGAACATTCTGCAATAAACTTGCTAAGACTTTTAAGCCTAGCATTTTTTCCAATAGAAGTAGAAACTAGAGAGCAAGACCCATTCACAATGGTGCTAGAGGATGAACCGTTGTTAAAAGTCTTATGCTTGTAACTCTCTTTATATTCATCATACAAACCAAACAAACTAGTCTTTACCTCATCAATCTTTTTCATTCCATTATCAAACAACCTTGGAAAATAATATTCCATTGACATTAACTTAATCCTAGGATCCATAATCGATGCCACTGCCAAAATAATGCATGTCTCATTCCAATATTTGTCATATTTTTCCATCATGTTAGCCGCTAAAGAAGATTGTAAAATGTTATCACTAGAAAGCCATTCCTTTAAACTCATTTTTAGCTCACACACCATGCTAAAAAAAAGATTTGATGTTGGATATTTTGTCCCAGACCACAACTCAGTTAATTCTAAGAAAGGAGCCAAACATTGATGAACAATTTTTACATCATCCCACTCTTCAGGATTTGGCAAAGTTTTAAAGTCTTTATCAAGTCTACCAAAGCGCACAAATACATCTCTAAATCTTAAGGCAACATCAAGCATGTTATAGGTTGAATTCCACCTAGTTGTAACATCCAAAACCAAAGAAATATTTGATGTAGACGGATTGGTACTAGCAATTTTTTTGAAGGTGGCTTCCCTTTGTACTGAATTCTTCACGTACTTTACACTTTCCCGAATTTTAAACAATGCTCCTTTCACTGCATTTAAACCATCTTGCACTATAAGGTTCAGAATATGAGCACAACACCTTACATGTAAGAAATCTCCATTTACTAGAATTTCACCACTTGCTTGAAGGATAGATCTAAGTTCTCTTGCCGCAACAATATTTGCACTTGCATTGTCCAACACAACACTAAATAATTTTCCATCAATTTTCCATTCAAGCAACTTCTTGTAAATAATAGAACAAATATCAACTCCAGTGTGTGACCCATCAACTTGACTAAAGTTTAAAATTCTTTTTTGTAACACCCAATTCACATCAATAAAATGAGAGGTTATACTTATATAGGAGAAGTTCTGAAGTGATTTCCACATATCACTAGTGATTGTAATCCTACCTTCATTTGTGTCCAACATATCTTGTACTTTTCCCTTCAAATCTTCGAATATATCCATGCAATCTTTCGTAATTGTTTTTCTCTTGATCATAACAAATGAAGGCTGTAAATTCTTCACAAACTTCCTGAAACCAGCATGATCCACAATTGAAAAAGGGTATTCATGAAGGATTATTGCCTTAGCTAAATCCCTCCTACTATTCTCTTGATTAAATTTGAATGTCTCCACAAATGCACTTCCATCCTTGTTTTTACCCATTTTCAAGATTTGTTGTTTAATGTCACCTCCTTTATCTAGTCGAAACTTTGGGCACTTTCCCTGAACATGTCTCCACAATTTATTAGTCCCATAAGAACCACTTGCATCCAGCGTAACCCCACAATAATGACATTTACCTTTGCCCCCGTTAGGCACATCGATTTTGTCAAAGTGATTCCAAACAACAGATATTAATCTTCGCTTTCTAGTAATTGGAACTGTCCCCCTAGCATCTCCCTCCTCAACATCAACTACATTTTCCTTGGCATTCTTTTCAGCATTTTTCTCGGTGCTACTAATAACTTCCAATTCACTATTTAAGCTTTCCATACTTTTAATAACAGACTCAGCCATCATCTGCTAAAAAAATTTATTATCGATTACTGAGAAGTAGAAATAAGACCGCATGTAGAAGATCAAGAAAACCACACAACTATGTTGTAACCAAAGAATGAATACATATATTTCAAGCAAAAGATGTAGCCATAAATCAACCACAACTCCACAAGACAAAACAGAGGGCATGTTGTAGCTATGTTGTAACCAAAGAATGAAAACAAAAAACAATAAGACACTGGATATCTATTCTTATATAAAGGTACATCAAGGAATAACTTACTACTAATCATTTCTAGCATAATAGTTGGGACGGTAAGAGCATTCGTGACAGCCATAGTTCACAGAAAGATACATTTATTCCTACAGGATTATCACATACAAACCAATAACACCAGAATGTACCAAATATATTGCTTCTTAATACATGCCTACAAAGATAAGTATCAATTAGCATCGTTAAAGACATCAACCATCCAATATCCACTATTTCTCCATGTGATCATTTATTTTCTATTTTTTTCCTTGTTAATTCTTGTCCAGTCAAAAGTGACAGTGCTCTCAGTTGTCTTTCTTTTTTTAACGCAGACACTGAGTTTACAAAGTATGGTTCAAACTTCAAAGCCTTTCATGTCCAAAGAGGTGATCCCAAATATGAAAGGTCTAAACCACCATTGTGAGAACTGACTAAAAATCTTAAGTGCAATCTGCGCAGCAAGGCTATGCATGATAACAGGGTACCAACAAAGATTCAAGCCACACTGAACAGGAAAAGGAAAAAACATTACCTCTCAGCAAGCAATGCCGATCCCTCCTCAAATATTTAAGACAACAAGCATGATGATGAGATTTAACAATGCAACAATAAAAGAAATTGATTTAAAGCTAGAATTGATAAAACTGAGAACGAACAGAAAAAAAGCTACAATCGCCATCTATACCAGATGTTTCCAAATCCACCAAAAAGATATATAGGACCAATCTTCAATTAATCGATTTCCATCACACATAAGCCACCAAAAAAGACTCCAAAAACCCGACTTTGCAAATCCGATCATTCGAAAAACCAAAAAGAAAGCACTTTTACAGTCAAAACACAATATATCAAGAAACAAGAAGCTCACAGAGGTGTGTTACGGCCTACGGCCGGGGAACCAACGCGATTGGGCACGCGGGGCACCCAGGGCGAGCTGCGGCCTGCGGGGTGATCGTCGGGCAGTGGGGGGTCATGCAAGGAGGAGGCGGGCTGTCATGCAAGCGCCATCATGCAAGGAGGAGGCGCCGTCATGCAAGGGCCAAGGAGGAGGCGGCCGCCGGGCGGTGGGGGGAAAATGGGGACGCGGGGGTCGGGTCGGCCGCTTGGCTGGATGGGGGAAGAACTAGATTACTGGAGTGAAAATGAAAGTTATAGTTTAGGGTTTATAAGGTACCGGACCTCGGACAGCCGTCTGTCCGAGGATCCGTGGCCGTGTCCGTGTCCAATATTTGCGGACAATATTAAACGGCTCGGACACGGCCACGGACACCTCGGACGCAGACGGCCCCGCGGACACGGCCGTCCACGAACAACCCTAGTAGACATAGGGTGCGTTTGGAAGCTGACATGGTGAAAGGTGAAAATTTATGTCAGCCTGAAAATAATCAAGGGTGTTTTTTCCTGATTGCTGACAGCTCGTTTGGAAGCTGAAAGTAATTCGGCGTCAGGGTGAAAATTTTCACGCCTAATTTGTGAAAGGTGAAATATGTTTGGGAACTGAAAATAAGTCACGCTGATAGGAATATTCGTCAGCATGTCGAGTAATTTGATACACTATAGTACTGCATATCGAGTAACTGGTTACACTATAGTACTGCATATCGAGTAATTTGATACACTATAGTACTGCATATCGAGTAACTGGTTACACTATAGTACTGCATATCGAGTAATTTGATACACAATAGTACTGCATATCGAGTAACTGGTTACACTATAGTACTGCATATCGAGTAATTTGATACACAATAGTACTGCATATCGAGTAATTTGATACACAATAGTACTGCATATCGAGTAACTGGTTACACTATACTGCATATCGAGTAATTTGATACACTATAGTACTGCATATCGAGTAATTTGATACACTATAGTACTGCATATCGAGTAACTAGTTACACTATAGTACTGCATATCGAGTAATTTGATACACTATAGTACTGCATATCGAGTAATTTGATACACTATAGTACTGCATATCGAGTAACTGGTTACACTATAGTACTGCATATCGAGTAATTTGATACACTATAGTACTGCATATCGAGTAATTTGATACACTAGTACTATAGTACTGCATATCGAGTAATTAGATACACTATATTACTGCATATCGAGTAATCGATTACGCGATAACTTTTTTAATGGGCAAACTTCACCGATGCATATCTTACTCATTTCTAATCCGTTTTGGCCCATTTTTTTTTCATTCTTCCTCATTTTTAATGTTCTTTCTTATAACGATGAAAAAAATGTCCAAAACGGACTAAAAATGAGGGAGATATGACGGAGAGGGGGGGTCCCTTGGCTTAACGGTGCGGCAGCGGAGGTGTCAGGGTAAATACCGGGGTGACCGGCTTTGGACGACCCGAGCAGTTGCCCGGGAGGGGTGGGCACGGGTTCCCTCAGCTCAACGGGGCGGCAGCGACGAGGTGGGGGCCTCAATCATCGGCGGCGGCAACCGGAGGGGAGGGGGGCTCAATGAGCGGCGGGGACGGGGGGCACAACCTCTCTCAGCTCAACGGGGCACCATCGGGGTGGGGGTACTCACCGGGGGGACGAACCTTGTGAGAGAGTTGATTTTTTTTCGTCGAAGAGGTGCGACGATCGATTCGTCAGCCTGATGCTCACTTTGGTGAGAATCAGCTTTTCAGGGTGAAAGGTGAAAATTTGTCACCTTTCATCTTTCAGGGTTAATTTTTGGCCTTTTAGCAAACAAACACTTTTCAGGGCTGAAAGGTGAAAGAGTGAAAATTTTCACCTATCACCGTCACCGACCATTTTTCACCATTTCAGCTTCCAAACACTTTTCACTTTGAAAGGTGAAAATTTTTACCTTTCAGGGCTGAAATATGCTTTTTTTCACCCTGAAAGGTGCAAACAAACGCACCCATAATCAAGGGGAAGTCGCCTGAGGAAATTCGCACGATATTTAACATCAAGAACGACTTCACACTTGAAGAGGAACAGGAGATTCGGAAGGAGAACCGATGGGCCTTTGAGTGATTAACTAGGAAGGTTCTTTTAAGATTTTTAGAATTGTTTTTATTTTATTTTCGAAGAAAAAAATTTGTAGGAGACAGCAATTAATGTGAATGACAATTTGTTATTGTATTATGATTGTGTTTGGGTATATATGTTATGGGGCTGGTGACTTATATTTTTAGTATGTAATTTCAAGCACAAATATTGTGTTTTTTATCTACTTAATTCAGTATGTGCTTGAGTAAATCAATTAATTTACCAAAAAAAAAAAGGAGCAGGTCACTTATGTAACATTACTTGAACAAGTTGGGGGCAGTCAAAGATCATAAGGAAAACTAATTGCGGGAGTAGTAACTAGTAACTACTCTCTCTTGGGCTTTAGGGACTTCGACCACCTAAGGCCAGTCACTTTGTTGGAAAAGGTAATTCCACCACCAAAGCAAATATGGGATAGAGTATTATTTTTACTTCACCACTTTTCTACTTTTTTGTGTTTTCAAAATCACCAATTTTCTCCTGATATCCCGACGAAGTAGTAATGCAATTCCTTGAAGTGAAATAGCCAACCACAATCGTCAATCAATACAAGAGTCAGACAGGTTTGCCGGCCCGGGCAATCTGTCTTTACAAGTGAGCCATCAGATCGATCTCCAACAGGTTGCAATGCGGCAAGGCACATATCTTTGAATTATGTAAAATGCGTGAGCATATTAACAAGAGGATGGTTTACATGAGATTGCTATTATATAAGGAGCATGAGGCCAATTTTTAGGGCTATTAGATTCAATTTTTAGGGCTATTAGATTCCGATGGTGGATATCAAATCAATGGGTAGGTGGGTCACGTGATGGAGTAGGTGAGTTTCATGTAGATGAAAATGGAAAGGATATATCCAATGGAATATTTTTTATCTTAATTTATATAAAACTATTTTCAAAAGAGAAAATAAAATACTTTATTTGCATGACTCATTGTGACTGAGTCAGGTCAGAATCTCGAGTTTTTGAACATTGCCACAAAAGTAAGTTTTATTTAGTGGCATAGGCCACAAACACGGGGCTCACATGGGCCACATGCTGACAAAAAATAAAAGGAAAGAGAATTAAATTATTAAACTAAGCGTCAACCAAAGTACAAAACCCATCTAGTGAGAGGTTTTTTTTGTTTGAAATATACATGCAGTGATAGGTCAAGGAACTGTTTGCTTAAGATTTTGGACACTGATAACCCTACATCAGCTATGTATGGAAATGTGTAGGAAATCTGATGTACAAATATCGTTTTCCTAAGATTTTATTGTTGTATTGAAACTCAATTTCAGTGAATTTGATTCATGAGGTCATCCTCAACTCTGAATTTCATTTTATCAATAGGAGTACGGAAAAGGGAGAAATAGGTTGGGCGACAATGGATGCTATTCTTTTCTTCCCTCGGCCCATTGACAAATCTCCTCAAGAGGGCATTTGCTTTTGAAATAAAATTTAACATATATTGTAAATAGTGGCGCATTGCTCTAAGAGAAGCATTCACGAAGATCGCTATAGACTGCAGATGCTTTATCGGTGTAGATGACACTATTGACAATATCAAAATCAATATAATTAAGAAGCCAAGATTGAGCCATGTCGTTACACTTTTGCCATAATGCAAATTCAGCATAGAATATATCAAAAGAACAAGGAATTGTTCCATCAATAAATTAAACCCAATTTGTGTTTTGGCGCTAAAAGTCATCCTCATAGCACTGCTCCATGTTGAATAATTGTTGCCAATAAGAGTCCAGGAGATAGGATTGGTGCCCGGATTGTTAGAATTATGGATATTGTATGGGTTGGAGGAATCAACAGGAGTTGAACCACTCAATTGAGTTTGATTGTCAGTGGATGAGTTACCGAATTGATTTATTGAATCCGACGCCAAGGCCTAAAATCAAGCAAAGGAAAAGGTCCCAACGCGAGTGGGAATAATGGTCGACGGAATTAGTAGTGGCCGCCAGAAGAAAAGCCAGGCTCCAATACCATGTTAAAGTTTGGTATGAAAATTGAATGATTAATTCAATTAGTTACAATATGTACATATACAAGAGACGGTTAATGTCACGCCCCGGGCACCGCCCTATCCGAACCGAAAATGGTCCAAGAGTCGAACCGGCACACGGGGGCGACGTTAAGAGATATAGCGGAAGACTTATGCCCCTCTTACGGGCGGTCTCACTAACAGAGTTACGCATAAACAGTTTTGAGCAAGAGTAAATAAGAGGAATAAAAGTAGAGTTTAACTCAAAGTAGATCGACAAGTCATTAAACCCACAAAATACAAATTTGAGCTAACACACCAGCTCAAATCAAAAGGGTCTACAAGTCTCAACATACCAAATATAACAACTCCAAAAGATAAACTAATCAAGTCTAAGGCATCCACACCTAATCTCGCTCTCTCTACGATCACTCCTCAAATAGAGGATCCTGTCCGTCTGCGTGTCACACCATGCAGCCCCAAAACAAAACAAAGAAAAAAGGGTGAGTATAAAACTCAGTAATGGTTTTATATAATCGATAATAATCAAAAATCACAAGGCATCATAACATAGCTCAAAATCCATAATCGACATGATTATTCCATTATCTAGTCATGCATGTACAGCACATAAACCTGCATAACCATATCACATTCACATGCTATCATATCGCGCATCTATTCGATAATCCTGCATAATGATATCTCATTCACATACTTTCATCTTGATCAGGCATTCATATCTCATACATTCACCTTACATAACCAAAGTAGCCCAGCTTGGCACATTTATGCTTTCACATCTCAAAATTTCACCCTGCATGTCCAATGTAACCAAAACATGGTACAATCATGCATAACATCGCAATAAGCATATATCATCACAACAGTGAATGCCTCCATCAAGGAGTAACACAATCTGCCATAAAAGGTGGGACACAATCAAGGCCCGAAGGCATATCATGGTCCGGTTCCTACACAGGAATCAAGGGGGTGGTCAATCCCAATGTGCTGCTCGCCCTGGACAATCCTGGCCAAGGATGCCCGAATCTCAAATAGAGAAACTAGAGCAGGTGTGTTCGCCCTGGGTAGTCTCCTGCGGTGGGGGAGAGCCCAAATCTCATCCTGAGAAACTAGAACACGTGGTAGCTGGTGCACAAGAGCCTACCACCCGGGTGTTCAGTGTCCGGTTTTTGACCTCTCAACTCCGCAAGGCGAGTCCATCCCTCGCCCCCTCATATCTCAATCAAACTCAACCTGGGGAGTGAACCTGTTCCAGGAGGGAACGAAATCGAAAACATGTCCTTTCGGACCAACCAAGTTTCGATTAATCCATCGATCGATTAATCCGGCATACAATCTCACACATTGCATACAATCAATCAATTCCGTTTAAACAACGATAAAACTTCATCCATGAAGTCCGATACATGATGAATGCTATCATGGTACATCCGTGAGCAATCCTACGTGAGTTCCAACACATAGAACGTGCTCCCAATCCATCCCCTCATGCATCAAAATAAAAGCATATATCAACTACAATATCATGATAAACTCCCAAATATGTGTGTGTTCATGCACATTCTAATCACATGGCAATATGCTTTGACATAACCTCATAAGACATTAAATGCATTCTTAAATCCCATTTCAAATCACAATTCTCGATAAAACCATACTTGACATAAAAGAGCACATCTCATAGTTCACAATATCATAACTTTGCCGGAAACATGCTTATTCACAAGGATTTTACCATGATATAATTTCAATATCAACATGTGTCATTATCAACATGTGCAATAATATCACATACCCTACTTAGCTTAATCCATCCATGTAGAGTTGAAGGCTTACTCCTACAAGCATGCTCTTTTACCATACGATAAACCATAACATGATCACCTCAATTACTCATAAGCAATATGATCTATACATGAATGATGCATTTCATAAGCAATTTAACCTATGTTTATGCTGGTGTTTGATTAGAATTAGGGGTACTTTAATGTAGTTTTTGGTTTTTATAGGGAAACAAGAGTAAGATGCAATAATAGGGTAAAAAATAACTCTAATATTTAAATCTTCATAACTTCGTACACAGATATCAGATTGAGTTGTTTCAAATTTCATATTAAAGGTCAAGAAATCAGCTTTCCAACGCCACCAACTACGCTCAATTCGGAGTTTGGAGTAAAAAGGTATACTTATTTGAAAATCAGGCTGTAAATCAAAACCGAGAAAATGATTGCGGGTCATCTCTCCCATTTTCAAATTTTCAAAAACCGAGACTCCATTAACACATCTTGAAAGCTTAATACATGCCTCAAACATTAATAAAAACCCATCAAACATTCCAGAACATATCCACATATCATTCTAAGATGAAACCCTAAGAAATCATACCAAAAGATTAGCATTTGTTAAACCCACCATTAGAGCCCTAAACAAGAACACCCATTCAAGTAAAAGCTATTAAAACAAACCATTTACTACCCAAAACTGAGATTAAAAAATTTATTACCTTGATTTGATGAGAGAAACCTTGAATCACCTTGAACACCTTTCAAACAAAATGATTTTATATTAATACTCTATTAATCATTATTAAGCTTTGAAAAATAAATGCTAAACCTTAGATCTAGAGCCTTTTAAAAATATAGACATATGATTTTGAAGATTAGGCTTAGTAGATAAGTATAAAACAGTAATTTTTATGCTTTCAAAATGGATTAAAACATTGAATGAATCAAGATTAAGAAATGATTAAAATAATTTTAAAGAAAATAACAAAGATTAGGTTAAATATCTTTAATCCCTTCCTCTTTAAGCAAGGGGAAAGAGGCTCCTAATTCTCCCAGCCAAGCCTTTTTCCCAAATTGGGAAAGGGCACAGCACTTTCCTTTTATAGAAAAATTTGGAGTAGCCCTAATTAAAATTTGGGGTAAAAATAAAGTTTTTGGCTAAAATTGGATAATTTGGCGATTTTAATCCGAAATTAAGTCCAAAAAATTCTGAAAATTTTTATAATGACTTTCTATAATGTTTAGGGTGTTTTGGTCACAAAAACCTAATTTCGACGGCGGGGCCCGCCGGGGTCCCGTCAAACCCTAATTTTCGGAAAATTAGTGAAAAATCTAAAAAATTCCAAAAATGTAGGTTTGATCTAAAATCACTTGAAACTCATTATTGTGAAATCAGTTTTGATTAAAACCATTGTAAATTCATTTATTTTTGAAAACAACCGAGTTAAATTGGAAATCACTTAAACCACTCGATTAACCAATGACTAATATTAAAATAAACTGGTTCAAAGGTTAGGGTCCTTACAGTTAAGAGAATGTCTCATAAACAAGGAAAGTAACAACTATAGAAGATATACAAAATCTTGCCTAAAATAAAGTAAGAATCATAATCATAAGTATAATCAAGTAATGCATTTTTCCCAACTGTTTGGGGTCGGTGACATGAATCTTACTCCTCCATTTAGGCTTGTTTTGGGTTACCTCTTTTATAAGAGATAGTAAAGTTAAATCTTTTTTTATTAACTCCATCAAAGTTCTCTTAGGTCTCCCTACCTCTCTTTTAGCATCGTTTACATGCATCACTTCTAATCTTTTCACAGGAGTATCTATTGGTCTTTTTTGTATATGCCTATGCCAACGCAACCTGCATTCCCTGAGCTTCTCCCCTAAATGAGTTATCTTTAAACTCTTACGAATATATTCATTTCTAATCCTATCTCTCTTAGTTATCCCATTCATCCACTTTAACATTCTCATTTCGGCTACATTCAACTTATCTAAAATAAAGTAAGAATATTCCCGAAATAAATCAAATCTTAACACCGGTCCACTTCTTTTTTAGTAAACATGGCTTAAACAAGAATAGCAAGGCCCAATAACTCTTTCTAATGCAACCAATTTTTCATTGTATTTGTGCGAATGACGGCATATCTATGACGCCTCAAGTCTTCAGCATTTAAAAAAATATATACTCCCAAGAAATTTTGGGCATGACACAATTAATGTGCTATTAAAATATCTAATATTACTTGTCTCAAGAGAGTAGTATGTTTGTGTTCAATCTAGACAAGTACCTTACGGAGTGTGTTGTATTATACGTCTCAATAATATAGGGCCTTCACTTTGGTTGGAGCCCTAGGAGGTCGCCTGACTTGCCTAAGGGTCAAGCTGCCCTTGCACTCCCTGGGGCAAGTTCGGTTCTTACTTGTGGCAGCTGGACTTGAAGTTGTCTACCTAGAAGATATCTATATACTAGGTTGGATCCTCTTTGCTAACATTGTGCATAGACATTTTATGCAATTTGGTCAGGTATTTTCATTACTGACGAGAGTAAGGCGAGATGCACTATTTTGCTTATATATCCTGTGAACGAGCAATTTCCACACTTTAAAATTGCCTCTCTCATTGGAACAAGTCTCAACAGGAAGCATGATGCTAAGGAGGACTGATTGTTAAGCCTTCTTAAAGCTACTTAATTTATAAAAGCAGGGATGTGCTACTTTACGAAATGAAGAACCGGTTCACCTTTTTCTACTGGGATTTTGTGTTTATTGCTTTTGAAGTTTGTGGAGGAGCTAGTGTGTTTAGCGTTGTTGATTTGACAATAGGCAATGTATGTGCTTACTGTGCAGGGAGAGAACTAGTGATCTGGAGATTGATCTTATATTTGTCTAAATTAAGAAAGTGAATTAAGTCGTAATGTAGCATGAGCATTTGTGAACATTAACAACTAACACAAACCGTTTATTTATTGTCTTGCTCGCTCAATATTTTTAACATGTATTAAACAGCAAATTTTTTCAAGAAAAATAACACTAACTATGTTAGAAAAAGTTGTCTCATCTCATGCAGTACATGGACTGTTTTTGCGTCTTTTGTTGCATATATGTTCCCTCTTGTTGGGTTCAAAGAAACAATATAGGTTTACACTAGAGCCAACATATACAGGATTGACATCTACAAAAATTCAATTAAATATATATACTTAAAAACAACTGTAGTGGTTAGAACCATGAGATAATGGATAAATCCATGCTGCAATGTCCTTGCAAACGGCCAGCAGCATTCCACATCTTAATTCATTTCTCTCAACCATGATCCTGTGAAGTGAATAGAAAACTGGAACAAACCAGCCCTGTTTCTCATCCAAAAAACTTTCAGAACAATTGGGCATTGTCATGCCAATCGGCAATCTTAGAAAACCAATTCACTAGTGCTCCACAACGTCAGCATAGGCTGCCCAACTTCTCATTTGATGGATCGCACCCATATCTAATTGCATTTAGGCGACAAGATTGTTCGGTTATTAGCTTATAAGTTTCAGGTCTTTCCCATGGGACAATGCCAAAATCATCATTATATTCTTCCATGCCTCCAACAAAAAATTGCCAAGGGAAGGCTCCTGCCCCAGATCCTTTCTTCTTTGCTGATTCATAGATGATGTCATAAATGACTTTGTAAAATGCATCACGCTGAGATGGTTCAAAGTTTTTGTTCTTGTTTGATAAACCAAACTCAGTAAACACAACAGGCTTCTTTAAATCTTTGTCACCATCCTCAACGTGTGAAATCGTCCAATCAGAGATGAACTTGAGCTTCTCACCAAGTTCTTGATCCGAGAACCTGCAATCAGAAGATACTAAATTAGAGCAGCATATAGAGAAATCCAGGAAAATTATCACATTTGAACACTAGAAAAATGACCAACAAGAATGCTTGGCCATAAGACCAAATAAATTGTAAAAAAAAAACAATTAATTTGTTAAGAATAGTCCGATTGAGCTGAATATGGTAAACCGGGTTCAAAAGGATTTATCTGATCATGTTTTCAGCCTACCCAAGAAACAGAACTGAAACCTCAAAAAGGAAAAAACGACTATATATGCATACGAACTTCTGTAATTAGTCGCAACATGATTGGCCAAACGGAGTGACGACAAATTGAATGTAGCCAAAATGGAGATGATAAGGTGGATGGGTGGGATAACTAGGAGATAGAGTAGGAACGAGTATAAATGTGGTGCTGTTGGTATGATCACATAGAAAGAAGACCAATGTGTGCCCAAGTAAGAAGGTTGGAAGGCGATTTGTGCAAATGACAATAGAAGAGGGAGAGGGAGACCTCAGAGAACTTGGATGGAGCTAGTAAGAAAGGGATATGGATATGCTATGTCTTGTGAAAGAGGTAAGATCCATGTCGCCTACCATAATTTGTTGGAAAAGGGTGCTACTTTTTATGACTGATTATGATGACCGACCAAACGAGAAATTGAGCACACATTTCTTCCTCACAGTTTTGTAACAACAAAAAAATTCCAACTAGTCATATAAATGCAGCAGTTCAACCCTCACCAATGATCAGGATATATATGAACTGAAGTAAAATCCACTGTTGGGATTTTGGAATTTCGTATGAAATCAGATCCAAGGCTACTCGCCCATTCTGCTGGGTTTGCAGTCAATCTTTTTGGGCTTGTTGGACCATAAAATCCCTCAAGGCCCAATGTCAATAAATGGTTTCTGTCAATTGACTTCACAAAACTGGCCATATCTTCAATCCAGTCCTGCAGTTTTTCAAGTAAAGAGTTCAATTAGTAAAAATGTGTCAAGAGGAAATATTAATAACTGGCTGGAGAAAAAACATTTTATATGCATTTACCTGTTGATATGTTACATAGAAATCTTAAAATGAATACTTGTTACTTACAAAAGAACAAAAGAAAATAACAAGAAAAATAGAACAGAAAAGACCATATATGTAAGCACCAATATCCTCCAAATATGCACAAGTTACTCCAGTTGCCACATTCAGTGTAATAATGAGATGCTGTTTTGAAAGAAAATCAGGTGCATGTATGCAAACCTTAAATTACATAACTTCAATAGAACTTACTTGGAGAGTGTCTCCTGATGGATCAGACATGCAACGGGGTTCATTTATCAATTCCCATGCAAATATTGTTGGATCATCTCTATACTCAATTCCCGTTATGGTGTTTTTTCTTGTTAAGATGGTCTGCATGAAGAAAAAATGGAGGGGAGTGAAAATGGAGACTGCATACAACAATCAATTTAGGGATATATAAAATCGAATGACGGTAAGATGATATTTGAAAAACTTACCCTTAAATATGTTTTAAAATAGCCACGAATGGATGGATCAAAGAAGAATGAATCGTTGGAAGAACTCAAACCAACTCCCTCTTCCCATGCCCATTTGACATATTGTGTCTTCCCACCAAAAGCTTGAAGATTATTGACTAAGCTGAGAAGGAGTCGTATCCCAGAGCTTCGTGCCTCTGCAATAACTCGATCCAGTCCCTGCAAACAAAGGAAAAATGTTTTGAATGTCAAATTATATTACTAAGTTCTACCCGTTATTCTGAACCTTGTAATCTTTATATTGAAACTATTCCTATTTCTAGATATTCCTGGTTGTACTCCCTCTATCCAAAAAAGTTTGTCTGCATCTGAAAATGACTTAAATTTATTGGACTCGAAGGCCCACAAAAAAACTAAGTTCTCCCCCCTTCTTTCGGTGTTTTTATCAGAGTTTTACTTGAAAAAAAGGAAACTGAAAGGACGAAAGACAACTAAAAGCGTTGATATAAATCTCTATGAGTCAGAATTAAAAATATGGATCAGATAGGCTTTTCAACACCAACCCCCATTAACGATGTTGTTCATAGAAGGGCACCACCGTGCATGTAACCCCAGTTAAAAAAACCTAAAAATCTAACCAACAGACAATGAAGTTCCTTGTAACCTGAATCGTTAGTTTTACACTATTAGGAAGAAAACCAATAGCAGATATGCCCAGAGAAGAAAACAGATCTTTGTGGAATTCACAGGGGAAAATTGAAGCACTTCAATTGGTACCAATAAAACTACATTTTGATAGACAATTCATATCTTCTATAGGAGCATTAATTCAAAAGCTTAAATCAGGTAACTTCAAATTTAACAAAAGTTTAGGAACTACATTGTGGATGCATCAAAGCCTTCTTGTGTTTAGACCAGGCAACACATACATGTACTCCCCTTCCATCTTCATTATATTCAGAAAAGTGGTATCATGGTCAAACATTTTATCACTCTAGCTGAGCAAACAACAAATTTCCCAATTAAACTCCATTACTCACAGAAAGCGTATATCTAACCCACTTAACTGATTTGAGTTGCCATGTAAGAATGTACCAAAAAATAAAATATAAAGCAAAATTTAAAAGAAAAGGTTAAAGAGAAATTGCAGTGTTCTTGGTACCTGAAACACACGCTCATCAAACCGGCCGGGAGAGACCTGAAGGGCATGGTAGGCGCCATCATTGAACGCCCAAGTTCTGCAGACAGAGAGACCCATCTTTGCCCCTTGCTGAAACATTGACCTCACCCTGTGCCTGCTGAAATCCTCCACAGCCTGATCCATCATCCAATAGGAATTCCATCCATTCACATAGAATGGCTTCCCATCCAAATAAAACTGAGTCCCATTCCTCTCCACAAATGGCATCTTTGGTTCAGCAAAGTGGAATCTCAGATCGCCGAAGGACATGTAAAGGAAGGCCACACAGGAAGCAAAGCCAAGAACAGGGAAGAGAAGCCCATTGCCTGCCATTATTGTCTCAACCACTAGAGACTACCAACAAGCTGTTTAGCTTGAAATATTGAATCTTTGAGCAGACCCGGATCAGATCTTGGCACCCTTTAAACTCTGTAGCATAAAAAACCTCCTTTTTCCTCTAACAGCAGGATTAGAGGTCAGATAGATCAGCCATGGCAAATCCCAGATCCAGGGAGCTCAGCCAATCAACTTCAAGAGCAATAGGCATTAGCCCACTGAGGTGAATGGAAAACAAATGAATCTATTGCAACATCTCTTTACTGCAGCAATCCAATGCTTTCTGATATGTGTGTAGTTTATGACAATCTTCTCTTGGGAATGAAGTCTGTAATTCTCAGAAAGTTGTAGATTTGAAGCACTTGTTTGTGAATTTGTGGTGTATATAAATACCAATAAAGTTGTGGGCAGTGATGAAGCTTGAGATGGAGGAAATGGTGATGGAAGTTGATGAGGAAAATACCTGCTACCACTCTGCAGTCTGCAGGGCTTGAGATGGAGGTGAAGGCTGGTGGAACGTTGGTGTCAATCCGACACTGCTTGCGTGGCCTACCTTTTGCCAGGCTTTATTTCATTCCAAATTTGCAAATTAGTTTGTTCTTTGCACGGACGCGACACGATACGGAAGATACGGCATAATTAATAAAAAATTATTTATATAAAATTTAAATATAATAAAAATTATAATTTATAATTAAAAAATTATTTTTTATTTATAATTTTTAGCGGCCAAAAATGCAAAAAAAAAAATAATTATGATTATCAGGTACGTGCCTGGAGAAAGCCATCCTCATTACCAATGAATAATTGACACGATTTCCAATTTGTGGGTCATTGTTTGGCCCTCCTAAGAAGAGGGAGCCGTGTCAATCACTCGTTAGTGATGAGCATGACTTTCCTCTACGCCTTGCATACCTAATAACTTCTCGAACCGGGTGGTCTCTTGTTTAAAAAATAATTACTCTGCGCCTGTTAAATTAATTTTATAAAATAAAAATATATTTTTTATATTGAATACAAAAATATCCATGCTCAGTAGGTTCCTTACTTCCTTCGCGCTTCTTTTTAATTTCCATGGATCTTCATCTTTCGTTTTGGAATCTCTTTCTTTTCATTTATGTACTCCCTCCATCCAAAAGTACCTCTCTAGTTCATTGTAGCTTTCTAATGCAGATAGGTAATTGTGCACCAAGGGGACGATTAGAATTTATAAGCTAATGGACAAACATTATAATTTATTATTGGACATTTTTAATTTGGGCCTTGGCTCATAGGTGTCCGCATGCGCCAAGGATTACGGGAGCCGGTAATTTGAACTGTGTACATTTTGTATTTATGTGAGCTGGCGGATCGAAATCTGACTGCCTGCAGCATTGTGGCGCACATGGACGCTACTGAACTGGAGCGCATATAAACTGGACTCCGTTATTTACGTCTAAAGAACAGTTCTTAGAGTTGGAAGTAAAGGCGTAATTATTAAGAATTTTTTATATGAAAATCAAGATTGCTGAATAGTGTCATTTTCCGGAATGAAGTTTGAAAAAATATGTTGTCAAAAAAGTTTAAGAAAGTACGATTATTTTAGGTAAGGATTTTTTGGGTGAAAAAAACTAAATTTTTTGGTAATTAATTAGAAAAGTAAGATTGCTGTTGGTTGAATCAGTCAGCAATTTGTTATTCTGTAAATTAACGACTGCTTGGTATTAGTTTAACTGAAATCCTGTAAATAAGCAGAGCATGTAAAGCTTTCATGCCTGTATTGCACATGTACAATGAGGGGATTGACTGTTTCCAAGGCAGGTCAAGTCCAGTTTCCTGATTTCTGACCATATGAAATTTTATTAAACTGATGCTTACATAATTACTAAGAACCTTATGTGACTTAGATGCTATGTAGGTGCAGAGGTTCATCTTTTAAGTACTGCAACACCACCAAACAAGAACCAAATTTGTTGAAAAGATATTAAATTCCGGAAAGCTTTTGGTGAGTTGATAAGTGCACAGCTCCAAAAATGTTAGCAATGATTTTTCTAGTGATAGGTGGTGGGCTACAAAGAGAAGGTTTGAAGAGTCTCATCTCCTTTTGCCTTGTTGTGAAAGTTATGCTGTTTGATTAGGGGAATGATGGAGTGAGCTTTGGTAGTTCCTTATAATAAATTTGACAGTTTGTTTGCAAATCTACTTGATGATGATCACCCAATTCTTCTCCTACTAAACTTTTAGTTCCAGACCGCCTTTGAGGATCTGGTGAGCCCAATCTAATGCATATAAAAAACATTTTGGACATGTTGCTTGATAGCACTAGGTGGACCACAAATTAGACACCGAATAAAATAAACAAAGACGACCATACTCATGACTCAAGGGCATATGTTGTCTACAAAGTCTTTCCACTAAAAATTGCATTAAATAGGGTAGTTTTCACTAAACACCCACATGAAAAACATGAATTCACTTACGAGATACTCAAAAGGAGAATCGTACATACAATGCACGAGGGTTTATAAAACACTTACGAGATACAATGGACTTCTTTTTTTTATAGAAAGATAATGGACTTGCCCGTGGTTTTTGCATTGGTAGTATTCCTAGTAAAAATAAATTATGAAAGAATTTGATGTACTACTCCCTCTGTCTCACATTAAAAGTCAACATTTGAAAAAGTTGATATTTAAGAAATGCAACCAAAATTAACCATTTTATTCCATTCCACTAACAAGCACATAAGAACATTATTAAAAAAACTATGTACATGAGAAGGATGACGTGAAATGAGACAATTAATGTGAGTCAATTTTTTCTGAATAAACAATTAAAATGGGATGAAAAAGTAGTTAATAAAATTTGATTATAAGTTACAAAGTAGTTTTTTCTTAAATCAAAATTTGTAATGTTAGCTGGGTATACTCGCTAAGGGGCCCAATGAATTTGTAATTGAACATTATTATTATTATTATTATTATTATTATTATTATCATTATTATATACTCCCTCCATCCCATATTATGTTCTATTTGGTTGTTCAAAATGATCTCATTTTCATTCATTTTGGAAAAACAAAGGGACACTTAATAAGTTATATAGATCTCAACTTGAGGAGTCTTTAGGGCCGGAGGGTAGGGCAACCAGCCACTTAGAGCATTATATTCTGCTGCCAATCCCCTCAGACACGTACAAGGACTTCACATCACATGCACCTGGCCATCCCACAAACTATCCTTAATTATATAGATTGTTGCTGTTTTATTTATTGACACATTATTTGGAATCATATTAACTACCAATAATGTCGTGAACTTATCAACATATGTATTCTTGTATCATAATTATCTTAATTTCCAGCAGTATGAATTTGTGGCCTTCATGCTTTGCTAGGCTGGGATAAATTGACTTGTGCTTTTTTTTCTCTTGTTATTTTGGTTGAGGCCATTCTACTTGCAAATGGAATGTCTCCTCGTCTATCAGACATCCCATCTTCTATCAACTTTGCGCTTCTTCCTCAAGCAATTCATTGTTCTATCCTCATTACATCTTATCTTTGTCTCTTGAGCTGTCTTTCGAGGGAGGCCCTCACTTCAAGTGGCCTTATTATGTAGAAATCTTGGGAATCTAGAATGCATCTTTTCTTTTAGTAAAGAGAAGGCTTGAAGCCTGAGTCCATGTTTACAGGTAAAGCGATGGTATCAAATGACAGCCTATCTGTCCACTGATATTTGTTCTTAAAACAATATTATAGAGACACGTTAATATGAAACACGGCTCACCGTATGTCCAGCTGAGCCGAGACGCCGCTAGCTGTTGGGTTTCGATCCTACGGTGAGCATCAAATCAGTAGTAGGCAGATTTGAATCAAGCACCCTGACCCGATTTGATGCGCTGTCGGATAAAAATCCAATGGCCTGCAGTGAATAGGCTCACGGACCATGTCCCGATTGAACTCTTTCCCCTTATGTAATCCCTCTGTCCATATCAATGTTTAGTATTTGGTTTTGTTTCAAAATGAACTGACATTACTTCATTTTGAAAGAAAGAAAAACAAAATGAGCATTAATTGGATAGAGGGAATATGAATTTAGCAAACAACTTAACTTTTTTATTAAAAAGAATCACTAGAAAGCACCAAAATGTTCAGTATTTTATTTTATAAATTTTGTAGAGGCATAATGCTTCAAATGAGTAGAAGTGAGTAACAAGCATGTCTAAGAATGACCCTTGATTTCTAGCTTTGCAGTTGTTCAACTAGATCCATGGAAAGTCCAAATGGTTATTGAAATCAGAACAGTAACCTCACCTAATTATCCAGATCTCAATTAAAAGGAACCAACCAGAAGGACGTCATTTATAATAGATTCGAAGTAAGATAATGTCCTAAGTTTGGCAGTGGGTTGAACTCTTACCTACCTAGATCTGAATACAAATAGTGAATAAGAGCATGTGGAGCAGCAATCTCATTGTCTTCCTGTCAAGGAAAAATATAGTAGAGGAACCGATACAAAATATGGTAGATTAGCTAATCTTTGTGTAAGAACTTTTTTGGGGGTTATTACCGAACTTTAATTATAAGTTCATGAAATTTAGCAAAGAAAAAATATACGTAATTAAAGAGACCCATGCACACAAAGAGAAATATCATGATACGTCTTTGCAACAATAGAATCATTTTGACACTAGCATGGTCATGATTTAATTGTCATACTCTGTCCAATACTATATCTCTTAATGGTTGTCAATCTTCATTTAGATATTGACAGAAGGTATAGTTAACGTACTACACTCCTTGTTACAATGTTGGAGTTATTGGATGTTTACGAAAAAAAGTTCATGGTATTTACCCTTGTACTTTATACTCCACAGGTAGAAAACCAAAATGAACTAACAAGTCAGACGGAGATGATTAAAAGTTAATAAAATCGCGTAACGAAAAAATATATTTGGGGAGTCAGTGGCGTTTGCCAAGTTCTTGAGAGCCAAGCTGGGCAATTAGATTAATTAATCTGCTGTCGGCAATGGCAACCAGTAATTAACCTTGTACTGATTAAACTAATCGATACATTATGGAGACCATTTTATACAATAAGGAGTCCTTTCAAGATATCTTTTATATTATGAAGCTCAAAGAGGAAAGGTTGACAATGGACTCGCCATCTACCTGTGGGAGACAAAATAACCATAATTAACTACATACTACCTTACCAAACCATAATATTTATAGGATATAATTGTTCTTTGCCAAAGAGATGCAGAATTTATCAATAAACAATTATGCAAATAAGCCAAGAGGGGAAAGGTCTAGTTTGCTTCTTCCAGCTGTAAAGAACAAACATGGAAAGTACAAGCATATTTGTTCACTGGGAGATGGGAAAGAGTGAGAATTGAAAAGGAAGATCAACAAGAGGAAGAAAAGAAAAGATGATTCTTTAGTGTCACCAGATCTGGGCAGTTGTACCTGTCAACCCATTTGTCTTTCCAACTTAAAGAAAAAGTAGACAAGGATCAGTCACTAAGTCTTACTCCCCCCCATCCCATATTAAGTGTCCTATTTGATTTTCAAAAATTAATTAAGTTAGTTCTTTTTTTGTATAATTGAAATTTCATTCCTCAATAACTCCCAGAGGGAGAAGCATCATACAGTAGGGACATACATAAGAAATTTGGTACACTACTACTCCACGCCATAAAACTTCCAACAACTTGTGCGTTTCATGCTAAACAATGCACAACTCCATTGGCCGTTCTACGAACGAGGGGGGAGATGCATAATCTAAGAATGAGGGATCTTCAAATATATTGGACAAAGCATGGGACGGAGGGAGTATATAATTGATTGTAACTTAAAATTAAGGGATCAGGACTAATGTTCAGAATAACTAAACTTGCATTGTAAGTATGATATTGGTTAGGATTGCGATCCTGTCCCTTGCCTCGATAAGGCTGTTCTAGGAACTCATTCGAAATTTACATTTCTATCCAATGTCCAAGGGTCTCCCATCTTCAAATAGAAGAAGTATTTGTTTAATTTGATTGAGTTTGGATTTTATTTTGCGTAATTTGATTTTTTGCTTAATTTTTTTAAAACATTCCTTACGACTCGTGTACAAACTAATAGTAGAAGATTGTCGGCAAGGACATAGAAATTTAGATATTACAAGTCAAAGATATTGATTCAAAGTGCCATATATGATATTGTAGATTGTGCAGATTAAAGAGAACAACAGTGGAAAAAAGAAGAAATCAGTTGACAGAAAAGTAGCCATCCTATGAGAGATGGCACCTGCTAACTCATAGCTGATATGTTACTACTCCCTCCGTCCAAAAATATGTGTCCTCATTAGAAAACAAAATGAACTAAAATCAGTTCAGTTTGGTTTTCTGATGAAGACACATACTTTTGGACGGAGGGAGTATATAGCTTTTGATGTAGAAAGGGTATACAGAAATAAAGCCATGATAAACAATTGTACATAACTTTCAGCAATTCCAATGCAGAGAAGAACAATGATGTTTGCAAGATTGATCATAATGTAAATGGAGCCACTAGATTTTTTTTCTTAAAAAAATGGTATAATGGAGCCACTAGATTGCTTTGCAAGGTTAATGATATTTTCATTAAGGTTAATCAATCAAACCCCTAATGAGATTCTATTTTATGTTATTGTCTGACAAAAACCCTTAATTAGATTTACTGCATATTGAAAACGGGAGTCCATGATCACTCTAAATTTTGGGCTGTTATTATTACTCCGTATTATTTGTTGGACAGGCTGTTAATTTATTCTGCATTTTGAAGCTAGGAATTAGGCTGACATTAATTGCTGGGGAATTAGGAAGGAATGTTTCAACAGAGCCTATCATTTTGATATCATTTGCCTATCTGTTTTTGCTAGAGCCTGGACCACTTGTCTTCGTGTCTGTTTCAAAAAAGGAAAAAATAAATGAGAGTAAAAGTTTTCAAGGAAAAAATGCAGCTGTGGAGATGCGGGGTATCGATCCCCGTACCTCTCGCATGCTAAGCGAGCGCTCTACCATCTGAGCTACATCCCCAGTTGTTGGCAGACATAAGTTATTATATATTTTATTAATTTTTTTTTGTTTGGATTTTTAAATATTCCATTTGGCCAATATTAATTGGATTTTGGACTTCTTCTGACCTTCATTTTCTGGGATTTCCATCATCCAATAAAGATCAAATTTTTTTCAGATAGAACACCTACAACAAGACAGAGGGAATACATTATTAGCCTTCTTGCTGTCTCATGTCAGAATGGTTTTGTGGAGGCTGATTGTGGGATAAGTGAGAGCTTGTGAATCTGAAATCAAGTTCAGGTAAGTATTGGGGCCTGCATTTCGAATTATATATGCAGGAAAGAACTTGCTAAATGCATTTAAAGAACTCGCTAATTGCATGCGTTGTTACAACTATCTAACCCATATTATGCAACTAATATGTGATCCCATGGTCGAATCCCATTGACCAATAAGATGAGTAGTTCGTCACCTCGCATTTTAGTCAGCCCACCCCTTAACACAGTCGGTGGATATCTTACCCTCCTATTTTCAGACGGTGGAGATCCACTTTCATAAGGGGAGGTGTGCTGGTTAAACCAAGGGGTGGTGGTGTAACTACTCATCCGTGGTGAATATGTGCGTCATAAGGGATGCTTAGTTTGTGAATTTGAATGAATCTGAATCTTAACTCAGAGTGAATTTATTCAGGCTAAATTGATATAAAATGTGAATTTTGTTTGGTTGTTGAATTAAGATTCACAATTCAGTCTGAATTTATTCATTGATTTGGGGGCTGTGAGCTGAATTGGTGAATCTCCTCAGGAGAAGATTCACAAATGCAGCCCAAATTGATGGTGAATCATGTTTGGTTCATGAAGTTGAGGTTATGGAAAATATAAGGGCTGTTTGGATAGAGAAGGGGCAATGAATGTGGAAGCTAATTCAGATGAAATAATTTATTAGAATTCATGATGAATGTAAATTTCGTTTGGATGCTAAATTTTTTTAAGTGAATGTAAGTGGATAGGGAATGTGATTCATTGGAAGGGGTTTTGAAATCCAAACAAGAAGTGACCACTTTACCTCTCAAAGGCACTTCAACAAGAACACCAAATTTTCTATGACAAACATCTTACTCTACGTATTTGTAAATCAAACCAAATTCATACAACAAGAAACTCAGGGAATCAAGATGAACTTCATTAGACGGAGTATTCACAATTTTTAATGCTGCCATTTGAGGAACCACAACACATTTTGTAATAACTACAAGATTTTTGGTGTTTCAACAACATTGGTCCTGCAGGCAAACCTATGGCTGGAACCAAAGCCAGGATGAGCTATCTTAACACTCCTACCTTATCTGCCAAGTGTATTCCTGAGAACTCTTATGCATTAATTTTCACTGGTGAATGTATTCTTTATGTACCAATATTGGTTAGTGAACAAACTGATGCCAAGCATATTGGGACAATTAAAAACAGAGTATGTACTGATATTGATTATGCTCACAATTTGCTGAAAGCCGAGCTCAGAGATGTGTGTGAAAATTTTGATAATTGAGATGAGGAAAAACAAATTTTGGTTCGTAAGAATGAAGATAAGATGGATTCTCATTGTGTTGAGAATGACGGACATGTTAGGCATTCTGGTCTCGTGCATGTTAATCTCAGTTTTATCAAAAAGCAATTGACCAACCTTTTGTGGCCTTGTGGTCTTCTATTGAAGCAAATTTTGAATGCTTCAGTTGAACTTCAGGACCTTGCTCCGCCAACAATTTTTTTATGAACGCTCAAGGTCAAGCTTATTCAAAGGAGGGAAGAACCGATGCCTCTCTTACATGCAGTTGTGCTGCAAAAACAGAGTTCAGCTTTTATATTTCTACTACATCAGTTAGTTTGTTATCTGAGGACCTTGGTGGATTCGAACCGCCACTTCTCAAGGGTAGATGTCACCTACTCTTGAGAACTCTATCCATTTGAGCTAACGATCCAACAATAACCAAATTTATAAGCCATCAAACTATATATCGGGCTAAAATAAATTCTTCAAAGTAATACAAACCAAATGACAGGTATTGACTTAGAATAGTGAGAATATGGCTAATTGTTTGCAAACAGCAAGCCAACATACAGCTCAACTAAAATCCATTTACATCTCTGTTGACAAAATTTGGGTTCGCTGTGTTCTGTATAATATTGTGAATGCCAGTTGTGGACTGGTAATATTGACATTCTCCACAATGAGATATTCAGCTTTGGTATCGAGAAACTGACGTGCTCAAAGCAAGAATTTGATGACAGGATATAGATCTATAGCATCTACAATTTGCAGTGTATATCTCATTTTTCTAGTTGGTAGAGAAAAAGAAAACCTGCAATAAGGATTCCTAGCTAAATGTTATGCAATAAGGATTCCTGAAGCAGACAATGAGCAAGATTGCAACCTTTAGAAAACTCATAAGAGATTAACAGAGTAGAACAAATAATTAGCAAAGACTAGCTCCATCGTCATGACTCATCTACTTGAAAGTAAAACAAGTAATTGAGGAAGAAGACCCATTTAAGAGGATCAAGTTTCTCCCCCTACAACTTTTATTGCATACAAGGATGTTGTGTACGTCAGCACGCAAGACGGGTCTTTTGAGTAGGATTAGTTTTTTTTGCATATCAATTAGTGATTGTAATAATAGCATGATGGTTGTAATCTTGGCCCATCAGTGGCCCAATTAGTTGGCGTGCCTCCCTAGGAGCCCCGCCCTCTCTTGTTATAAGGGGGCCTTCGTCCTCCTGAGAAGTTATGCAATTTGAACAAGTTAGTTTTTTACTTTTAGTTTTCCTCTTCTTCCTTGGCGATTCAATACCTTGTGATCCTTACTGGTCACAACATTGGTATCAGAGCCGTTTTGATCTACGACAAAAAATATCTCTTTGCAAACAACCGGTCGCAGCCGCTAAAGCGCAACCGGAGCCAGAGGTAGCAAGTATGGCTACTGGCCCGAAGGCCTCCGACGAGACGGACATGGCGGAGATCCGATCTATGCTGGCTAAGTTACTGGCACAGACCCACGCCATTCTAACTACGTCACCACCCCTTTCAGCAAGCATGGGCGAAACTTCTCAGGCCGCTGGTTTGAGGGGTATTGGCGGCTCAGGGGCGTGGGTACCTCCGATGAACTCTCACATTCAAGGGGTTTGTATTGGGTCATTTCATCATGCCACTGATGGGGGCCATCTAGGCTGTGAAGCATAAGGCATATCAAGTGCTCTGACAAATGCCTCAATGACAACACCTTTCCGAAATCTGGGTTTGATAGGCTATTATCGCCGCTTCATCAGTTAGTATGGAGTAATTGCTGACCCACTCATTGCCTTACTTAAAAAAAGGGGCCTTTACCTAGACAGATGAGGCGCAGGCAGCTTTTGACCGTTTGAAACAGGCCATGGCCATGACGCCCATTCTGATTTTGCCAGATTTCACTCTTTCATTTGTGGTGGAAATGGATGCCTCTGACACAGGCTTTGGGGCTGTCCTATTACAGAATGATCAACCAGCGGCATTCTTCAACAAATCGCTTTCGAGTTGCTCCTTGGCCCTATCTGCATATGAGAAGGAAATGCTTGCAATAGTCCATGCAGTGACTAAGTGGCGGCCGTATCTACTGGGCCGCCAGTTTCTCATTCGTACAGATCACCAACCCCTGAAGTATTTTCTAGAGCAAAGGGTGTCGACCCCGTCTTAGCAACGATGGGTGAGTAAGTTGTTGGGCTATGATTATGAAGTAGTCTACAAGACGGGTTTGGAGAACACCGTGGCGGATGCATTGTCGCACCGGGTCACAAAGGGTGCATGCTTGGCGTTGTCTGTGCCTAGCTGCCCTTTCCTTCCGGACCTACGTCGCGCGTATGGGGAGGACTCTTATACTCAAAACTTGATTCTGCGTCATAGTGCGAGCCGTGGTGCTTGGATCGCGAAAGCAAGAGAAGTGATTCGAAGGAGACAACTCGCGTAAAAGAAAAATTGGATTTTTTTGTCTTGCGAGGTAGGTGCTCTTTTTTCCACAATTCCATACTATAAATTGTGATATTTCGTGATGAATATGATACTTGAGCACTGATGTGAATACCTATATGAATAATGATCTGTTTGATATTGGTGTCGTTCAATTCAATAGTTTACCATTTATTATTTTGAACATGATGACTATTGCACCCGATCCTAATAAATTAAATACTTCTCATGCATGGCTCCACTTAGATCTCACCGTATGCTTGCTGCTTTGGTTGAGATGAGTACATTCTGTTGGACGTTGTACAATTGTATGTCCTTATATGGATGTCTTCTTTCTTTAGTTTCGTTGTTATATGATCATGTGGGTCATACCGGATTCCAGATTTCAATCATATGCTGTGATTAATCCTTAAAGTTTGAAACTTATGGTTAATGCGTACTGGTATTCAGATGTTTCAGCCTCCAAGATTAGCTTTGGCTCGTCAGTTTTTTTGTCTCACATTAATTGTCTATTTTGGGTCATATCAGCCAATAAAAGGAAATATTTGTACAAAACTGTTTATACCAATCCAATCAACCCGTGAAAGGGACCTGAACAAGAACGCCACAATTACATTACTAGATCAATTCTACACGTTTATTTTTTTATCGGTAATTCTACACGTTTATAACTAAAAACCCATATCAAGAATAGCAACAACAGCCATTAAAGGAAATGGAAAGAAAACAAAAGATGAAATCTTTTCACCCGCTTTCCATCTCCATGACGGTCTTCATCCTCGGGGCGTGGAGGGAGCAGATGAGCACCTGCCGCCTCTGAGCTGGGACTTCCCATTGGAGAAGGCCGTGGAGGCCGCCGCCGGGTGGCAAGGTTCTGGTTCTGCCCAAGTAGCTAGAACACTATCCCCAAATTCGGCTAGATAGCTTAAAAATCAAACAAAAGAACCAATTTTTTCTTTGTTTTTCCACCGGCTTAATCAAGCAAAGATGCTTGCATGACACAAATGTTTAGATAAGAGAGAAAGTAAAATATTAGAATAGCAATCGAAGAACAACGCTCACCGCAACCAGAAGCCACGAACCGAATGTCGACATTGACGAGCGACCGGAAGCGCGCGGTCTTCTTCCAACGGCCAAAGCTGCCTCAGTCTGTCGCACCGCAGAACAGAATCTCCCCGGCGGCCGGTCATGCCTTATCGTCCCACGCATCCGGCATATTCATTAGAACCAAGTTAGTGGCATATTCATGACGGAGCATGAGTGATGGATCATACACACGCTTGTTGTAAATGAATTGGAGGGGACTGCAGGGGTTTGAGATGGAATGATGTTTCTCTACTTCATGTGTGTGTTAAAAAGAATTATATGATGTTTATTTACTTCATATCCCTTACGATATGAAAGTAGATTCAAGCCTAGAGATGCTGACAAGCCGAGATGAAACAAGCTTAGGCTTGCAGAGGCTAGTTTGGCCTCGACTTAAAGCTCTGAGCTTCCTGCTTCCTAGCTGAAACTTGGCTTGTCTACGGCAAGAACCTTATAGACCGAACAGAAGAGATGCACCTTCTTAAATTAGTGTGAGAGGCGCTTGCATTATTGTATGAAATAAAAGTAGAGGCTATGTGCTCCAATAGGGACATTTTGGCCAGCGCTTGCTTGTCGGGCCCTATTGATCTATCAGTTATTTTCACGAAAGCTTGGTGCATATGGCAGCATAGAAATGATCAGGTCCTGTTCGAGGGCTGCACTCTTAACCCTGCTGACCTCAAGAGGAGTGTGGCCTATTATTTGGAGGTCGCAAAAAGAAGAAGAATGGCAAGACGGGATCGGCTGATGGTGTTAGGAGGGGTAGACCTGGGAAGGAGGATGTTTGGAAGAAGCCTGAGGAGGGGTTTATCAAGCTGAACTTTGGCCATCTTCGCAAAAGCGTTGTAAAAAAAAAAGGAAATAAAAATAGGGATGGACTGACATTACCTCTTGCTTGGTTGGTTGGCATATGCATGAACGATATCTTCCTTAGCCCATTTTTAAGGTCCATTTGTTCTACCACTTGTTAACCCATAAACTCATTGAGTCCATCTCTGTTGTAAACTTGTAACTCATTTACTCCGTTGGTGCTCAAGCTCACTACATATAACTATTAACAAAGACTGCATATTTATGTGCTCAAATTACATATTCCAACTATCCCTTACTTTGTTTATTAGACTTTTTTTTGTGCTGGAAACTTTATTTTTTAACGCTCCTGGTTTCTTCGCATCCCATTTTCTTTTTCTGAACCTTTCGGAACCAAACTGAATTGAACCCCCACGGAACTAAACCCGACGTTCAGCTACAATGAACTTGAGATGTTGCGAGCAAGATGCCTGCGCAAGATAACCAAGTTTTCCAAAAGCTCGAACTGTTAGAAAATGGAAATTTGTATCCATGTGACACGTGGAACATAATTGAGATATAAACACCTCTAGCGAGACTAGATACCAGCTCTGATACCATGTTAGATAACTAAGTTTTCCAAAAGCTATAGTTGCTACATGTGTCCTTAAGCATTTTAAATAGTAGTTACAACTAATTTATGCTCAAATTGGGGGTGAAAACAAAGTATAAATTCAGAGAAGGGCATGAAATAGTATTCCTGACTAGGGTTCTCATGCAAAAAAATTTACATAAAGGGCAATAGTAAAAAACTCCAATTGACAGTTTCCCTGAGTGGAAATTCCAAATGAATTGCCCTTAAAAACCTCCAATTGATAGTATTCAATCCTTTTGGTTATGGAGTAAATTCCAAATGAATTGACATTCTTACATTTTGAAGGTGAAGCAGAAAAATCAGCAGATGACAAGGGGTCACTCCGACTATTTTCATCTTTTTGGGATGAGGACAAATCATAAAACTTCACAGTTCACAGTACTGCTTGATTGAAAAGATTTGTATAGAAATAGAGACAATAATCCAGTCATCCAATCTTTGTAGCTTTGTCAGCGTAGCTTTTTAGGGGCCATTTGGTTGGGAAACGATATTTGTACAGCAGATTCCTACACATTTTCCATACACAACTGATGTGTATGGAAATGAGTGGGTGAATTGATGTGACCCCACATCAGTTGACTCACTCACTTCCATACACATCAGCTGTGTATGGAAATGTGTAGGAATCTGCTGTAGGGTTATCACTGCCCCATTTGGTTCGTAATTAAAAGTAAAACATCCACACTGGATGTTTCACTTTCACTATTCTTTTCCAATTTTTTTCACTTTGAGACTAAACACTCCTGAGGTGTTTCAGCTGAAAGTGAAAAAAATATGAAATAAATAGTAAAAGTGAAACATCCAGTGTGGATGTTTTGCTTTTAATCACAAACCAACCAATCAGTACAGTGACAACAACAGATATGGCAGTTACACAGAGCTGAAACAGGGGATGCTTCATATTTGTATTTTTCTTGTATGAACAGTCACATGGCTCCAAAAAAGCATCTATGGCCCTTGGGAGTAGGGAGTTGGGACCTACTTAAAATCTATCTACCAGTGTATAGCTAGCACAAGAAAACTTGACTACAAATACACTTAAATGTTCATCATAAAAGAAATTCACTTTAAAAAGGTAATCATCATTCTCCCTCCGTCTAAAATTATTATTACCAAAGGAACAGAAATTAGCTCATTTTGGAAAGCCTTATGGTAATATTAATTCCGGACGGGGGGAGTAGATGTCAACTTAATTGTAGTCTTTCAAATAGCGGCACCAGGATATATGTGTCCTCGCATTTCTCATTGGTTTTATAGGTAAAATTTCATAGCATGTA
This sequence comes from Houttuynia cordata, assembly GCA_039654745.1. Classification (NCBI taxonomy): domain Eukaryota; kingdom Viridiplantae; phylum Streptophyta; class Magnoliopsida; order Piperales; family Saururaceae; genus Houttuynia; species Houttuynia cordata. The sequence continues at coordinate 40,454,223 of CM077507.1, read as the reverse complement.
AGATATTTTTTCAGATTTTTCAGAACTTGAAAAAAATATCTGTATGAAATAGATAACATGATCTTAGAGCACATGGGGTGTCGGAGGGACTTGACTAGAAGGGGCAAGGCCACATGCCTCTTAGAGCACCGTATCCCCACTGGCCACCTAGAGGAGTCCTTAGGACACGACTAGAAGGGGCTATCACCTTGAAGGATGGGAAGACTCTACAGTCTCCCTAGAACATGACCTTCAGGATATCCTCCATTAAGAGGACACGCCTGTTTGCTGAACCTCATAACTGAGCAATGTGCACTGTCGATCCTGTGATCAACAACTTCAACTTAATGGATATCCTCAAGGAAGACCGAAAATGCTTCCCACCTTGAACGGATTCACCATTGCCCAAAGGTCCTACAATAGCAAGCAAAATAGCATTATTAGACTTTAAAGATCAATCAAATTCGATTTTTTACGTATCATTATGGCATGTGCCATTGAATGTCCAAGACCAAGGTCATGAACAATTATAACCTCGCCCCCCACTGCATGGCCAGGTTGTGTGTGTTAGGCGCTTTGGGGCCACGTGATTATTAGCGCACAAGATTTTCATATTTTGCCCCCCTTTTAGAACACAGGTCGTCGCCTAATGCACCACGACACGTATTTGAGATAGTCGTTTTGGACCATATTTAACTATTGAAAAGGTTAACATGGGCCCGGATCAACTAATACGAATGAAAAACTTTATAGCATTGAAGTTTGCAGATAAAACATTTAAAGATACCAGCCCGGGCTTTTTTGCCGGCAATGCTTATAAAAAACCAACCTAATCCGAGTTCTTAAAATAATGAAGTTAATTTAGTACAATAATAAGTAGCCAAAGTCCTAAAAAGGTTCAATGTACAAATGACAATGACATAAGACAAGAAAAGCAACAAATGATCAGCAAGAAAAAAAAGTTTTCTGGCGCTTGCCCCCTTAAAAAATAAAACTATCTAATGTTAAAATTGCTTAAATTAAGTCATTAAAAGTTTAGAAAGTTGCTCTCTTAAATGGGAGAGGCCCACCTCATGGTGTCTAAAAGGATGAGACAGGAGAATAATATGAGAAGAGATTTGACACCCCACCCGATGGCACAAGGCCCCCACCAATTTAATGGCTTTGATGGTGGTCACATTTTCACATGCTTATGGACCCAATCGGTTTCCTCAACCAAATCTCCTTAGTTTTCCTTATCAGCTCCCGACAAAATTTTACTCCCTCCATTTAATGAAGCTCGTCTGAATTTGAAAAAATTATGGGTTCAACATTACATGGTTGGACTGATAGAAAATATTACATAGCTAGGTTTGCATTATTTAAGTTTTCGAAAATCTTTTGAAAATTCAATTCCCGCCGGAATCAATCGAACGCCGTAAAATTTGTGATTTTTGAATTGATCTTAATCGGAGATTTTATTGGATTATATGATTCATGGTTGGCGTGGCATGTTGGTTTGGCTTCATTTGACCTAAGAATATTGGATAGGTATTTGTATGAAGTTTGTGTTATTTTTGGGAATAGAGTTAATTTGAGATTAATAAAAAATATGAATTAGATTTTACCTAAGTGGGTAAGTGGTGATTAATGGAAATTCTAAAAGAAAAACCCAAACCCAAACCCATTTGTGCTTGGGTCGGGTTAGCCTTAGTGGAGGTGGTTGAGAGATGGGTTAATGGAAGTGGTTGATGGATAACACTAATTGACCCCCATTAACTCATTCCTTGTAAACCCAAGAGTCACTTTGAAAATTGAAATTCTGGAATTTTCTGCTGAATCTAAGCCATTGGTTTAAGGATTGATCAAGGGTGGAGATTCATTTGAAAAATCTATAAATAGGCTAGTAGGGGGGTGGTTTTGCTTGAGTGTTCAAAGCATTTCAAAACTGCTTGAACATCTCTCTCTCTCTCTCTCACTTTTTCCGGCCGGCGGCAACCTCTCTCCGGTGGTGGTTCGTGGTGGTCCAAGCAAGGTCGACCGGAGTGTGGTGGTGTGACATTGTCAGAGTCTAGAGTGCACGGGAAGTTTCGGCGTCATCAACCAAGTAGGATGATTCTTCTCCCACTATTTTTATTCTTTGATATTGATTGATCATAAGTCAAGATTGATTTCAATAGGATGATTGTTGATGTTCTTAATTGTGTAATTGTAAACTTTGATCTCTCGGTGTCGAAATCCTGAATTGATATTCCCCATGATTTTCTTGAATTTTGATAGCGTATGAGTTACTTCTCAATCACTTCTTCATGTTGAAAAGTTAGACTTCTTTGTTAATCCTGCTTGTGTTCCCTTTGCGTGTGATAATGTTATTTGTATATCCACGCTCTTTCTAGTATAAAGTTTGGATCTTTGGGCACTTCGGTGCTTTTCCGTGTTTGATATTTTATATTCTATACGTAAGTTGTTATAACTATTACTACCTGTAAAATATTATAATCGTATAATGTATAATGTATGATAATAAGAAATTATTCTTCGTATGACTATTCCTCTGTGATTTCAGTCATGTTTGACACTTTGATCAGCGTATCATGAGTCTTGAAGTTGTCCGAAATTATATGTATCACTTGAATAATAAGTTAAGGAATTGACTATGCAATCGGGTTTTTAAAAGACTTTGGATAATTGAATCATAAACTGAGAATTTCAGAACCTATAAAGCTCTGTAAAAATCTTAAGAAACACAAGATTAAGGTCAGAAAAAGACCAATATGGGATTACTAAAGATAGTACAACAGCAAATAAAATATATCATAAGAAACTTGGTCTCGGCCAGGAGCAATCCTGCGCAGGCAGACTGCAGTAGAAAAATGATAACTAATTATACATAATCAGAAAATTAAGATTTTTATCAACCTGGAAAATAGACATCATAGGCTATACTAGATAAAAATTTCAAAGATTGAATTAAATTGTACAGAACATGGTAACCAGAGCAAGTGAGCTGTTCTGTTTTGGACAGAACACAGTTTCTGTTTTTAAATGACTTAAAATCATAATAAACCTAAGATGCTTAAGAATAATTGATAATTAAGACTTTAATTAAGTCTAATATGATTTATAATACTCTAAGAACAGTAACCTTAAAAGTATTTTAAGGTCTTAGAGCCAAATGAGGTGTCTCTTAATAATAGTCCTTTTTGTTCTTCTCTTGGTCCCATTTATGACGCAAGAATAATCGAAGCTTGAATTCTATGTCTCTGACGTGGTCTACCTGAGACACGTCATTCTAAGACGGGGATTATCAATTCTAGGAATAGATACAACTCTGAAGAAAGTGGACTTGAACTTTTGGAAAATCTTGTGGTGTGTCTCTCTTAGTCGGGTCTCACTTGAGTTCCCAGACTAATTCATAATTTGATTCGGATTATGCTTTTCACTCCTACAAAGAGTCGGAACTTTAGAAGTCTTGTTCTAAGCCTTTTGACAATAGGGCCAGTTGAATTGTTTCTCCGCTAAGTAGCATTTAAAGCTCTTAGTCGGAATCATAGTATGCTCACAAGCCATTGCTAGATCTTGCGAGATCTCCAATTTATTGAACCTCTGTAGTTCAGCCGATGACGGCAACCGCGTGCGCTTAGATTGTATGATATTACGGAAGGTCTGCAATCTCCGCCCATTGTGCCCGTAAGCACCGATGGGGCCAGCATCCCTAAACGCATGGCAAGGTTCCTCTGAAGAACCTCTAGGATGTTCTGGTATTGATGAAGATTTGAGAGTAGAAATTGTACTTTGACACTTTGGTTGTCCAATGCTTATTATCTTACCTTCACTACTTTATGAAAGTCTTTGAAGTATCTTTGACCTTAATGCGTCTTGAATGGCAGTTGGTTCCAGGTAAGAGATCTTAGTCCTTGTTGAACCTGAGTCTGTTAAACCATACATCTTGGAGTCTTCTCTTATTTTCCAGTGTGGGTTTTCTGTATCCTACTGGGTATTTCCTATGGAATACTCACGCATCCTCTGATGCAGGATTTAAGGCGGAGCAGAAGTGATGTTTTCCGGCGGCGTGGTTTGATGTTGGAGCTTAGAAGACTCGTCTCTTATGTTTTGCTATATTTTGATGTTTGAACTTGCGGCCTGCGTGCCATTTGCTTTATGTGGTTGTTAAGACATTTTCAGATATTGTAATAGATATTTAGATTTCCTTTCTGTTATTCTACTTTTTGTAAGTAAAAGTTATTTAAGTCATGACGATCCTGCAAGTCCCATAATATTTAAATGGGATAAGCGTAGACTCGAGTATTCGGTCCGTCCCAGGTTTCCTACCCTATAACCGTCATTGGATTGACGCTTCCGCGTAAATTGGGTCTTGGAAATTTGGGGCGTGACAAAAGGGGGGGGTGTTAAAACCCGGACCAGTCGGCCAGGTCACCAGTTCGACCGGCCGCGTCAACCTACCCAGTTGACTCGGACCGAAAAGCCCTCCATCTCCAATCGGACCGACCGGTCCGGTCCGGTTTTTAAAACCATGGTCTACACAAGACAATAAAAAATTTGTTTATCCTAGTGGAAGAAACAGATCTCCAAAAGTGGATAGCCACAAAAGTCAATTGTTACAAAAAAGAAATAATGGGAGCAGTTGGGGGGGGGGGGGGGGGCGGCGAGTAGATGAGGCAAAGGATAGAAAGGTTGATATGACAGGATACTGCCACAATAGATGAGGGTGGGCGGCAAGCAAATGAGGCAAAGATTAGAAGAGAGCCCTAACTTGGGTTGTCCTTATGGTTAAGGAGGACACCTTAGGATTTTAATCTAACTCTACCTATATATCGAGTCGGGTCAAGAGGTTTTAATGTAATACCCGAACCCGCCCCGACCCGATGCATTGATTCCTCTTTCAAACCCGGAACCATATCCAGCACTCTGTAAGGCTTCTCAAAATTGGCCCCAATAAGGCCGGGTCAGGTCAAGTAAAAACCTTGCCCAGGTGGCATCCCTACCATGGAATTCCATATCGCCGATATATAGGCAATATATCACCGATATATCGATATTGGGTCCCACCCGATAAAACGAGATGACCAAATCTCGATTTTTTCAATTTTTTCAAATATCGCCGATATATCTGCTCGGTCCAACCAATATATCGCTATTTTAAAATAAATTATTTTCAAACAAAAAATTCGGAATTATTTTTTTTAAAGGGAAAAAAGTAACTTTCTCATTTGTTTTCCATCCTAATATGCATATTTTAAAATCTATGCTTTGTCTAAATTAGCATAACTCATTTTAGAAGTTAGATTGTGAAAATATATGATAAAATCAGTTTTTTACCACCGATATTTTTTTACAAATATCTCTGATATTTTCTCTTAAGCCGACCGATACAATACCGATATTCGATACGGAATTCCTTGATCCCTACACGTGAGGGTTAATATTATGTTTGAACTTGACCTTACTAGAAAACTAATAAGATCATCTGTTTGTTGTCTTTTTTTAGTACCATAAAAATCTTTGGATTTTAAACATAGAGGCTTTTTTAACAAAAGGTGTCCCGATTCCTTACACCTGACTTAAAGGGGCAGGACAATTGGCCTCTTAGAGCACCGTATCCCAATAATTTCTCCTCTTAGAGCAACGTATCCTATCAATCCCCTCAGGGTTAGAAACATAGATGAATTCGTCTGCTTATATTATTTTTGTTGATAAAATCTGCTTATATTTTAAATAATGCAAGCTAATGTTTATGTCCCCAAAATTTTCTCACTAACTCGCAATTTATTTACTCTTTTTTCTAAAATCTTTTGGGCAAATGTAAGTCTCGACCCTTAAACTTGGAAGCAGATTTGGATGAATTAAAGAACATGCTTCTTTATTTTGATTTATAAAATGTAACTATGATTCGAGATCAATAATCCCTAGAACTTGTTCCTAGCCAGCAAGTGATTAGTCTAATGCTTGACCAGCTCAAAAAAAGAAAAGTCAAGTGGTTGACCACCATTTCAACTGCACTTGAAGTGGGTGGTATTTATTTCACCGGTTGATGCATGCGATCAAGGAAAATAACAAAAGCAACTCATCTAAAAAAAGTTGAAAAAGGGGAAAAATTCATGAAAATACCAAAAGCAGCCGACACAGTCTGCAAATATGCAAAGTATCAAACCAGTCTCAAATTTGGAAACATCTCAAAAGAGGAATGTATGCTTGTCAATTGACCAGTGTCAAGTGCACCTAGAATATTCAAAATGTATGGTTGGTCCTATTTAATATAGACTACTTGGACCATCAGTTTCAGTAAAAAGTGTCTACTTGTATTGGCACCCTTCTAGACGTTGATTGGTTTTGATGCAAATAATTTCTTTAAAATTAAATTACCACTATAACCTTTTTTTTGGTAATTTAGTTACAAAGTTCTTAATACACTCTCTGTCCAATGAAGCATGTTTGCATTTAAAAATGAGTTAAACTTATTGGACTCTAAAGCTTATACTAGAAAACAGTGTTCCCCCCTCTTCCTTTGTTCATTGGTCCATCAGCCATGTAATGATGGACCCATGTCTTTTCAAATGCAGACAGGCTTTGTTGGATGGATGGATAATATATTATACAACGTGCTAAAATGGTTTTCTTACAATCTCACCTTCCAGTTAATCGAATGGGCTCTTCTTGAAAATCATCTTCACCGTATGTAGAAATTAGAGGCCACTGACAAGGCCGTTACTCTATGAATTCCATGCACCATTTTAAGTAGTTAAAAAATGTTAGTTTTTCAATTTGATATAGATTTAATGTTAAACAGCTTCCAACCAAATGTTGCAACAGATAGCCCTAACTCATTAGAGTCCCATTCATTCTAAAATACTCCTTTCTATATAGGATTTAAATTTAGGTAGCTGTCATTATTAATTATATATGTATAATTAATAAAAATGCTTGTTCTTGACATTGATTTGCAACTGTCTTCATACTTCGCAAATGTCGAGACCTACTTTCATCAAATTGTATTTATGGCAGAAGAACTAGTGTTTTGATTTCTATACTTCTACCCTAGTATACAACATGCTTTACATGACCAGACTTTCTGGAGGAGTGGTGCACCAATCATGTTATTGTGATGACTTGAACAGTTGACTGTTTTGCACGTCCAATACCAGGTGTAGACTGTAAGCTAGTTGATTTCATACATGACAATTTCGTGCTCTAACTTGACGGCTTTGAAGAGGGAAATAAAAGTGGACGGCTTAGGGCCTGTTTGGAAGCAGGGAAGAGGCTGGATTTTAAATAATCCAGCTTTTTTTGGAAAATAGATTTTTCAATAATCCATCTTTCACTTCATTGACTTTTCTTAATGATATTTATTATAATTTTATAAAAGGGTAATTAATAAGAAAAATATATTTTTATGATAATTAATAAAGAAAATACATTTTCAATCATGAAAAGATATTTTTTTATTAATTATCCCTACTTTTATATTTATTTACGAAACATGCCATAGACCATAAATTCTTCACAAAAAATTACTTCTTCCCAACAAAACACCCAACACCCAGATTCTTGATTTCCGCTTCTTCCCTAAAATCCAGATTTCTCACTCCTAAAATCGTCAACCAAAGAAACCCTTAAATAGACCTCCATTGCAGTTTTGTGTTGCTTTTATACTTTTTCTTGCACAAAAGAATCATTTTTGGTTGCACAAACTGCAATGCAGCCTATGAAAAAGCAGATTTTTTAACTTTAATACTTTTATATAAGAACAAGGATAAATTGGAAAGTTGAAAAAAGCCTCTTAGGAGAACCTAGAATAATACCCTCAGTAACATCAGGACTTCTGAGCAATGAGTGATGCACTAGCATATAAAATTTTGAAACAAAGAACATCAAATAGACTAATCTATTTAGAAAAGAAAAAAGTTAACATGTGAGATGACTCACACCCGTTGGATCGAGATCAAACAGTGTGATGTAAATGAGGAGGGGCGGACTGGTGATTTTCAACTTGCCTTGACGCATAAAAAGGGGCTCTTTAGAAGATTATATATTGAATCCACGGTGACTATTGAAAAACACACACCCAAAGGAACCATGCTTTCGTTTTCTTAACAAATAAACTATAAGTTAGGTACATTTATATCCATTCAGCTCAATCAATTTAGCTTTCTTTCTTACAGTGCTTACAAGAAACATACAAGGACTCAGAAAAAGATGATGTTTTTTCGCTTATTAATGTTACCACCTACGTTCAAAAAATCCTGATAGCATTTGAGGATGAGTAAAATTTATTGGCATGCAGGGCAACAACATTTCGAGCCTCCAACTACCCTAATAATAAACGTTTATCAAGATCTTTTGGCCTGTACGGCACGTCCAATCACCTAATAATAAAATAATAATTTTTTAAATGCAGCCAGGTTCGGTTTCACAGAGGGAGTATTATGGTATGTGGTGGCCACCCCATGCCACTTCAAAGATGAGCTCTTTGACATGGAAGGGGGGAATGCTAGTTCAGGTGGTCCTGCGAGGTACATAGACTCTTACTAATCACGGACCTTTGGGCTGAGCAAAGCTGCCTTCAAAGCTCAAACAGGACAATGTCGCCTTCCTGCTGTACCAAGGCTCATTTTTTTTATTATAAAAGGCTCATTTTTTAACGAGATAATATTTTTTTTATATCATCACCTTGGCTTCTATAATATTGTCATGGCCACCTTCCTTGTAAGCCACTAAGACAATGGATTTGTTTTGAACATAAACCTTGAGGCTTGTGGTCTTAAACCGCATGCATTTATCAATTAGTTACTCTCTCTATCCAATGAAATTTGTCTACATTGCTAAAATGGTTAAAATTTCCACTTCCCCCTTAAAGTGTTTGATGTTGAAGGATAAAATTCAGCATTCTAATGTAGGAGATGTTGAGCTTCATTTGACGAAAGGAGAAGTTACTTTTTCATCTTATTTTTTTGGCAGCAACAATGCTTAGTTTATAAATGAGACCTATCACATGCATATCCATATCATTACAAATAATAGTAGAGGACGAGGCAAAAGCCAAAACAAGGGGACTTCGATTGGCGGAGCTAGGGCGAGAAGAGGGTGGTCGGCTAGTGGTTGTTGGCTTGGCCAAAAACTCTCAAACTTCCCTAATACTAGCATCATGAAACTTGAATACATTCGTAAACCCTAGCAAAGATGAAGACAGGCGGAGCTTGGGGGCTGAGGGAGAGAAATCATAAAGGACAACAGAATGAAAGTAGTTTCATCTTCTTAAACAATCAAATTGAGCTTAGCAGTTAATCACTACTTAGTCAACTAAATAACTTTCCCTCTGCTCATTTTTAATAAATATATTTTTTAATAAATATAATAATTTAGTTTATTTGAAGAAAATTAAAAAAATTATATTTATTAAAAGTGATCCGAGGGAGTATAATGATAACAAAATTCACAAGCATTAATCAGCTAATGCCAGATTAATCAGCGAGGTATCTACATATACACAATAAATAAATTTTTGTATATATATTTTTTTAAAGCTGCGTTAATTAATGGTCATGTCAAGTCAATTTCACTCCCCGATCGCCAACACAATTTAAGGGGCCGTTTGGGGCGTGATTAAAAGCAAAACATCCAGATGGGATGTTTTGCTACACTGTAGCATCTGGATATTTTATATATATCCAGCTGAAACACCTCAGGACGTGTTTCAGCTGGATGTAAAAATCCACTTGGATGCTACAGTAGATATCCAGAATCCAGTCCGGATGTTTTGCAATAATCACGCCCCAAACGGCCCCTAAATAATAAAAAAAAATCAAATAATATTAATTATACAAAAACTCAAAATATGAAAAAGGGCACGAAAATCCAAAAATACCCCTTTCCCTGATCTTCTTCCCTGACTTTCCATCTTCCGCACTAGTCAGACAGATCTGCCCCAGATTCCCGGTCCCCCAAAACCCTAATTCCCCCGCCGGTACTCTCGTCTTCCGTTTGCACTTGGTCTGAATTTTTTGCCGGTTTCCGCTTTTTTTCGCTGAAAATTGCTCGGTAAAATTCCAATCTTTTTCTGGCCCGGAGAGTGGCGCTGTGTTGCTCTGTTGCTGAATTCTTGGTGGATTTTGGAGGATTTGCCTTAAAATTTGGCGATTTCCGCTCTTTTCGCTGGAAATTGGTTGGTGAAAAGAGTGGATTTTTCTTGTCTGGAGGTGTGGTGCTGTGCTGGGTAGTGTTGGATTCTTGGTGGATTTTTGGCGGATTTGAAGTTCTTCTGAGGTTTTGATCGATTTCCGCTTTTTTTTCCGCTGAAAATTGGTGGAAAGACTGGATTTTTCTTGTCTGGATAATTGTTGGTGGGTTTCATGGAGTTGGAAGAAGAGGATTTGAGTGGGAAGAGGGTGTCGGGTGGGGGCTGAAGACCGCATTTTGCGGGGAACTAGTGTTAGGGTTTTGGGGTGGTTTGGTTGAGTGGAGGTGATGGGGTGCTTTTGCTGCAAGGCGTCGGCGATTGAGGACGACAGCCGGCAGAGCCCCCGCGAGCGGGTGGGTGCGAAATTGCCGGCAGGGGCGGTAGTTGGGGGTAGTGAGAGGAGGATTGGTGTCTCTTTGTCGTCGAGGAGGGAGGAGGCTGCTGCGGCAGCTCGGGCGGTGGCTAAGGAGGCGGGGACTTATGGAGGGAGGGATGAAAGGGTGGTTGTGGCATACGAGAAGCATGGGAATGGGTCGGCGCGGATTGATAATTTGGAGAGGAAGCGGGAGAGGCAGGCGTATGCCCAACATTTGCGGCAGTCGGCGATAGGAGTAGCTGTTCCAAGGGCGACGGAAGGGGAGCAGGTTGCGGCTGGGTGGCCCGCTTGGCTCGCCTCTGTCGCTGGGGAGGCGATCCGGGGCTGGGTCCCACGCCGGGCTGACTCTTTTGAAAAGCTTGACAAAGTATGTTCCCATGATCCCATTTGAATGCAACCTGTTGATTATTTTGATTTTCGAAATGGGTGTTAATGAGCTTATGCTGAAGAAAAGCCAAATAGGGTTATGTTTTTTCATCACAAATTTGCTAAAATATTCTTGATATATTTAGGTTTCAAGATAAGATTATCATGTTGAGTTTTGTCTTGATGGAGTATTTGACGTTCTTTGCGTTATCATCTTGTTGTAATGAAGAATATTACAATAAAATTTTAATTGCAGATTGGTCAAGGGACATATAGTAATGTTTACCGAGCGCGTGATTTGGACAATGGTAAAATTGTTGCATTGAAAAAGGTGCGGTTTGATAATCTAGAGCCAGAAAGTGTCCGCTTTATGGCGAGAGAAATTCACATCCTTCGCAGACTTGATCATCCAAATATTGTAAAACTGGAAGGCTTGGTTACTTCGCGTATGTCATGTAGCTTGTATCTCGTCTTTGAGTATATGGAACATGATCTTGCTGGCCTGGCTTCTTTCCCTGGCCTTAAGTTCACGGAGCCTCAGGTATTAATTTAATACATTTTTATAAATTTCCATGGCATGTATGTCTCTATATTACCACTAGTTATGCAAGGAACTAAGTGAACCAGTCTTTCCTATAGCAGTTTACTTGCAGGTGGTTCTCTCTCTGCAGCTAAAACCTATTATGCATCTTTGTTTAGCTTCCATATATTATATTGTCATGCACTTTGCATGATATTTCTTAATATATTGTCATGCACTTTGCATGATATTTCTGTTAATCATTTTATTGGCCTGATATATTATGGATGTGCAGGTTAAATGTTACATGCAACAATTGCTATGTGGACTTGATCATTGTCATAGTAGAAATATCCTGCATCGTGACATAAAAGGCTCAAACCTTCTAATTGATAATAGCGGCATTCTAAAAATAGCAGACTTTGGCTTGGCAAGCTTTTTTGATCCTGATCGGAAACAACCATTGACAAGTCGTGTTGTCACATTGTGGTATCGACCTCCAGAGCTTTTACTTGGGGCCACTGACTATGGGGTTGCCGTGGACTTGTGGAGTACTGGTTGCATACTTGCTGAACTTTATGCTTGCAAACCTATCATGCCGGGGAGGACAGAGGTGATTTTATGTTTACAGCTAATTGAATTGGTTTCTTATATCTGGATATGCATCTTTCCCCTTTTCTCCTATTAATGGTTGCTCTTCATGGATTCAGGTGGAGCAATTACATAAAATTTTTAAGCTTTGTGGGTCCCCCTCTGAAGATTATTGGAGAAACTCTAAACTGCCTCATGCAACTATCTTTAAACCACAACAACCTTATAGACGATGTGTTACAGACACATTCAAGGACTTTCCTGCCCCAACTTTGGCCCTCATGGACGTTCTTCTTTCCATAGATCCAGCTGAACGTGGAACAGCAGCTTCTGCTCTGAAAAGTGAGGTAGGCTCATTAGCATGTTAAAGAAATATCAGATACACCTTTTTTTTATATTTGAGAAATGGTTCGTGTATTTTGTTATAAATCGTTGCACTAGATATGCTATGCTCCAATCTATTTCTATTTTATTTTCTTTACCTGACTGAAAATGTTTAAGAGCACTTGTTGCACTAGTTGGTTGCAATTTGAGTGACTACTATTTCTGGAGGAACTGTTTTTTTTACTTTTGATATTTACTACCCCCCTCCGTCCAAAAATAAGTGGCCTCATTTGGAAAAATCAAATCCCTAAATAAATGTCCCCTCAAGTTCAAAGACATGGAAGTGGGTGGAGGGAACTCTATTTTTTGTACAGGACTTAGAGTCCAATAAATTTGACTCATTTTCAAATGGGGCCAGAATTTTTTGGACGGAGCATCTCTTATATTCTAGGTATAATTGCAAGTCTATATGAAATTGTAGTGGTCCATTATTCAAAAAATCTTGAGAGGAAGATCTAACACTGTCATTTTTATAAAGTACTGATTACTGATACTGATCTTTTTCGACCATTTAAAAGTTTTTTTCCTTTCCAGTTCTTCACAACAAATCCATTTGCTTGCAATCCTTCAAGCTTGCCTAAATATCCTCCAAGTAAAGAATTTGATGCAAAAGTAAGGGATGAGGAAGCCAGAAGGTAAGAAAATGTTCAGAAGTAAACTATTAGTCTCTGTTTACAGAATCAGTCATCCTATTCATGCATGTCTTGTCATCTTTGTTTTGAAGGCTGTAAGTTGAGTTTCACCACTTGTTCTGATGCAAAAAGTGTTTTTTTTGTAATGCATTTTTGTATAGATATTTGTATACTGCATGAGTTTTGAGAAATAACGAATTGTTGTTATCTGAAATGCTTGTTCTGCAGCCCTGGTGACCCTTAAGAAACAATAAAAATTTTTATATTACCGGGCTGGGTAGAAAAAGCTATCAATATTTAAATGGTTCTGTGGAGAGAGGGAAAAATCTTCCCAAGAAAGTTTTATACTAGGCATCAACTCGATATAGGATCTCAAGAAGTTTATTGTGGAAGGCGTTTGAGGGATGCAAGCTGAATAATATAGGCAAATAACATAGGACCTAAAGTAGTATTTCTAATTGGAGGTGTATGGAGGAACGACTTGGTTGCTTATATCTGGAGTTTTGGAAAATATTACTCATTTACTTGTATGAAATATGCATTAGGATCACAATGAAGTCAGTGTAAATACTTTTTAAGGAATACATACCATCAGAATCTAATGGCTCTAGTCTGGACTACAGAGGCCTATGACCACTTGACATTGCTTTATTAAGCTATTTTGTAGTCCCTCAAAATGAAGAGGTGGCACCATGAAGTCCACAATTGATGTTGGCATAAGTCAACATCTACAACTACTGTGAAGTAAAAGATAGTTGCAGCTAGACCTCCTTTCTTTGTTGTCTAATTTTAATGATGTCCTATATAAATTGGACAGCCGAAGTTGAAATACATGAAAGTTACTTGCAATCACCTATCATCGTTGTCTCTCTCTTACTAATTCGCCAGTCCTCTTCAACCACTTTCAGCCATTAAAATGTGACCCTTATTTTGTCTGTTCCTTTCCTTAGCTCCTTTCATCAGTACATCTTCCCATTTATTTAAATTTCCTTAAAAGCCCTCTCTTTTGGCATATGAGTTATGATTTGAACTTTTATTCACACCAGTTCATATCGAAATGGTTTGATCCTTTTGCCTCAGTCTTCATGGCATTAGTGAAGGAAACACCACAAGGCTAATAATGTTGATGATGACGGATCAAGTGTGCTATTCTCGATTGAGACTGGATGGACAAGTATGATGGCAATTTAATGGGATTGAAAGCCAACTAGAGCATCTCCAATAGTGTATGTCAAAGTTGACTAGGCATATTCACCGATCAAGTTTTTGCATACCCAAGAGGACTCCCAAGGGCTATTCCAAAGCTGACATGGCTTTGGGATAGCCTCTTTCTCCGTTATCTTTATCAGACAAAAATATGTAAAACTCTTATATATCATACTGAATCTTCCACTTCACATTTAAAAATAATAATAATAAAAAATAATAGTCTCCTCGTCATGTTTTAATAGATCCATCTATAAAATGTTGAGTTTTATTGGATGCTGAAACCCTAACTAATGAGGGAAAGAAGAGGTCTAAAATCCATTTAAATTGACCATATGGAGCATCTAAAATGGGACTATCCTCTATTTTAGATGGAGCATCTAAAGCAGGACGGAGGGAGTATTATATCTGAAGTAGCCCATTGAAGTTTATTCATACTTGAAGTTTCTCCATTGGCATTAGGGTATGCCAAATCTTTGACATTAGCATCTTCAGCGACTAGATTCAAAATAGCCTATTTGAGAGGAAGAAGGCAATGAGTGTTAGAAATCAAACATTTCTTTGACAAAGTTAAACACAAATGGTGTTACTCACACTCCAGCTCGAACTTGTTGCCTTTGAAACTTATAAGGCTATGTAGTGTTTGGAACTCCTACTTTCATAGGTCTTTAACACCTCCCTTACCGGCTTGGTGACTTGCTTCACCGCTTCCTCCTCCCCCTTTCATTCCTCTCCATATCCGTCCTCCAACACTACCCCCTTTTTCTCCCACACCACCCTCTTTTCGACCACCACTTCTTCGAGACTCTTTCTCCTCCTATCGGACTCGGCGAGGACTCCCACACCACCCTCTTTAGGCTTTGGACCCAGATTGGCGGCACTACCTCCTTAAAGGCTATGTAGTGTTTGGAACTCATACTTTCATAGGTCCTTTAACACCTCCCCTGACCGGCTTGGTGTCTTGGTTCATCGCTTTCTCCTCCCCCTTTCATTCCTCTCCATATCACTCCTCCAACACTACCCCCCTTTTCTCCCACACCACCCTCTTTTCGACCACCACTTCTTCAAGACTCTTTCTCCTCCCATCCGATGGCGAAGATTCCCACACCACCCTCTCTAGGCTCTGGACCCGAATCGGCGGCTACTACCTCCTCATGGGATGAGGGAATGAATTGCCACCTCTTCATTTTGAGGTGTTTTGGCAGAAATGGGTATGTGTTTGAACTTTGCATGGGAACACCCCTTGAGTCTGATGTCTCGAGATATATGAATTTTTATGAATTTATGCACCCATTAGTATGTATTTGTTCCCATACAGCGTGCCCACAACCAATACATGTACGGTATCGATCTAGTATAGGGGGTGGAACATGATACATTTGAAAATTGTTGGATCTGCTTCTAGGTTTGGATCAGACTTCTCCTTTGCTTCACGTGAAGCAAAGGAGAAGTCTGATCTCAAACTAGAAGCAGAATCCAAACAATTCTTTAAGTGTATCACTGTTCACCCCCTATTACCTAGATCGTCCTCCCACCCGACACTGACCTGCATGTATTGGTTGTGGGACACATGGTAAAGGCACAACTTCGTGCCCGCAAATGGGTGTATGCATATATAAACATTCGTGCATCTCGAGACATTTATGTCAAGAGGAGCTCTGGTGCAAAAGTCATAAACAGTTCCGTTTCCTCCAAAAAACAAGGAAGTAGATGTCGCTACTGACCATGGTTTGGGTTTGATCTGGCGCAGGAGTCCTTGCCATCCGACGGGAGGAGAAAGAATTGAAGAAGAGGGTGGTATGGGAGGACAGAAAGAGAGTGGTGTCAGAAAAAAAAATTTGAGAGGAGTGTCAAGGGGGGTGGAGAAGGCAGTGTAGGAAGATGCCAAGCCAAGGGGAGGTGTGAAGAACCTTTTAAAGTAGGAGTTGCAAGCATTACAAAACCTTTGAGTTCCAAGGGATCTAGTTCGAGGCGGTGTGAGAATGTGTGATTTCTAACGCCTATTTTCTTCTTCCTTCCTCTTTAATAGGCTACTTCAGATATAGTCGTTGGAGATGCTTAAGCTAACATTTTTGACATATCCTAATTCCCATATATAAACTTGAACTAGGGACGAATTCCAATAGGCTACTTCAAATTTAATATTTTTATGTTGAAGATATCATGGGATGGGCATGACACTAGTTATGTCTGTTGAGTATGCCTAGGCAGCATTGGCATATGCGGTTAGAGATGCTCTAATTCATCGTCATCACAAGATTGTAACCATCATACACCTTGTCCCAACTATGTGGTTTTGGCGACATGGATCATGTATAGTATTTGAGTCATACGGAATCAAAATCCTCAAAGAATCATAGGGTGCATTTGGCAGGTGAAAGGAGGGGCGTGAAAGGGCGAGAAAAGCGAGTTTGTTCGATTGTAAAAAAATTTTAGATGTGAAAAAAAACTGTCTATAGTGTTTCTCACCTAGGGACATAAAAACTTGTCACTATGTTTCTTTATATGGATTTTGTACCATTTTGATTCCGATAAGAGTCAAGCGCAGTATATAATTCATGCCGCCGATCCCAGATGGTTGGGATAAGGCATATGATGATGATGATTGTTTCTCACCTCGGTGCCTTTAGCGTAAAAGTGAGAAAAACGTTTGGGTGTTGAAAGGTGACAAATGTGTCAATAAAAAGTATCTTTCTCAATTTGTAACCTTTTAGCCTGAAAAATGTGAAAATATACATAGGTGAGCATCACTATTGATAAATTTTTTCACATATGAAAGCTATTTACTGCCAAACATTTTTCACCCGGCCCTCCTTCCTAGGTGACAATTTTCAGCAGTGAAAGAAATCTTTCACAAACCCATTTTTGCTTCTAAACCCTAAGTGTATTTCATATTTTTCAGGCTAAAAGGTGATAAATTGTGAAAGATTCATTTCAGTGACACATTTGTCACCTTTCAGCATCCGAATGGTTTTCTCATTTTTCAGGCTGAAAAGGCCCAAATTTTCAGCTTCCAAACACACCCATAGTGGCAAGTTTTTATGTCAGATGTCCTTCCTGACACAACCTACACAACCTTTTATGAGGGGAAAATAAGATGAAGTTTTAGCATCACCATCGTTTTGATTTATGTGGATTAGTTTCATGAGATCATGGTTACAAAGTAAACATTTATTCTCATCTTAGGTGGAAGCGAATGATTGCATATCAATTTTGTTGAACTAGGTGATCGTAATGAACTGATATATACCAGTCAGATAAGAATACAATTCAAACATCATTGATAACCCTAATAAATTCATTTATTATGTCTTGATATTTGCCCATTTGGGTCTCATTTGATAGAGCTTATCAAGAGAATGGTATCACGAACGCAAATTCCAGTTTGGCACCCTTATGAAATTTTGTTAAGGATGTGAAATGAAAATAGTCACGAAAAGGTGGGGTTGGTAACTGATGGATGCAAAATCTATATTAACCTAGAAAACATGCTCAAATTAGAAGAAAGAAAAACCAAAATACTGCTGAATCAGACCGATCTTTTGGCCCAAGTTTTGCCCGAGACCCATTTTGGTAAATTTCGCTGAAGTGGTCACTATGGTCATAGCATCTATCTCTCTACATACATGGCTTGCCCTTAAGGTGTCCCGTCTTTGAACTCAGCTTGATACTCTTCATAGTTCATTTAAGAAGCATCCTCCATGGTTGGTGGACCCATGAAAGTACTATACTTGTAACAATTCGTCCATTCCACCCAAGGTATCGGCTAGGGTTGGTCATGCTCAAAAGATTGTGGTGGACAAACTGTTGTAGGGTCATCCACGAATTTGGGGAGTCTTGAATACATGAAAAATTGGGCGAATTTGAGATTTTGCGAAAGTTATAGTCGATCCAACTTAGCAATGCCCTCAATGATAGGGTATGGGCCACAGAAGTGAGATGCATTTGTCACATTTCCCACGAGCTAAGTGGAAGTTCATTGGCAAGGATGGTGGTGCTAATATGCAAAATCTCCAACCTGAAACTCATGCTTTTTATAGCGATGATCGTAAATATGCTTCATCCTGTTCTGGGCCATGGCTAGGTTGGAGTTAAGCTTATTCAACACCTTGTCCCGATATGTAGACCAAAGAGGAACATATCAAAGCTCAGTCAAAGGTGGTCAGCTATACACCACCTCTAAAGGATTATAACCCCCTAGTATGATAAGCAGCATTGTAGGATCACTCTTAAGAATGGTAAGCCACAGCCTAGGATGATTGTTTCAAAGCAGGAGAAATAGCAGTCAAGGCATCTGCTAAAAACCTGAAACCTCAGCTTGTCCCTCTGAAAAGAGTGTGTTAAGTCTTCCTTTCTGTAGTTGATTCTTAAGGGACATTATCAAATGGCTATCATACTGTTATGGACTCAATTACATTCTCTTAGTTCTATTAGGACTAGGATTCTATTAGGATTAGGCTATTTTTACTCTTTATATATGTAAAGCCTATGGCCAAAACGGGATATCAGGAGAAATACAGATTAGTTATGTTTATTTATTTTGCATTAGCTTAGCTTTTCTATCTTCCTTTGTTCTTCTCCGTTGTAGACTCCGTGTCTACATCACATACTTTCAACGAGGTTGTCAAATTATCTTATCAGTCCCACTGATTTTCTGGTCCCTAAAGTTTGCCAGAGGTTGACAAATACTGTAGTAGTTGCACCATTCATTTAACATGTTTAATGATTTTAGGAGTTTCCCTGTTTTTGTGTACCATATTCAGCTAGCTACTTAATTTAATGCATTGTACTTATTGCAAAATAGGAAATAGTGTTTAATAGTTTGAAATGATTCTTCTCTGAGGATCCTTGCACTATGTGATTTTAATTTCTTTTTATTGATTGAGATAAGAGCATGTCTTTTTCTTCTTCTTCGTTTTGTTCCTTTTTTGTTTTTTCAGTTTGTTCTTAGTATAATGCACAATAAAAGGAGTAAAAAGCTGGGTGTGCAGCCATGACTTAGGAGGAAAGAGAGAAGAAAAACAGAATTCGTGGATGAAAATTTTAGAGGCACAAACGCACAAACATTACATTGTTCAAGCCCGTCTAGTGACCAAGAACTCATTTTTTTTTAAATTTGAGAGGAAAATTTTTATTATAGAAGATCTCTAATCTAGAGTCTCACATGAAAGCTTTTAAGAAATGGCGCAGATTCTTAAGTTGAATCCTTATACAACTTGCCCTCGGTCTAGCCTAATTTTAAGTTATCCACAAGCTGTGAGACATCGTATGCAACCTTTTTCTGATACTAGTTGGATTTCTGAATCTTGATATGCAAATGATTTTTCCAGTTTTCCAGCTTATGTCAGGGTTTAGGGTTTGGCATCTAAAATTTACCTGCAGTTTGAGCTGGTTAAATCCTGAAGACAGACAATAGTATCACGGCTACATGTGTGGACATTTTGCTAGTTTTTTTATACTTTGGCAGTTCTTTGTTTACGAATTGGATGATCTGATACAATACATAATTGATGCTGCAGGCAAGGTGCTGCTGGAAGAAGGTTGCAGGGGCTGGACAATGAGGGGAAAGGACACAGAGAATCTAGAGCTGTACCTGCGCCAGATGCGAATGCTGAGCTACCTATGTCATTGCAGGTTGCTGAATGTGAATTTTTGAGCTTAAACTTATTTTTGATTTGCTTTTATTTTCCCATAAGTTCCATGGTTTTGCCCTTCACATTGCTCTTTCTTCTATTGATTTGTGACTTTGCCTTATCAATGTTTAGGTATATTTTTACGGAATTTTTCTTTGTTCTGTTAGCTATCTTATTACAAATAAAATCCTGATTGTCATGAAAATAAATGCAGTAACTGGTGCCTTCTAGTTTTCTTGAGAATGACTGCAATTTTTGTTTTACTGAAGTATAATTACCTGTGATTTCATAGTTAGTTCATAGTTACTTAGTGGCCGTAGCTAATGTGGTTGTCTTGCTTTCTAGCTAACATATTGTCGAAAAATGTCTTCTATGAAGTTGTGGTTATTGCTCAATCAAAATAAAAATGGTTGTAGTTTATTCTTGTGATCCTGGATCAAAGGGGCAAATTGGCTGTTAAGGGCGCCAATCTGCAGTTGAAATCATTTCATTATGTTGGATAACAATAATTGCCGGAGACATTGAATGATTGAAGTGTAAAAGACTTGACAGTTGTTTCTGTACAGAATAGGTAGGAAAAGAAGATTGCATCGTAACTGGATAAGAGGATTGAAAATGTCATTCCCTTATTATGATTTTAGAAGCCATAGTTCATGATTGATTTTTTTTCTAGTGGTGTTTGAATAGATGGCATAAAAATACGAAGTGTAAGTACAGTACTGTGAATATCTCATCCTCTGGTATGTGATAAACGCTCATCCCTTTCTTTTTTTTGCATGCATATGTTGGAGTGTGCAGATATCGGTTGGTGTATGTTTGTAGTTCATCTTTCTACCATTGCTTTGTTTTAAGAAATTGGAAATGTATGTACGTGTAGCCTACCAGTTATTTGTGGTCCTAGTGAAGTTTAAAATTGTTTCTATCTCACCTTGAATTTATCTTCTAAATTTAAATATTGCGGATTGTAAGCAGCATGATGATTTGTCTAATATTGCTCTTTAACTTGATTTTCTTTAAATTTGAATGATGTTAAATAGAAGTTTAAACTCAATTTCTGATATGTAGAAACGGCAATCTCAAAGCAGTTCTAAGAGTCGAAGTGAGAAATTTAACCCCAACCAGGAGGATGTTGCTTCTGGCTTTCCAATTGATCCACCTAGACATGTTCAGGCCTTAGCAGAAGGATGTGAACATCCACAGGAACACATCCGTAACAGAGCTTCTCATTCAGGGCCCCTAGTTCATCGTGGGGCATGGGCCAAGGTAAGGAAGACGGAAGATGATGCTTCAAAAGGCTCCAAAGGTGCAGACCTGTCATCACTGTCCACCTTAGTAGCAGCGCGGAGGAATATTGCTGATGATCACAGGGAGAAGGTTGGGCTGTCTCAACCAGACTCCAACCATTTAGAATCCAGTAGAAAGTATGATCAGGAGGAAGTGTATCAGAAGGAAGAGAAACACGCCAGCAGCCAGGACCCAGTGTTGGTAAGCAAACAGATGGCCGTTTTTTGCCTTCCCTTTGGAACTTTTAGTGGAATATTTTGGTGTTATTAGTGGTTCAAATGTGAGCTTTGTGGTTCAAAGCGCTTTTGCCTGCAAGAATAGATGCAGCAATATTTTGCTGCACTTCTGATAAAAAGATTCTTGCACAGTTCTTTGCTAGCATGAACATTCTCTAGAATGTTATATTTTAACTAGTTTTTCTTTCTTCTCTTTTTTCTGTTGGTAAAAGGTAAATAGTTCTTGAAGCATTTTTACTACTCTTATCCAGTTGCTCTGAGATTGCGCTTAAGCTTGTAGTTGAAGTAGTTCGTTAGAATGACCTTCCCTTAGAATTTAGGTTGTAGTATTAATTTTCAGGTTCAAATTAACTTGAGGTGAAATGATAATTGACGTTGTGATTGCACTTGATAGTAGTGTTTGGAGTGCTCATGTTTCTTTTGCAATCTTCATTATCAATATTGGGAATAGTCATAGGTGTTATTATCAGTATTGGGGAATGTCATAGGTGTTAAGACCTACATTTTTCTATGCTGCAGCTAAAATCTTACTAGTTTGCCTGTTGATTTGATGATTACAGCTTGGTTATGGTTCCAAGGGAAACAAAATTCATTATTCAGGCCCGTTGATCCGAGCATCTGGTAATGTCGACCAGATGCTCAAGGAGCATGATCGTCAGGTTCAAGAGGCTGTCAGACGAGCTAGAATCGACAAGGCAAAAATTAGGAAAATGCAAGTTTAAGGAAGTCAATTTTCTACCAGGCAATATAATTCGAGCAGTTCGGTTCCTGTGTTTGCCTCTGGGAAGGAAGGTGTGTAGAGGCACACGGCAAAAGATGAGTTGATGTGGTAGAGAGAGATAAAAGTCATTTATTGCAGCTCCTACATTTGAAACTTATAGAATGTGAAATGGAGTGTTTTTGTTTGTAAAGTGGAGGGAAAATTATATGCAGTGAAGGCAAGAGTGAGCGCGAGGCAATGGACCTAAAGTTCACCTGGAAGCTGCACTAGGATACAAGTGTTGGGGCTGAGAACTTGATATCTGGCCAGAGGTGAGGAAGAGCATTGGAAGACTGGTGATGGAGCTGTAGTTTTGTGAAATTCTTGTTGTAATTTTTTATTGTTATTGGATGATTGGAGAAGGGGAATATTTCATATTGATGAAAACTGAGCCGTCAGGTGGTTGTGTATTTTGGGGAATGCGCAGGAAGATGATTCGTTTCTTAGATTAATTTGTTTAACTGCCTAGAAGCCCATTGGTACTGAAAGGTTGCAATTTGTGTCCGTTATCATGATAATCTGTCTGAGGCTCAGGGAGTCTTTGTTTTAATTTCTGGACTTGAATGAGCCAGTGACCCAAGCTGAGATCAACTTTTTGTGGACTCATCTTGATCTTTAGTTGGTGAGCAGGTATGCATCATACCATATGACTTAGGCTTGATCTGAAAGGTGAGTTCGAGTCAGGCATATCATTTGCTGTCTGTTTGTGAACATTTTGCCTGCCGCATTTAGATGCTGCAGTCAATTGACTTAATGAGCAGACCTGCCGAAGATGAAATTGGCAGCAGTGTAGAGTTTTTTTTATCTTTTACTCCGTCCGGAAAAAGTCGTGGAGAATTGTATTTTTTACGCCAGTGGACCCCCAGTATGGGAGAAGGCCTCTGCTGAGAAATAAGCTAAAGGAGTTTATGTTTTTTGAACACAGTAAAGGGAAATGCACCTAGGCCTTTCAGGCGGAGGGAGTATGTTTTTGGTTCATGTCCGAGATTGGCCACCATGGAAGGCCGTATCATTAGCATTTCCAAACATCGTCTAGGTTCTCCTTACTAGGCATAAAAAAATCTAGACTAATCTCCAGCAATGTGGGCTCTCTCATTTTCAACATGCCACTGTACATGTAAACAATATCAAAATAGTATAGAAGTGTATGACATTTTTAGTGGCAAAATCTTGTTTTGCATAGTTTGAGTTATTTTATTTTCCCAAGAAAATATACAAATCAGCAGACGTATATCAAACAACTGCCCATTCTAACAAAGGATGAACTTAACAGAACACTGGTCTTAGCAATGAAAACAAGAAATGCAAATTTCTCGAAAAATAAGAAAATAAATGGAAAGACGGAAAAAAGTTGATGTAATTGCACCAAAACTTCAATGAGGATTAGACAGGAGGCAGTGGGGTTAAATACGTTTGAGACTAATCAATCAACTTTTTTGCTTTTTTCTCCCTCCATTTTCATGAGAGAGATGTGCTTTGTGCCGCCATGGATTATTAAATATCTGACTTTTTACAAAAATTTCTCCTCCAATCCTTCTTTCTAATGAATTGTTGTTGTGCAAGATATTGGCTAGCTGATGATGGTTATGTAACCACTTTGGGTTAATTGATAATCCCACCATTCAATGAAGCCTGTCTGCTTTTGAAATTTTTTTTCTATCATTACATGGCTGACTTTGCTCCCTCACAATCAAAAACACGGAAGGGGGAGGGGGAGGAGAACTCTTACATTTGACAGGCTTCAGTGGACGGAGGGAGTATTAAGTAAATATGCATAAAACTAAGCATTCATTTAATGAGCTACTTTCTGCAATCATAAAATTACGAGATTGTTAAACTTAAACTAGATCCACATTGATCAGGTTAACGATGAAATTGGTCTTATTATAACACTTTTCAGGATTACAGTAACCGTCTCTTTTTATGCTTTTTTTCAGATTTGAAGTCAAGGAATTGAAGTGTTCCAGCTATAAGAAAGAAGCATCCAAAGTTGGGAAAATGAAAGTATGTAGCGATGCGGTAGAACAAAACTACTGTTGGCTTAAGAGTTAAGTGGAGGTAGATACAAGTCTTAGAAAATCAACAAATTAATTTATCAAGAGAAATATGTCTGGCAATTAATACATCAGAGCTCAAATACCCATATATACTTCATTTTATTCTTAGGAATAAAATCCAAAGTGCTGCATTTTTTTAAAGGTAAATACTTCAATTTGTTGCATTATCTATGACTTTGCCCAAGTCGTCATATGCACAATTGAAAGATAACATCAGTTGTTAATGATTCACATTTAACTTTCCCATCTGATTGTTACTATTTCTCCTTATTTTCAAAGAACTTGTAAACTTTATTTTTTGCTAGTGAAAAAAGTATGTCAACTCAGTTACTCAGATATCAATGGTACAAGATATTTGATCATAGGACAGTCCTCATTTATCTCACAAAAATTATTAGAGGTTTGCCACTCTACGGCACTTGGACAACCAATCCATGCTTTATGAGAAAAAACGGGGTCTTTCTCACATATGGGAAACGATATTTGTACATCAGATTTTCTACCTATTTCCATATCCAACTTGTCAAACTCTCATTTATTTGTCCTACCAATTCCTCTTGACCTTTGCATTAGTGTCTGTTCTAATTAGGATGTTTTTTTCAACTCGATTACTTGAGAGCTTCTGTTTGCGAACATTTCCGCAGCCATTTAATACCCTTTGAACTTGAGTCTTGACTTCCAATATATGTAAAGGAAATCATTAATATCTGGGCATATGTCATTTATTCGAAAATATGTCCAGTGCATTGCAAGCCATATATCGGATCGCGATCCATCGGCTCGCATTTAGGGCCAGGAGAGCAGGGGCAGTCAAAACACCTTGCCCCTTGAATTAAGTCTTCCGCACAACTGAATTTGTGCGCCTCGAAAGTGCTCGGCTCACTCATGGCATGCGCCTGGTGCATATACATAAGTCTCATATATGAATGGTCTTTCCATTTACTATTCAAATCCAGTGGTGAAGCTACGCCGGCGGCGTCGTTGGTGAAGTCTCACAAGCTGTCGATCATGCCAAATCAATGGCGTACATGGAAAATGTGTGTGTTCGGTCAAAAGATACGTTTTTGACTGAGAACACATGTTTCCATTCGCACAATTGATGAGTAGTTATTAACGGCTGGTGAAACATTGCCAGCGACGCCGCTGGTGGGATTTGAGTTCCATAATCCCGCCCTCAGAATTTGTAACAGTGCAAGAAAACCTTAAATTCCTACTGATGGTCAAAATCGAACTCCGATTAGGTATTTACATAATTATCTATTAATAAAAAATTGTGTCATACTCAAATTTAGTGATTTATTTTTAGTAAAGTGATGAATGTCTATTACTAGAAAAGATATGACCTGATTTGCATGATCCAGACCACTTCCATGAAAGCAGAGCTCATTTACTAGTTCTCTGCAGACCATGTCAAATTTGGCTGGCGAAATTATTGACCAATATCAACACAACAACTTCCTACTCGTCATTCTCACGTAGTTACTTTCTTCTATTATCTATCATCATTCAACCAGTATCATCATTGAACCAGTATACACTTCTGGCGGAAGTTATACTATTTCTTAGTTATCTATCATCATTGAACCAGTACACACTTCTGGAGGAAATTATACTATTTACTCTCATCCCGAATCTGATTTAGGGTTTAGGGTTGAGGTAGGTTGAGTGGATTTCCCGTTTCAGTTACACCACAATATGGGCGATAAGACAATCTTTCTCCAACTATGTTTAGGTCTCTAACAACAACCAATAATAATCAATCTTCCTCCAAAAAACCCTTGGCTGCCCCTCTCCTCTCCTCTCCCTGCGTAGGTCGTGCCAGGATGCTGAGGGGTCGATGTAGGAAGAGTGAATTAAAATTTATTAATGCTATTTCTCCTTACAAAATCTCAAGTGGACCCCATCTATGCATCACTTTTTGTGACATGGTGGGCTCAATTTAGAGCCTTGCAATAAAAATTATAAACAGGCCAAAACACCTTGAACCAAATCATTAACGTATTATTAAAAAAGGCTCATATATGATTACAGTGCAAAGAATTGAATTCACATAAAAGTTCTGCAAATTTAAAGCAATCACGATGTTTAGTAAACTACGTCCGAAAAAGGTAGATACAATGTGGAGAATTGAATTTTGTAAGCCACATGAACCCCCAAGTGGGAAAAGGCCTATGTTGCTTAGAAATAAGCTTTGCATTATCTTTTTTTTTCGATGGAGGGAGTACATTCTAAGGTGAGTCACAATGTGCTAGCAGCATTGATAAATATTTGTTTCCTGCTTCTATATACCCCCTCCATCCCTTATTAATAGCTCCATTTGAAAGAAAAGTGGTTTTTCCAATGGTGGGAACGCAACTAAAAGAATAGAAATTATAAATTGTGTATTATGTTTTAAGCACCCCACCACTTAAATTGAGCCAAAGGCTCTCTTTGGTGATGATGTGATGCTGGTAGAGTTTTTTCCAGATTACCTGGCCAATTAGCCAAGAATTCTAGGTTGTCGGAACCCCACATCACCTGGAAAGGGCACTTAGAATACTTAAAATGCCCTCACGCTAGTTCTTAAACCCTTCAATCTAAGGAACCTGCACTGTTAATCCAGCGATGAGCTTCCCGGCTGCATACCTCTCGTACGTGGAGGCTTGGCAGCAAAGCGATGCCACTGTCTCATAGCCATGGTCAGCCTCAGCTGTGTCCTAAGCTCATACACGCACTTCCACACGGCGAGACAACCTTGACCCCGGAGAAGAAGCTTGGCAGTGCAGAGTGATTTTGCATGCTCATATCGGCTCCGTTACGTTGCGAAAGTGGTACAACAAATTAAAATCCTTGTTATTTGTTATTAACAAGTACCGTGATCGAAGAAAGTTGTGTTTTTGCTAAGTATTGAAGAAAGGCGAACATCGTGCTATCATGCACACGATGATCACTACAGTCATGTATCTATAAACATGACCTAAAACATTCATATAGTTAGGTAATTGAGTACACTATTTTGCTTACACTACGATGGATTATTTAAAACTACTTATGAGTATGTTGGTGGATAGTGAAGCTGATGACGATTGACACACAATTGAAGTTCTTAGATCTGTTGATGCAAGTTGAAGACAAATTAGGATGCAAGTCTACAATGGGCAATATTCCTCTTAAATATATGGTCACATTGCACCTCCATGTATACCCTACGTTCTGGAGGATGAGGAAGATACGAAATCTGCTTTAATATTCTTGAGAAAGCAAGGAAGGAAGTCTTAGATTTGTATGTGGAGAGGACTTCTAGTGTGAATAAGGAGAGGATATTTCCACCCTATCACCCATTTCAGGGCATATATGATGAGCTGAAGTCATTTGTAGTTGGAGGGAATGTTTCAAAGTTTGTATTTCCCGTGGCAAGATAATAACACATTTCCAGTCGTGTATTTTCTAACACACTTTGGTTTCGTATCGTGTTGTCAACTACACGCTTTTGCTTCATATTGTGTAATCTATGGTTGTCAACTACACGCTTTTACAGGAGTAGATAATGATGGATATGTATATGTACTCCATCATATATTTGTTTATATGATTTCTATGAATATCGTGTCATCGTGGACACTACTTCTTAACCATACTTACATGACTGTGGTAAATTGTATTTTTTTTTTATACGCTTTAGCTGTATATCATGTTTTGAAGTACACAATTGTTGTATTACCTTAACCATTAAGCTACAAACATTTTTCATGGTAATTTAATTGCGTAAAAAAATATATATTTTATTTCAGATACGACATGAAACACATGCTACCGTATCGCCCTCGTATCCGTGTCCGATATGTATTGGATACAGATACGGCATTGATTTTGCCATACGTATTCCTCTCGGACACAAGCTAACAAAATAATCTAATTATGCAAACTTCTTTCGGACGTAGGCACTTAAGACAATTAAAGCAATTAAATTAGAAGTTATCTCTCTCAAGCATAGAATCAATAAAATTATGAACTTTTATTCAAAAACCCCTCGGTTCGCACACGTTCATCTCAGACACGGGCATTCCTCATATTAATTATACAACCTACTCTACCCTCTCTCGAGTGCATAGAATAAAATTCAATGAAACTAACATTAATTATGGAATAAGAGTTCATACATCAACTAAATTTAATTAGGGCTTCATCTACGACTCGGACAGGGTTTAGTCTGCCATCGGTGTCATTTTCACTATTCACAGCACTGTAGCACTATTCACTAAACATTGTTCAACGACACTGTAGCACTGTTTTGTAGCACTGTACTATACATTGCCTTCTCTGCCGAACCGAAATCACTGTAGCAGAAACAGTACTGTAGCAATTCAAAAATTAGTTCAAAAACACTATTTTTGTAATACCCAAAAAGTCAGTATGTCTATTAAAACTGATATTTTAGGAGATAGATCTAAAATAAGAAGTTTTAATGCTTGTTTAGATTATTTTTATTATGTTTCACCATTTAGTGTTAAAGTGCGCGAATAGAGCTTTCCAACGCTACCGACTATTCGCGATTGGAGCTCGGAGTAAAAAGATATGATCAATTGAATTTCGAACACGATCGATCGCCAGGGATACGCGATCGATCGGACCAGTTCCAGAACCAAAAGCAAGGAAGACGCAATCGATCACCCTCGGGTGACGATCGATCATTTTTACTGTGAGTTACGATTTTGGAGAGCACGATCGATCACCCTTGGGAACGATCGATCTTAAGTACTGTGAGTTGCAGTTTTGTGCTACGATCGATCGTAAGTACTGTGATCGCGTGAAAGAAAGCAGCGATCAATCACCTGTGGTTGCGATCGATCGTACTGGCAAAACTCTAATATGGAAGTTGTGTATTTTGTGAGGATTTTCTTGGGAAAAATATCAAATCCTAACCAAACTTGGAGTGGACGTCCATAAGAAGGTATTGGAGAATTCTTATTGAAGTTTGAGATCATGATAAGGAAGGATTTGCATAAGAAGAGAAATCTTAAACTCTATATAAACACATGAGAGGATGGTTTGTGTTATTCATGCCAAAACCCTAGCTCTAGAAAGCTTGTGCTTTTCTCCTTCTCACGTTTACCCTCACCTTAAACCTCATCTTGACTTGAGATTTCTTTAAGAGCTTAGAGCAAAGGCGTCGTTGCGAAGCGAAGGAGGCAAACTACGCGTTAAAGGGCGAGATATTCGTAAAACTATGAGTAGGATGGTTTTTCCCTTCTCTCTTGTTTTCCTTATCATATATGAGTGTTGTTCATTCATATTATTGTTACATATATTGTTTTGATCGAATAGAACTTGATGATACATGATTCAATATGTTGTCCATATTGTTGATGTGATTCGTAATGCTTTCATGCTGAAGTCCTTAGATGGGAACGCATCCATGTATGATATTGTATTGATCATATTGATGTCAAAAGTTCTAAACATGTTCTTCTATTCCTTAATCTCGTTTGTTCAAGTGGTCACAATAGTTGTCTTGAATTAAAAGTCCTTATTACAAGGGGTTAGTTACATAAGACTGCTATGTATGACAAGAAACATGATAAAGGTGTGTAATTAAGTAATTATAGAATATTATAGGATCTGTAATAAACCTAAGAGGGGAGTAATTAATCTTAATAATACCTTATTAACACTAATAAGGTGTGGTTATACGAAATACTTAAGTATGATTAAAAATTATCATCTCGGCCAGTACTGTTTCTGCGCCGACAGTTAGTACTAATTAAATCATAACGAATTCGAGAAAAATCAGAAAAATAAACCGTCAGTGGGGTTAGAAACTAGACTCATGAGGCTAATATCAGAAAAAAGTTTAGAGTATAGGTCCTACTGTACAGATTGTGGGAGTAGTCGTAAGGGGACTGTTATGTATAAGACAGTATGTTGTAATTAGGGTTAAGACACTAATACCTAAATAACACTATGTGATATTGTATAAGAAGAATTATGATGTTATTACTATGCATTACACTACTGAAAATGGATTATCACAATAAGTTGGATTAACTAAAAAGACTAATAGTATGGGTAATCCTAAATGACGAGTGAACCATAAATTCTATTTTCAGACAAGCGTTCAATGTCGGTTTGAAGTTCCACTTGGAAATCAAATCATCGAGAATTTATTCTCATTCTTGAATTTGGATACGTATATTATAAGTTCTAATATTTTCTGGGAAGGTTCCAATCTAGGGCTATGCATGAAGGTATGTGTCAAAGATATTAAAATGTTGATCTATACTCCTATGGTGAGTCTTTTGTTATTTGAGATATGTAAATCTCCTTGTTACTCTGAAAGTGAGTCATGTTCTAATGAGAGACCTTGATGTTATATTCGTACTCCTTGAGTGAGTCACTAGTGGTCGAAGTTACCCTGATTCTCAAAAGGCTGAGACTTTGATTAAATCATTGTCCAGTTTAACATTGACCTATTTCTCCACTAGAGACCTTGCGAGGATCTCTCCGAGGTGGAATCATAGTATGCTCACGAGCCATTGCTAGATACATGGTGATCTCCAATATTTATGAAGCATGGTTTCCTTGCTCGAAGGGAGGCATATACGTATGTTTAGGCTGTATGATATTACGGAAGGTCTGCAGTTTTCGCCCATTGTGTCTATAGGCACTGATGGGGCAAGCATCCTAGTTGCATGGTAGGGTTCCGAAGGGATAACCTCTAGAGAGATTCTGGTAAGTAGCCACTTGCAAGTGGTCAGTTCAGCATGCAGAAATTGAATCTCTTTGCACTTTAGATGTCTGGAGGTATTATGATTGTTTATCTTCTCCTTACAAGTGTGATGTTCGGAGTCTTGTTATTTACTATTCTTTCCCTATACTTGCGAGTCGGGAACTGTTGTTGACTGATCTTTTCTATCAGGTAGAATGACCTTAAGTTCAGTCCAGATGTCTTGATTATCAGCTTGTCCATTTGCTATATTTCTCTTCATACTGTTTGTCTTATCTTCAATGGGTTTTTACGTCCTACTGAGTATTTCTATGAAGTACTCATGCATCCTCTGATGAAGGCGCGAAAGAGAACTGAGACAGGATGTTTGCAGTAGCAGGGAGATGATTGATGACACCGTGAAAAGATTAGAGATTTTTTTATGATAAGTTTATTTGATTTAAACTTTATATTTTGGTTGGCCGATGTGTGCCATAAACCTGAGATTATATTTCATTGATTTTGTTAAATTCATTTGCTGTAATAAAGCTAAGTAGGCTCATTTCATATTTATTAATGATGTTTGGATACTGTATACACTGAATTTTGGGATGACCAATTACACATCCTTTCATGATGACGTAATTGGTTGTGTTTTCGATTGATCGGTTGTGTGTCGGGGTCTCGGCCTTGAGATATTGTATCTTTGAAGGCTTCCGCACTCCAAATCGAGGTTAGAAATCCTGGGGCATGACACTTTTTTCTCTCCTTTTCTTCCCTTCTCTTCCTCCAGTCGAACCCCTACAAAAATCCTCTACCAGCCGCCCCCAAAAAGCCCCCCTTTTTTTCCTCTGAAAATTCTCTTTTTATAAGCAGTTCAAGCCCAAAAACTAATGCTTTCGAACTCAGAATTGAAGATAGACTCAAATCAAATTCGAATCTTTGATTCCTTTCCTTCCGAATTAATACTCTTTCAGCAGGTTTCCAAGTCGTGGACAGGTCTGTAAATGCCAATTCAACACTTATGAGTGACAGAAATAAAGCCAAACTCTTTCCTTCTTAAGCATCTGAATTGCACACGCCTCTTTGATGTTGAATTTGTGAGTCGAACACCTCCAATCGAACCTTCTAATCTGAGTCCCAAATCAAACCAGGCCTCTGTTACTTGAAGTAAACACCCGAACAACCGGCTCAGATAATTTTTTCTCTTATTTTTGAACGGTTCGGTTCAACTCAATTCAGATCAGTTCAGATAGAATCTGTCATCCCATCCTCGACCATTAGATCTGCAACATGCAGTTATTCACTTTATGAATCAACACCCGTCATCCTTTTAGAAGCAATCAATGTCCTGGATCATCTCTGCTCTTGACTTAAGCCTTTTCATGAATTTGAGGTTTGAAATTCTGCTTTTACTTTCCTAATCATCGGATCTTCAATTTCTTTACATAAAAAATCCGTTCAACGTGCTTCACTTTTGGTGATCTGCATCTGGAACTCTTGAAACCTACATAAAATTAAGTCTAAATTAGATGCGTAGTAAAATGTAATTCTATTAAATCCAATCAATGCATCTAAATTGTTCAATTGATAATAAATTATTTATTAAATACCTAATTGCTAACTTAGCAGTAAACATCCCTAATTATTTATTTTTAACATAAATTATCACTAGCAAATCAAGTAAAAGAAATATAAAAATGTGTATATTTCATGTATATCAACCCTCTTACTTCACACAATTAAATTTCAGGAAATGTCGTGGCCTACATAAAAATTCAAATAGTATCACACCACATAATATTATTGACTTCATTGGAAAACATTGAGACATTAGAGTCACCTACAAGAAAGCAGTGCATGCAAAGGAAGTATTATCCGAGTTACTTGATGGGAACCCAGATGATTCTCATAAAATCTTGCCCACATACAGCAAGGAACAAGAAAGGACAAATCCGGAAACCATAGTGGTGGTGGAAAGATCTTGTGATCTAACTGTAATAGAGTTAGGCGGTCACAATGTCAAATGCGTGCTTTGGACATTTGGGCTGGTTGCAAGAGCTTTCGAAGGAGTGGCCGGAAGAGAGGAGAAAGGCCAGATTTTTGGGCTGTTCTTGAACTGCTACAGTAACGGCTGCGCGAGGAAGATGATGAACAGTGCATGAACACTACCCGTGAATAGTGAACAGTGATTTTCCGGTGAATAGTGCAAAATGACTCCAGTGAATCAACAACATTCTCCTTGTCCGATGGCCGGCTAAATCCTTGTCCAAGGCGTAGATGAAACCCGAGTAAATTGGTTGTATCATTTTCTTTATCTCAATCTTAACTTTTACCTTGATTAGTGCATGAATCTTATTATAGAATCACTGTTAATTTATTGAGGTTTATTCTATGTGCTCGAGAGAGGCTAGAGTGAATTCTTGTGAGTTTCAATCCGAGGAATACTTGCGTGTCCGAGAAGAACGTAAGTATACTAAGGTGTTATAAAGAAATAAGATTTCATTGGTTTATGCTCGAGAGAGATAGATCACAGTTCCATATTTTGATTGCTTATGTGTTACGTCCGAGAGGAGAGCACAATATTTTGAATTGACAAGTATATGTCTGAGAGGAATATACTAGCCAATTAGGAATTTATTCAACAAAGAGAGACAATAAGCTGGTTTATTGTGTGGTGGATTCGAAGCCTTGGCACTTCTTCGTATTAATTAAAATCCATTTTAAAGTAGTTAAATTTTATTATTTTCTCTAGATTAAATTAAACTGCAACTTTCTTTCAATTGAATTTGGTAAAATATTAGTCCATCCCTGAGGTTCGACAACCCTTTAATACTCGCCGTAGTACAATTGCCTTGTGCACTTGCAAGGGTTTTAATTTTAAACGATCAAGTTTTTGGCGCTGTTGCCGGGGATGGCTCAATAGTTTACCAGATTCTTAGCATAATTAGTGTTAGAGTAGTTTAGTGAGTCTTAATTTAGATTATTTGTCAGTGGCTTAATTTGTGTTTTTCTTTCTTTTTGCAAGGTTAAGAGAAGACGTGAAATTCTCGCCAACGAGGAAGGGCCACCCCTACCCCTAGTTTGCATTCTCTTTTCCTTATCTTTTTAGATTAATTTGTGTGTTTGGTGTTTTGTTTTCTTTCTGTGATAGTATGTTGTGCTAGTTGTGGATATCTAGGGTTGTTTATCTTATTTGTGGATGTGTGATGTTGTGGCTTGGGTTTTGATAAATATATGGTGAAGAAATGTCTTCACCTTTCTATGGATTTAGCCATGAGAACCCATATAGGAGCTTTAATGATTATTGTTCTCCACACACACATAATACCCCTCCCTATGAAGTGCCCTACCACCCACGTCCTTTATATGCTGATTCTTACAACCGTGGTTGGGATAATCACTCTAATTTTGGGAGTGACACATCTTCCCTACAATACACAACTCCTTATATGTCGGAACTATGTGCCATCTGTTTAAGTCATATTCATACCTCAGTGGAGTGCCCTTTGGCCCATGAGTACCCTGATTTTATACGCAAGTACGTTAATGAGGCCCAAAGTCTTCATAGGTGGGAGGATCATCCTATTTCCCCTTGGGAGCAACCTAACCCTAGGCCTACTCTTCATGAGGCCCCTAAACAAGATTTCCTAAGCCAACAATTGCCTTACCAACCAGCCTCCACTCCTCAGTTTGGCCAATCATCCTTAGAAGATCAGATGAGCCAGATACTAGCCACCCTAACGGAGATGAAAACAGACCAAAAATCTCAGGCTCAGCTTGTCCATTCCCACCCACAGGCTCTTGCCAACATTGAAACACAGTTAGAACAACTGGCACAGGCCATGAATATGAAGGAAGAATACATTTTACCTGTTGAGCCCCAATATCCGAAGGGCCAATTTTCTGATGAAGGGATCTATTTTTCCCCTGATTATGATGTTACATCCCTTCCGAATGCCCAAAGGTTTGACAATGAGCTTGAGTGGGTTTTACATAATGATCAAGAGGGTGTAGAAATTAAAGAAGAAGTGAGTGCATTACTAGAACCTAGCTTTAAACCTTCTTCTATATTTAAAGAGTCACATTCTACGGCACTATCAACAGAATCTTCTATTCCTGAAACACCATTCATACCATGTCTTGATCATTATGCCACTTAGGCCTTTATTAACTGTTGATGGAACATTCTTAAAAGACAAATATCGCAGACAACTATTCATGGCAATCAATAGATGGTGTGCATTGCATATGTAGTTGTTGAGAAAGAGTTAGATATCTAAATTTGTTATGAAAAGTCATATCATGTATACAAAAACATGACCATTCGTTCAATGTGTGTGTTTCATTACACCGTAAGGTTTAAAGTTTATATCCATTGTGTTTTCATCTTCACAATTTGCTTCATGTTGTGTACATAATACACGATTTCATTCGTGCACACGATTATGCAAGGATATCATGTATTTCTTAAGACAAATTACCAGATTTTACTGAACTTTCAGGATGTTGTTCCTCTACTTACTTCGGAAGCATCTATTTGAGGAGCCTCCAAGAACACTAGATAGGCAGAAGGGCCT
This sequence comes from Houttuynia cordata, assembly GCA_039654745.1. Taxonomy (NCBI): domain Eukaryota; kingdom Viridiplantae; phylum Streptophyta; class Magnoliopsida; order Piperales; family Saururaceae; genus Houttuynia; species Houttuynia cordata. The sequence goes on along the minus strand of CM077507.1, from coordinate 40,418,763 downwards.
TCGGAGTGCGATAGACAAAATGTTTCCAGATTCATATCACGGGTTTTGCCTTCATCATATAGCACATAATATCCTTCTCAGGTACAAAGATAAATACCTTAAGAAATTATTGTTCAGAGCAACTGAAAAATTCAGAAGATCAGACTTTGATGAGATGATGCAACAAATTAAGGATCACAATGAAGATGCATACATTTACATCAACAAGATTGGATACAAGCACTAGGCAATGTTGAATTCCCTCATAGGCTTCTAGGGCTTGGTTGGAGTAACTGGTATTGTCTTTTCCATCTTGAATGGTGTCAGATCTATCTGAAGCTTTAGGCTCTTATGGGGTGGTCTTGGATCCGTCATAGGCTTATGGGTTGGAGGGGCTTCTGTTGCTTCTTATCCTTCTTCTGACACAGTGGAAGCTTCTTTAGGTCTTCTTGCTTTCTTATTACTTTGCATCTTTTGTGGGTGTGTTTTGGCAAATCCACAAGAGGACCTACTCTCCAACCAGCTTTACCGAGAACCCTAAGCCCTAGAAACTATGTTTTTGATACTCCAAACAAAACCCTAACCCTAAATCCAAGAAACAATGTATTTTATTCTTCAATCTAACTAGTTATGTGTATTCGTTAGTCTAACACTAATCATAAATCCTAAAAATTACGTATTTAATACTTTAATCTATCTAGTTTTATGTATTCTTCTATACCCTAGAAACTATGTATTTTATTCTCCAAACTAAACCCTAACCCAAAACCCAAGAAACAATATATTTCATTCTTCTGTCTAACTTGTGGTATGTATTCTTGCGTCTAATGCTAACCCTAAACCCTAAAAACTAATTATTTCATTCTTCCATTAACTATTTTGGCACACACTTGTGCCTAAGTCATCACTGAATTTGAAGTAAATGAACAAAGGGAACTTGCATTTCACCCCTTGAGTTTTCTCTTACCCTCACGCTATTGCCCCACATCCCGCTAATCTCATACTCTGCTGAACTTGTAGAAGAAAACAAGCTGAGTAAGGGGAACACATTATTTTGTCCAGCCTGACATCAATTAGGCTATTCATAGTATGAAGTATCCTATTGTTATGACCCATCATTAGATTATTTTAGTATAAAAATAACTTTCTTAATAATGAAATTGGTCTTTATGTTAATTGTTAGAGGCTCATTGATGTGAATTTTGATTTGTTACTCGCAAGCGCACTAATCTAATATAGAATAGTGACTACGATGTTGATCCCACAGAATTAATTCGACGAAAAGAAACTTTAGATAACTAATTGAAACTAAGAAAAAATAACGGTAAACTAAAATATAGAAGTTCTAAAGCATCAAATCCACTGCTAATTAAATTAATTCTATCTCCTCTCACTTTCATGAACATATAGTTGATGTAATTAACGTGTTCCTTTCAGACTCATGCTCAAAATAATCATGCAAACTCCTCTCGGACGTATGCACTTAAACAATTAAAACAATGATCAATAGAAACTATCTCTATCGAGCATAGAATCTATATAAAAGTTAGAACTTTATTCAAAAGCACATCGGAATGTGCACGTTCCTCTCTGACACGGGCATTCTTCAGTTTAATTTCATACAAAATTCTACTCTACCCTCTCTCGAGCGCATAGAATAAAAATTAATGAAACTAACATTAATTCATGTGGAGCAAAGTTGCATACGTCAAACTACTATAAAAAATAAGATAAAAAGAGATAGAACCAATCTAATTAGGGCTTCATCTACGCCTCAGACATCGATGTCATTTTCACTATTTACGACATTGTAGCACCATTCACTGAACACTGTTCACAACCACTGTAGCACAATAATGTAGCAACACTGTAGTACACTGTAGTAGCACACTGTTCATCGACTCTCCCGATCACCTGTGATTTTTTACTGTAGCAAAGAGCCCAAAAAACTCCCCTTTTCTGTTGTGCTTTTATAGCCGACTCCAAAACATGAAAACAAAGAATCCATATCATAAAATCAACTCCTTTCCAGATTTGGATGAACTCAAATCTCCTGCTTTCCAAACCAAATCGAGTCCACCCGCTACCTATTCCAAATCTAAATCCCATACGCCTCTAAGCTTCCAATTCTGAACCAAAATCGGTCCTTATCTTCCACACATTTTGATTCGAGTTGATCTTCTACAGGTTTCCAAGTCAACGATGAAACAAATCCGTGCCCTTTCTTGCAGCTGTTCCGAGCCAAGTTGAGTTTAAACTGAGAACGCTTCCTCTTCCAAATTTGAGCCTTCTACCCGTGCTTCTGAATCCCAGCTCGAACTGGTGTCTCCTCTTCTTTTGTTGCTTGAACGGCCAAGCACAGCTTGGCAGCTCTTTTCTCTGTTTTGTTTCTGCCTAAGCAGCCCACCAGAATACTCGGGCTGCTTTCTTTCTTTTTTGTTGGGTTAAAACCCGTCTTGTTACTCTCGTCCATCCGATCTCATTTGGATGCTATTTCACTTTTTAAAACAAAAACTCGTCATCTTCTTTAGTAAACATCAATGGCTCATAATTACTCCTTTAAACTTCTACTTCAATGCATTTTGGAACTTTTAAATCCTGCCATTGGCCTTTTAACTGTCAAATGATCAATAATTGGTTATTCACTTAAAAACCCATTGATGTGCAAAAACTCCATTATCTGCAATTCGAGCTCATGAAACCTACATAATTAAAATTAAATTTAATGTAGACGCATAATAAAATATAATCTCATTTAATAAATTAATGCATCAAAACAAATCAATTAATCACAATTATCTATTAAACACCAAATTACAAACATAACACTGATAATCAATATTTATCCTTATTTTAATTGAAATTACGACTAACATATAGGTAGAAATGTATATAAAAATGTCTATATTTTGTATATATCACCCATTAGGATTAGTACATCTAAGTCTATTAGGATTAGGGTTCTTATTTGAGATCTATATATAAGTATGGGCTATGCCCTAATTCATTAAGAAGAGATCAATGGAATAAGTATCTCGTAGTTTGGTTTAATCTAGTCTCTTAGCCCAAATCCTTTTCTCTTTCCCCCATTTCTCCTATGATGGAATTACGATCTACAACACCTGCAACCCGTCGTTGGATGAGCGACCTCCTCCACCCTCTTCCATGTTGTAGAACACGAACTGAAGTGCATCTTCATCCTCCTCCTCTATGACTAGGTATGCACCGAAGTATGCATCTTCGTGCTGGCAAGAAGCTCTGCCTCTTCATCCAGTGGGGTGATAACATCTACTAGTTTCTCAACAACATTCAACATCTCGAATAAATCTACATAATATGGCAAAAAACAATGACTTTTAGTTACCCCTTTCTTTACTTCCTCTTGTGGATGACATGCTCTAGGCTATCTTCTGCATCTAGGCCTATAGGGACCCACAATGGAGTGAAAGATTATATTGTACTCAAAGAACCATATCTGCACAATCAAAACAGATAATGTTAAGTATGAGAGAGTAGTGTATTAAATAACACGATACATAATCGTACCTGCGGTAACATGATAAATTGTAATCATGTTCACAATAACACAATTCTCCGTGTAATAAAATTAGAGTACTACATATCGTATGTACGATAACACGATTAATATAGATGGTTGTGTTACCAAACACATGACCCTACAATTAACGTACAAGGAGTTATTACCAAAATTACATGCAATATGTATGTTGCTCCAACAAGAAAACCTCCATTGCCTTCAGTTCTGGCTTCTACCCAGTCACAAGCATTTTGTGAATAGCTTGTGGCCAATTATAATTTCTCAAATTTGACAGGTCATCAAGATATTCAATGAGTTTTGGATGCACAGTTATGGTGCTTTGAGTACATAATACAAGGTAGAACATATGTTGTATGACTAACTATACAATGTCCTCATTAGGAAGTTCAATCTCTCATCTTTTGAGTTGTGATAGAATCTATTCAATGTACTATTTATTGGGCTTCCTCTCGGAGAAATACTCTTTGTAAAATCTCCCTCCCGCACGGAGAGGTTTACCATCCATGCCCACAAAGCTTACCTTTTGGCTGGATGCCTGCAACTCAATGATGAGGCCAACCTCTTGCATTGTGAACCTTACCCGTTTGCCCTTTATGTTGAACAACTTTTCCATGTCGTCCTAATATTCCACCAACATATCAAGGAGGTTTCTCTACATCACTACCTCCATACATTCAAATATGCAGCCAAACCCACTAACACTATGCTAGATAGATCCAGGCCCACTGGAAGACAATGGTCTTCACACATGGTCATGGTCCATATATTCTTTTAATTGGGGTAACCTTCTGCTGCTCCGTTTCCTCATGATTCTTCTTGTCTGTTACAGTCTCCTTCTTGTTCACGTCCATTGATCTATCTGTTATGGAATAGTTGTAATAACAATTTAGTTAACCATATATATATATATATCTGTTAGACTAAAAGCTATACTTTAATAATAGGGTATGTACATAAACATGATAACTCCGCACATCGTGTAACAAATGATCGTTAAAATATAACCCTTGCAAGTGCACAAGGCAATTGTACTATGGTGAGTATTGAAGGGTTGTCGAACCTCAGGGACGGTGAATACTTTACCAAATTCAAGAGAAAATAGCAGTGTTGATTTTAGACTAAGAAAGCAATGAACTTTAAACTAAACTAAGCTGAGATTTAATCAATATGTGGAATACCAAGGCTTCGAATCCACCACAATAAACTAGTGTAAAGTCTCTCTCTCTCTTTTAAATAAAGATTTCCAATTGGCTGGTATATTCCTCTCAGACATACACTTGTCAATTCAAATTATAGTGCTCTCCTCTCGGACGTAACACATAAATCAATTAAGCATATGGAATTGTGATCTATCTCTCTCAAGCATAAATCAATGAAACTTTATTAACATATGACAAATCAGAACACTCACATTCCTCTCAGACATGCAAGTAATCTTTCAGATTGAAATTCATAAAATCCACTCTTGTCTCTCTCAAGCACAAAGAATAAACTCAATGAATTAACTTTAATTGCATAACAAAGGTTCATACACCAACTAGAGTAAAAATAATATGAGAGAAAAGAAACTACACAACCAGATTATTGAGCTTCATCTACGCCTTGGATAGGAGTTTAGCCAAGCATGGGAAGAGAATCCATCATCTTCATCTTCATCATCTTCTTCTTCCTTTGCTCTAGCCTCCAAGGGACTCAAAACTCTATTCTTTAATGCCCAATACGTTCTCCCTTAAGGCATATATATAGGGGTGAAGGAAAACCCTCAAATCCCCTTCCAAATCCAAGTCAAAATAGGCCTTATTTCAATTCTGCGTATACGGCGATCGATCACTTTTCTGGCCGATCGATCGCGTACACGTCCGATCGATCGGTTTACTATTTATTTTGCAGCACGATTTTCCAATGGTCATAACTTTTCGCTCCGAACTCCGAATTACGCGCGGTCGGTGACGTTGGAAAGCTGACTTCTTGAACTTTAACTGATATGTGTACACGAAGTTATGAAGATTTAACCATTGAAGTCCGTTTTCACCTCATTTTTGTATATTACTCTTGTTTCCTACAAAAACCAAAAACTATATTAAAGTAGTAGTAATTCTAATCAAACACTAGCATAAATATAAGTTTAAGAGATAATAAAATACATATTTCATGTATAGATCAACAAACCACATGACTAGTTTAGTTAATCATCTGCTATCGTATCTGTAATAACACTACAAGGCTCCATATCTTGTGTTCTAATACACGACTAGTGTACTAGTGTTCTGACAAAGTCGTGCTCTTCTAAACACATTATGCATTATAGTCGTGTTTTCCTACACACAATGTCAAACCCTAAACTGCAATTGAAAACTTTTAAAAATTATCCCCAAAATGCATAAGGATTTGAAGCTTACCAATAAAAGGAAAACAATTTCCGGGGTTGATTGCAAGTTTATCTAGCTGCAAAACCCTTAGACGATTTCACTCCACTTTTGGCTGCCGTAAATAATATGTCAAGTTGCAGTAGCAAAGACAATGCCAAATATGATGTGGAGAAAAACAACTGGTGAGACGCTACCGAAGACAATCCCTAAACTTTCACCACCTCTTTCCAGGGCGAATGCGCTCTCTTCTCTTGCAATTTCTTCTACTTCGCCGCTCAGCCAATACCGCCATGCTATCCTTCTCTCTTTTGCTAAGCCAATGGTCCCCCACAAGTCCTTTGTTGTATCTCCTTCTAATGGGCGGCCGTTACATTGGATTGCTAACCGGGAGTCGCAAGGATGCGTAGTGGGGCGTGATTGAATGGTCGTATTCGTTTATATACAACCTTTCGTGTTCTAAAACAGCTAAAACCCTAACTGACTGATTGAGGGGGATATTTTTTGGTACTCTAAGTGCCCTTTCCAAGTGATGTAAGATTCCGGCGGAATGTTTAGGTAATCTAAATTCTTGGCCCATTGGCCAGGTAATATGGAAAAAGATCGATGCTGGTAATGGAAATTGGTATGGCTATACGAACCGTTACATTCTAAGAAACGGATCATACATAAAAGAGACTGATTTATATGAGTTCGTTCTCATATAAGGAGCATGAGGCCAATCTTTTGGATCGTTAGATTCCTATCCGAGGGTGGGTATCAAATCAGTGGGTAGGTGAGTTCCTTGTAGCCGTTTGTAGCCATCAGTTGAAGATCCAACGACCACGAATAGAATTGGCCTCATATAAGCTATATGAGAGTGATCTTATTTAAACTTTTTCCTACATAAAATTAACCACTTATTTAACTATTAGGCAATTGTATCTTATCCATTTAATGTTTAAGTGATACAATTTGAAAAGTAGGACGATTAACTGGTTACTATGGGTGTTGGTAGCCCTAAGGTGGAGGCAGCCTCGCAAAACATGCTCTAGTAGAAACATTAGAAAATAACGACTTGGATAAGTTAATCTTCGATATATAATTTTTTTGGTAACATGATCTTCAATACTCACTCCATCCAAGAACAACTGGCTACACCGGAGAAATTATGGATCCAAAATTAAATGACTGGATTTGCTCTATAGGCCAATAGATTCTCAAGCACGTGCATGTGGAAAGGTAAGTGGAGGCTTGAAATGTTGTGGGGCCTACATGCCAATGAATTTAACTCATTTTCAAATGTTACAAGGAATTTGTGGATTGAGTATTTGGACTTCCCATTATTCTAACAGAAAGCCCCAATGTTATATTTTTTCTTTGTACTCTTTTCTGTTAAATTCGCAACCATAGATTTGGTGGAAAATGTACGTCAGAGTTTATAAGTAGTTTGTATTGGTCATCCTTTTATTTTCAAGGTCCCACCTTATGGGACCCTAGGGCTCAAATTTAAAAATTATAAAGTGGGAAAATATTAAAATTTTACTAAATTGGACCTTGACATGGCCGGCGTCTATCAAAATGAGTGACCTGGCCTCAAATGTCCATTGTGAAAAGGATCCAAACTGCATTAGGAAAATCAAAATGATTGTTTAAAGACAAGAATTCTATCGAGGAAGAACATGGAGCTTTTTACATATGACCTCGCACCAACTTTGGGTTTCTCATATTACCCAGAATCACTTGCTTTCTTCCATATGACCCAAAAAGTACCCAAAATACCCTTAGGTTTAGGTATAAGCACCCACACTCTACGTTTTTCCATATTACCCGGAATCTGAGGAGCGGGTACCCGGAGAAGCTCGCATTCAGTCGGAAAAGAAGGCCTTCCATCCGGCATCTCCGCCCATATCATCGTCGATGCTGGCGCCGTCCAAATCGGGAAAGGTAATATATGCGCCAAAAAACATGAAAACAAGCGGGAATGACCGGGTATGCAAAAACAAGTGCAACGGAGGCATCGTACATCAAAAAAAGGTACGTGAAGTGCAAATACGACAATTTTTGTAAATAATATTTGGTTCCAGAGAAAGTTGAAAACTTGCCAAGTTTTTAGCTTGTCGAAAATTTCTTGTCTTCCACGACACGACTGTAATGCAAAGTCGTGTCTTCGACGACACGACTATAATGCAATAGTCGATGATTTTCAGTCTTCGATGACACGACTGTAATTTATAATTTTTTTACTTATTTCGGTATTGAAATTTCAGGTACTGATGGAGAAGATAGTTGTTTGCTTACACTACGATGGAGTGTTTACAAATTTTGATGGGTATGTGGGCGGGAAACGGAAGCTCATGTCTCTAGATACACAAGTAAAGTACCTCGAACTGTTGCAGCAAGTGGAAGAAAGATTACCGCTGAAGTCTGCATCAGGTACATTATCTTTGTCATATCATGTTGACTCTGAATCCCCATACGTCCTTGAAGACGATAAAGACATGAAGTCAATATTTATCGTTCACAAAGCAAGCAAGGCACAAATGGCCTACTCCACCTGTACGTGGAGGGGACTTCTACTGGTAATAACATGGAGACTGCCACTCGCAATAAGGAAATGAATTCCAGTGCAAATAAGGAGGAGGAGAGGATACCAGAGGCAGAAGTGAGGCCGGCCAGTAAGACACCGTAGGAGAGGCCGTCCAGCCCGGCCAATAAGACACCCACATCAGCAGTTGAAGGAGGAAGAGATGAAGATTATTCATTTGAAGCTGTGAGGTAAGATTTCAAATTCGCTAACTGTCCACAAGTCGTGTTGTCGAAGACACAACTTGAGTAAAAGTCGTGTTAGCGAATACACGACTAAATATAAAGTCATGTTCTCAAGTCCATTCATACAATTATTTTCACGCAGATTAGGAGATGGGGAAGAAGGTGAAGATGAAGATGAAGATGCAGATGCAGACGAAGAAGAATTCTTCGATGAAGAAGAATTACCGCGGTCTGCAGATGAGTGGGATGAGCCTCTTACAGAGTTACCCTGGCCAAATCACACGGGAGCATCTACTTCTACAGTTCCCATGGCAGGAGACACATGTAAAGGGAAATCTGTCGCGTCGGAGGACAATGAGTACCTCAATATTGACGGTGATGGTGGTTGGGATTGGGGTACCTATTCTGCACAAGCCGGTCCTTCAAAACATTGTGAAGAGGAGACGATGTTGACCAGAAGTTTGCAACCAGAAGACTACGAGGCATAACTTACCTAAGGGCCTAGGTTCGAAAGCGTCAAGCAGTTCAAGATGGTTCTGACTGATCTGGCAATCAAGAGGAAGTTCATGTTCAAAGTGGCGGATGAGAGCAAAGACACATTTGCTGCAACGTGCAAGGTTACGAGGTGCAAGTGGTACATTTGGGCTTCGAACAGACTTGACTGAGTCAGCGTGACAAGGAGGGAAGGAAGGCATACATGTGACAATTCTTAACTTCGAAAGATCATCCATTGGCTTCTCACCTCTGGATTGCAAGGAAGTGTCATGGCCTCCATAAGGATTCAAACTCCATAAAAATTCCAAATATCCAACAATACATTGAGAAGCATTGGGGCGTGACAGTCAACTATAAAAGGGCATGGAGGGCGAAAGAGAAATTGATCCAATTGATCGATGGCAACCCTGAAGACGCATATCGCATTTTGCCACATTACGGAAGGGAATTAGAGCAGTCTAACGCAGGTACACATGTGGTGATAGAAAGATCAGCTGATATACCTGAAATTAAAATTGAGTTAGCCGGCTACGACTTCAGACGTGTGTTTTGGATGTTCGGCCCGGTCACAAGAGCATTCCAAAGAACACTGAGACTGTTGCTCACTGTTGATGGAACATTCCTAAAAGGAAAGTACCCTGGAGTTTTATTGTTGCTACAGTAGTCGACGGTAATCAACAATTAATGTGTCTTGCATATGCAATTGTCGATAAAGAGAATATCCAAACGTGGTAAGTATAGACACAGGAAACCCGACTATTCTTACAGTCGTGTCTTTGAAAACATGACTAATCATACAGTCGTGTTTTTTATACACGACTTTCTATTCTCCTTAAGCCTTCTTTGTTTAATATGCTTTGCCTCTCATTTGTACAGGACGTGGTTCCTCACCTTACTAAAATGTTTTCTCTTTACGGACCCTCCGGCCTCTCTGGACACTATTGTCTCTGATAGACAGAAGGGCCTTTTGAGAGCAGTCGCCGATGTCTTTCCCAAGGCTCACCATGGGTTTTACCTAAGGCATATGGCCGCTAATATGCTTAATCATTGGAAGGATAAGTACCTGAAGGAACTTCTATTCCAAGCTGCAAGATGCTTCAGGAGACCAAAATTCGATGAAATAATGGAGAAGATGAAGGAACACAATGAGGCGGCCTGGAAATATGTTGACAAGATTCATAAAACACATTGGGCTAACATGGAATATCCGGGTAAAAGGTACGGCACTCTGACGTCAAGCAGGTCCGAAAGTATAAATAATATGCTTCTGAAGGCTAGATTTTGGTCAATCACTCGGTTGATCGAGCAAACGCGTGCGACCACAACCGTCCATTTTCAGAGACGCCGAATGGAAGCAGAAGGGCTACCGACTCCGTTAACAAAGTATGCATAGAATCATATCAATCAGATGAGGAATCAGAGTATTGGAACAGTTCGAGTGCAACAGCTATCATTACGGCAGTTTGAAGTGACATCTTTATACCATGTGGTAAGCATAAATTCGTGTCTTTGAAGACACGACTATTCATACAGTCGTGTCGTCGAAGACACGACTAATAAATAATTTGTGTCGTGAAGACACGAGTAGTCATACAGTCGTGTCTTCGATGACATGAGTATCCTTCGAAGACACTGATGTTGTTGATGTTTACTCATCAGGATGTTGTTGACCTTACGAAGAGAACCTGCACACGTGGCTTCTTCCAGAGCATGGGACTTCCATGCAAGCACGCCATGGCATGTATTGATGAGAGGAGTTTGGAACCGGTAGAATATTGTGCGAAGTGGTACTATGCAAGTATGTACCGCACCACGTACGAAGAAGTAGTGTTTCCTACTTTAGACAGAAGTCAGTGAGGGAATTACGAGGTTTTATTTAAATGCGAACCGCCCATGCTTGAAGCTCCAAAAAAGGGCAGGAGAAAGACAAAGAGAATTGAGTCATAGCCCGAGCCACCTGCAAGGTCGAGTTCGAAATGTGGGCATTGTCGGCAAGTTGGTCACAACCGTAAAAGGTGAACTAACCCAACGGTTCCGAAAGAAAATAGGAAGTGCAGGAATCGAAAACTCCTGCAACAAGGCAAACTTACTACAAACGAGACTTCGCATATACATCGCTCCGGCTTACCTAAGCCCCACCATTCTTATGTAGATCGTATTGAAATGTTGGTATAAGAAAGAATATTTGTACCGAAATGTTTGCCTGTATAGGAAAAAATATTATAAATGAAAAAATATATTTCATGTATCAGTCGTGTATCTCCATTATAGTCGTGCTGTATAAGACACGATTACGCGAACACAGTAGTGCTTATAGCGTTAGAGTCGTGTTGTTGAAGACACGAAAATACAAAAAACAAGACTCCGTTATAGTCGTGTCGTGACACACTAACGTTATAAGCACTACTGTCTCCATTATAGTCGTGTCTTAAAGTGCGAATCAGCAGTTACTATCGTTTCTTCGCATAGATGAAAAGAATGTATTTGCATTATGGAAAATATATACATCAAATAATCTTAGTACAAAAAATTAACTCGGGTACAAAAGAATATATGTACAAAAGAAGTTCAGTCTTCATCCGTCATCCTCAAAAAACCAGCAACTGTGATTTGGTGCTTTTTTGTCTTTAATTGAGTCGTCGTCAAATTCGCTGTCAATCTCCCTGTGAATCATAGATGCAACAATGATTGGGTGCCAGAAACGTGTAATTCTGGCCTGATCAAAGTCGGGTGGGTTGACATTGGACGCCAAGTGTGCGACGTACATCATGACGAATATGCCACAGTCTTTTGAGTTTTGTTGGCAGGGCGCTTTGGCGATCTGAGTCATCTTCCAGTCGATGCAACCGAACCACCCCAGCTTGCTTGCCATCACAACGTTCATAAACTGCATGAACTTATCAACAGCGACCTTGTGATGTGGGTACAGGGAGGATTTGCCGAAGAGCCATACACAGTGCGGGAAGTTTACATAGACGAGGCAGAAATGGGAGCCAGTGCAGATTGGGAAAAATGCGTAGAACATGTTCTTGTTCAATCCATTCAGCATCCTTGCAAGCTTTTTTATCAATTTCGTATTATCGCCTCCTTCTTTGTGTTCCTATAAAACAGCAAGAGAGTCAGTAAATGATGCTGGGAATGTCATCTTATCACTACCGATGCAGGGAACACTTACGTTGTTGAATATCTCTTTGAATGCGTGGCATAAAAAAAATAGAAGGGATACTTCATCTATTTTCTCTCATTGCGCTACCACAAGAGACTCAGAAACTCATCTATAACCTATAGAAAATAACAACATAGTCAGAAAAGTCGAAATAAGGAAAGACACGACTTCAATAATAGTCTTGTATTATATACGACTTCAATAGACACGACTATGAGTAAAGTCGTGTCATAGAATACACGACTTTACGCAAACTCGTGTCTTCGAAAAATAAAAAGATGAAAAATCGAAAACATAATGTATACTTACATTAGTGTTTATTTCCGTGGTTTGCAGGAGGGATACGTAGTCCTCATCGCACAGCGTGAGGATTGGATAAGCCTTCCTTGGATTGGCGATCCATCCATATATTGTTATTCTATCCCTTTCCAACAAGACTCCCATGTCGAAGTAGAAGTCCAAATGAGAATAGTCTTCTGGGAGTTCAATTCCAGCCTTTTGAGGGGTTTGGAGGAAATCAACGTCAACAAGCTGGGATGAGGTTAAGCATGTTGCCTCCTTCTCCATCTCCTACTCCTCCTTCACCTCTTCCTTCTCCACCTCCTTGACCTTCTTCCCCGCCTCCTCTATTGCCAAATACTCCTCCTTCACCTCCTCCTCGTCCTTCTTCTCCGCCTCCTCTATCGCCAAATCCTCCTCCTTTGCCTCCCCAATTTCCGACTGCTGCAAGGAAAAGATAACCTCATTAATGATAGAGGTTGTTTGTTGATCGGAGATGATCACATTGGAGTCGGCTTTCCGTTCTTCCCCCAAATTCCTTCTTGCCTACTCCTCCGCCATTCGCCTTATATACTCATCTTCATGTATCCTCTGCATTTCTATAGTCGGGACAGCCCTCCTTCTCTTCCTTACCTCCATACCTTCGGGGAATAGGTCCCGTCTGTACTTTTCACGGTTTTCCACTTGTACACGTTACATATATTCATCAAAGTCTGGTTGGAGCTTCTTCAGAAACATCTTCGCAGAGGATCTCCTTGTCGCTAATTCAATCTTCTCTTCCTCCTGCGTGCGCTTGATGGGAGCTAATAAACATTTTACAGAGTCTTGTCAGTAGTAGCACGAAAATTTAAATAGACGTGTTGATTGTGACACGAAAAATGAAATAGTTGTGTATAATGTGACACGAAATATTTAATAGTTGTGTATAATGTGACATGAAATATGCTATAGTCATGTAGAACTTACCTTTACCCCATTTGAAGGAGTCACCGGCTGACTTGCGCATCAGCTCCTTTGTCCGCATATGCACCGGAGTTTTATTCATCTCCTCCTTGTCATCGATTTTCTGCTTTCGCTCCTCCTTGTGATGCACTGACGACTTCTTCATCTTCTCCTTCTTCGGCTCCTCAATTCCCTCCCCCTTTAAAAGTAGTGATGCTGCGGCGACAGATGCCTTGATAGAGTGAAGAACCTCTCGCAGAGGTCCGACACTCATTCCCATCTTGTCATAGGAAGATAGAGCGATGTCAATTAATGACATTATGCCCTCAAGCGAACCCTCCAATCGGCCCATCGCATTTGACTCAGCAGCTGTCCTCGAGGAAGAGGGGGAACCGTGTATGGGAGTCCTCTTTATTTCGTGCCTCTCCGTCTTCTATCGTCGCGGAGGGGCTACAGAGGGAGACGAAAGTAGGCATGCCTCTTCTGATATGGGGAAGATTACATCAATGACTTCTTCCCATACTTGGAGATTATCAAACACGCCCTTCTAGTAGTCCGTCATATGGTGCTTCTTCTGTGCACCCTGCTTGACCTCCGTAATTAGGGCCCCACTTCCTGGACACCTTTTCACCCGTGGAGTGATAGGGCCGATGACAACATGGAACATTGTCGTGTGCTCAAAAAACCAAATCTGCATAGTTAGAAGATGAAAACATTAGTAACAGTCATGTATTTTAGTACACGACTACATATAAAGTCGTGTCTTCTGCAACACGATTATATACTTAGTCGTGTATTCATTACACGACTATATATAAAGTCATGTTGCAGAAGAAACGACTTTATATGAAGTCTTTCGAAGACACTAAAAACATATAAATGGTAATACCTGAGTGACATATGAGGCGTCATTTAGGTATCCACAGGCCCGCGCAGCTCCTTCAGATCTGAAACCCAGTTGTCTGCTGGTGTGGGTTAGACCAGAAACCAACACCTTATGGATAGCCCCTGCCCAATTGTATGAGCTCAATCTTGGGAGGTCTTCTATGTAACAGTACAAACAGGGCAGCAGCGCTCTAGTGCTGTGTGCAAACAGCACTGCGGAGAAGACGAGGCAGATGAACATTCTCGCCATGTTCTCCTCTCCCATCTTCATTTCGCCAATGCTAACCTTCTCAATAATTTCCTCAATGTGTGGAATATCCGGTTTCGTCATCGTGAAGTACTTTCTAAAGAATTCACCTTGCAGTCGGTGTGGCAAGGAGGGAATGACCTCAACTGTTTCACCCTTTGCGGGCAATCCAGTGATAAGAGCAACTTCTTGCTCTGTGAAATGTACCGACCTTCCCTTGATATTGAAGACCTTGGCCGACTCATCCCAATACCTGACTAAATGGTCCAGGAGGTTCCGCGAAACTACGACCTCCTCACCTTCAAAAATGATCAGTTGACAACATCTTTGGTGATGCCGTAGGAGGGCCGCACACTTTTTTAGCATCCCCGGTTGATAAAACGTCCGAAGAACCGGGCGTGCATAGTATGTTCTCTTGCCTAATGGGTCCATTGGAACCTTCCTCTTCCTGCCCCTCTGTTTTCTCTCTCGAGGTACAAACATATAATCCTGATCCTCCTCCTCTTCCCTTGGTATTTGCTCCATAGACTAATATCTTTTTGTATCCATCTTCAAAGACACGACTGTATATTTGAAGATAAAAATCAAAAGTCATGTAGTCTGAAACAAAAATCACTACAGATTGTTGTAACTTACCACGTTGTAGTTTTTTGTCGTTCCTTTTAAGAATCTTTCCTAGTGTTCCTCGCTGCAAACCGTACCCAGAAAACGCCCCAAATGCAATCGGTCACTCCGCCTGTTGCATGTAGGCGCAGGGAGCCGCGGGGGAAAGTCAGCAAAATGACGCTCCAAAATCCCCGCAGGAGGCTGCTACAAATCGCCGCCTTTGCCCACTCTCCGTCACTCCTGTCGGTTGCAGATATGCGAAGGTATCGTTGAAATCCACAAGTGGACATGAATAGGAGCGTCGAAATCCATAGGGGGCAGCTCGAAATCGCCGGTGAAATCGCCGCTCGAAATCGCCGGTGGAGTTGTCATGGAAATCGCCGATCGAGACTATTATGTTTTTCGTGTCTTCTACGACATGCTTCTTCACAAAGAAATGGCATGACAAACATAATGGAAGGGCATTTTTGGTACTTCAGGTGCCGATTCCTGGCCATATGGGATTTCGCCGAAAAAATCAGATAATATGGGAAAATAAAAGTTGGCGCCAGGTAATATGGAAAAAACTCAAGAACATGGCATGGCAATTCATGGCTTTTTTCTTATTATACAGGAATATTAAACAATAAGACAAAGTAATCTGATTATTTATACATCATCTTCTTGTATACAGTGAAGAGCTAACAAGAAACTTTTTTTATTTGTAGCAAAGAAAGAAACTTTATTATAGCCCTTTTAGTTAAGTGGTTGGAACTTGTAACCAAATAGACTCAAGATACTCAAAGAAAGTTCCAATCTCATACATGGAGAAGACTAGGAAGGTCACTTCTTGAAAAAAAGAGAAAAGAAAAGGAAGGTCACTCAGGTCCTTCCTCCCTTAATGCTTGTGCTGGCCTGGTTTGGTGGCCTTCAGTCAAGAAGAGAATCATATTTATGGCACGCAGGGCTGTCAATTTTGCCCAATAGCCCGATGGTCCGATCCTACCCGACCAGCAAAAAAGCGGGTAAGGGCTTGGATTTTGAGGCCACGGGTAGGGCTCGAGCCTCAAATGGCATCATGTGGGTTGGGTAGGGTCGGGCCTGGCTAGAAAAAGCCCGAAGGCCCGACCCTACCCGAAAGCTCAAAAGCCGGGTGAGTCGGGTGACTCGGTCACCCTAAACCCGGTCACTCGACTCCCCGTATATATATGAAAAAAAAACCTAAACCCTAACACTTTCCCTGACTGGCTTCTTCCTCAATGATCGCCGCTCTGAGCCTCTCCCCCGACCGCCTTCTTCTCCGACCACCGTCTCATCTGCCGGTGACAGTAACATCTCCTAAACTTACTAATTGTTTGGATTTGTCATCTGTTGGCATATGTTTGAATTTGTCATAAGTTAGCAATATGTGATTCTGTTATTTACTTACTAATTGCCTATAATACTTGTCTTCTCTTTATTATCTATTGTCATATGTTTGAATTTGTCATCTGTTAGCAATCTATGATTCTGTTATTTACTTACTAATTGCCTATAATACTTGTCTTCTCTTTGTTACTGAGTAATTGATTTCTTATCTACTTGTTGGTCAAATTTAGTGTAGTAGATATGTCTCACCATGGTAGAGAATCTTTGTCCTTCCCACATCTAGCACCAGCTACACAGGCAAGTTCTTCCAATCCTTGCACCTCTTCTACACCCCCACTATTTCAACACCAATCAATTCTTCCGCACAA
Source organism: Houttuynia cordata (assembly GCA_039654745.1). Taxonomy (NCBI): domain Eukaryota; kingdom Viridiplantae; phylum Streptophyta; class Magnoliopsida; order Piperales; family Saururaceae; genus Houttuynia; species Houttuynia cordata. The sequence continues at coordinate 40,401,773 of CM077507.1, read as the reverse complement.
GAAGCCTCTTCAACTCCCACCCTCACACCTATTGTGCCCCAAACCCCTAGCTCTACAATTCGCCCTTCTGCTCTCCATTCAGAATTAGGAGCATCTAATGTGCAAACTAGAAAAAAACGTAGTAGGGGTTGATCATTTGTTTGGGATCATTTCTAGAAAACCTTTGATGAAAATGGGAAAAGAGTCGAGACAGTTTGTAATTATTGCAAGAATACCTTTGTGGGATTGGGAACTGATGGCACAACTCATCTTGCAAGGCACTTTGATAGTTGTCCAAGAGGACCAAACATGGATCCTAAACAGCCACTCCTTACTACTGCTTTTAGTAAAGTCTTTACTTTTAAATTCGTTCAACAAGCTTGTAGGGAAGCTCTTGCAAGAGCAATTATAGTGCATGAATACCTTTTTAATATTGTCACGCATAAGGATTTTATTCATATTTGTCAAGTTATGCAACCTCCATTCAAAATGGTTTCTAGGAACACAATTAAAATGGATTGCCAAAAAATTTATACAAAAAAGAAAGCTGCATTGATGAATATTTTCCAAAACCTTTCTTCTACAGTTAGTATTACTTCTTATTTGTGGACTTCAAATCAAAGGTTCAATTATATTTGTGTTACCGCGCATTATATTGATAGGGCTTGGCATCTACAAAAGAAGATTATTAGTTTTACTAGAATTTTATCCCATCATACTGGAGTGGCAATTTGTAATGCTATTAACGCCACTCTAGTAAAGTGGGAAATTGATTGTGAAGTATCTACTATTACTTTAGATAATGCAGCAAACAATGATGTTGCTCAAAGAAATCTCATAAAGGACCTTAAAGATAAGGGGTCTCTTCAGTTAGAAGGCTCTTTTTTTCATATATTGTGATGCCCATGTGCTAAATCTTATTGTGTAAGTTGGACTGAAAGAAATTTTAGATGTAATTATTCATGTTCATGAGTCTGTAAAATATGTGACAGCCTCCCCTTCTGTCATAAAAAATTTGCTGAGCTGATAACTGAATTGGGAATTAATATGGGAAAGGGTGTTAGCTTAGATGTTACCACTAGATGGAATTCTATATATCTAATGTTAGAGTCTGTTTTGTCATATCGTGATGTGTTTAAAAGATTAGAGGTGGAAGATTCATCTTATAAACATAAACCTTCTGATAATGAGTGAGAAAATGCCGCCACTGTTTGTAAGTTTTTGAAGCGGTTCTATGATGTAACAAAATTATTTTGTGGTGTTGATTATCCTGCAATTCATCTATTTTTGAAGGAAATATCTACAATAAAAAAGGTTATACTTGGAGGTACAATTTCTATAGAGTATTTTCTCAGTTCTATGCCCTACAAAATGTTAAGTAATTTGATGAATATTAGAGTGATAAACCTGTTACGTATGACATTGCTTTGATCTTGGATCCTAAAAACAAGAGGAAGTTGTTGAAATTTTATTTGGCCCAGCTACATGGAAGAGAGTTGGGGGCACTACGTTTTGAAAGGAGTATATCTTTGATGCAATTGTTGTTTGACAAATACAAGAACAAAATATCTCCAGTTGTGGATAGGGCCTCAACTGAGGTTGTCATTCCTTCAAATGATGATGAAGAAATTCAGCAATGGTTGGAAGAAGAAGGGTATGTTGCAAACAATGACCGCGACTTGGAGGGAGCCTAGAAAATAGGAACACTGACTTAGGCATTCTTTCTTGGTGGAAAGTTAATTCAACCAAGTTCCCAATATTGGCTGCAATGGCTCAAGATATTTTGGCTGTTCCTATTACTAATGTTGCTTCAGAGTTCACTTTTAACATTGGTGGGCGTATTCTTGACCAATACAGAAGTTCTCTCTTGCCTGAGATAGTTGAATGTTTAATTTGCACTCAGGATTGGTTACGTGGCAAGACGGTTGTTGGCAATTTTGATGATTTGGATGATGAATTTAATAGTGACAAGAGTGAAATAATCGGAATCAAAATAGCAGATAACTAAGGTATGTTTTTTTTATTTTTATGTTCAAAGGTTTTCTAAAATTGGTATTTGAAATTAGCTTTTAAAATTTTAATTTTTTATTAAATGCAATTTTTTAAAAAAAGTTTTAACTCCGCCGTTGCCGGTCCCAAGCCCGGATGAGAAAGGAGGATGGGAACTTTTATTTAGTAGTGCTAAATAGAGTGAGAGGAATGTTGCTAATTGGTTGCCCCATCAGCAACAGTTAAGAGAGCAAAATAGCATAGAGTTGGAGGGTGAGAGCTTAGAGTTCATCCCTTGTTATTCATATTTGGCATGTATTTTTTTGGCGAATGATTAGTTGTTCGAATTGTTGTTGGACAGGTTGGGAGATGGAAAGAACCTATTGCGGAAAGAGCTTGCCCGCCTACTCACTGGCTCGCCTGCCTATTTCTAAAATTGGTATTTCCCTCGAATTGTTATTTTTTTAGAATTGAATCTTGAATATTGAGCTATTAGGGTGCTATTTGTTGCTATTTAGGATCGATGTTTGTTAGTTGTGGATATTAGGATTGTTACAGGTGTTTGTTATAATTTTCTTTATTATACTTATTTTTATTTTGACACTAGGACCAACCTAAAATATGTTTTAAAAAATATAAAAATTATCGTATTTAAACATGTATGTCATCTTCTTTTGGCATTAAATCATATATAGTTTACAATATATCATACTTGAGTTCTTTTAGGCTCTCTAAAAGCCCGAAGCCCAACCATAGCCCGACTAGGGTTAGGGTCGGGCTGAATTTTAGAAGTCAGCTTAGGTCTAGGGTCGGGCTAGGGCTAGGGTTAAGTTTGTTAGGGCTAGGGTTAGGGCCAACCTCTGGCCCGCAAAAGCCCGACCCGTTGACAGCCTTATTGGCATGCCTTCATCATGTTACAGATTTTCCACCTCAATGAGGATAAAGTTAATTTTCCATATGGCTTTAATTACATAATATGTCAATTAGCAATGGACAACCAACCAATATGTATGGTTGCATTACTCCTTTTCCATACATCTTTTGTTGGCACATTTTTTTCTAAGAAGGGGATCCATTAGAAGAGTGGGAAGAGGAAAAATACAAAAAAAGCCATTACAAACTAAAAAGAAAGATTGTAGGGAGCCTCCATATACAATAATACCTTACAACATATATTGTAAAAACTTCATACAGTTGATCTTTTTTTGTACCGGCTTCAAGGGATGATGACTAATCAACCAACCCTGGGGTAAACAATTTTCGCTGCTTATGTGTACTTATACTTTGCTCCCGCACTTAGGGAATGGGAATTAATCCTATTACTGCTAATTCATAAGCTGTTTTGCTTCACTCATATAACTATTGGGTTTAATTCATCGACCGAGTGATGAATAAAAAAATACCTAAATAGTGAAATGTCTCTTCTATTACGAATGCCTAATGAGGCGTCGTTTTTAACATCTCCATGCTCCATGATTAAAATTTCTAAGAGATCCAAATGGTATTCCCATGGACCAAATGGACTAAATTTTTCCCTCTCTGAGAAGTGTTTTAGTTCTAGAGGGTAATATCGATGCCCTTCTCTACAGAAGGTAAAAGGGGGCTAGAAGAAAGGGGAGAAACTAGAAAGGCACAATTAGGATGAGATGTTCACTTTTTAAGATAAATTACAAATTAGTACAGGAATTCCATGTACTCCTTATAGTATGCTTATCAATGCATACCAATAAACTCTCCAATTCCACTGCCAAAAAATAAGAACTTCGAAAAAAATTACATGAAACCATCTTTGACCTACCCCAAAAGTGTACAATGTTAAAAAAACAAAGAAGTGCAGAAGCCATCAGTACTTGTCTATTTTTGTTTTTGGGGGTACAAAAGCCATTAGGAAAATCAAAATGCCTGTTTAAAGACAAGAATTATCCATCAAGGAAGAACATGGCATGGCAATTCAAGGCTTTTTTTATGCAAGTATCTTAAAAAATAAGACAAAGTAATCTGGTTATTTATACATCATCTTCTTGTATACAATGAAGAACTAAAAAGGAACTTTTTTTATTTGTAGCAAAGAAAGAAATTTTATTATAGCCCTTTTAGTTAAGTGGTTGGAACTTGTAACCAAATAGACTCAACATACTCAAAGAAAGTTCCTATCTCAGAAACGAAGAAGATTAGGAAGGTCACTTCTTGAAAAAAGAAAAGAAAAGGAAGGTCACTTGGGGGCTTCCTCCCTTAATCCTTGTACTGGCCTGTTTGGCGGCGCTTCATTCAAGAAGAAAATCATGGCACGCCTTCATCATGTTACAGATTTTCCACCTCAAGGATGATAAAGTTAATCTTCCATATGGCTCCCATAGTTCTAGTTACATAATATGTCAATTAGCAATGGACAACCAACCTATATGTATGGTTGCATTACTATACCACATAATTGTACCCTACTCCTTTTCCATACATCTTTTGTTGGCACATTTTTTTCTAAGAAGGGGATCCATTAGAAGAGTGGGAGGAGGAAAAAAGACAAAAAAGTCATTACAAACTAAAAAGAAAGATTGTGGGGAGCCTCCAAATACAATAATACCTTACAACATATATACCTAAATAGCGAAATATCTCTTCTGTTACGAATGCCTTACTGAGGTGTCATTTTTAACATCTCCATGCTCCATGATTAAAATTTCTAAGAGATCCAAATGGTATATTCCCATGGACCAAATGGACTAAACTTTTCCCTCTCTGAGAAGTCTTTTAATTCTAGAGGAAAATATCGATGCCCTTCTCTACAGAAGGTAAAGGGGGGCTAGAAGAAAGGGGAGAAAGGCACAATTAGGATGAGATGTTCACTTTTTAAGATAAATTACAAATTAGTACAGGAATTCCATGTACTACTTGTAGTATGCTTATCAATGCATACCAAAAACTCTCCAATTCCACAGCCAAAAAATGAGAACTTCGAAAAAATTACATGAAACCGTCTTTGACCTACCCCAAAGTGTACAATGTTAAAAAACAAAGTAGTGCAGAAGCCATCAGTCCTTGTCTATTTTTGTTTTTTTGGGTACAAAAGCCATCACACTTGACAAATGCCAATGTGTTGGAGCCTTGCAATAAATTCCAGCAAGTTGGCCCATCCCTACATGCCATTGCAGATTCAATGCCCAAAGCTGATAATGTGCTGACCTCTAAGACCTTTTTGGTTTTCCTTTTGGCAGCATCCGAAGACCTTCCTATAAGTATTTTTCTAACATAAAATATCCTAAGACCCCGCTTATATGAGTCAAAGCTCACGCACATCAATATGAACCAAAGCACTTCCCATTGTACTTTCATCTGATGGTAAGCGTCAAATACGGGATAGATGGATTTGAATCACCACCCTTCATTGGGGCCGTCGATCAGACAATGATGGTGAGGTCAATGTAGACACGTGTGAGGCATGGCTCATAGCCAAAATTACTACTTTATCAATCATTCCTCCCTCCTCCGGAGCTTGTGCTCAGGTAGAAGTGGTATACACCTCCATGGCCGATCCTCCTCGATCACCTCTCCTCTTTCTCCTCCTCTTCTTCATTTTACCCAGCTCCGCCGTCGATTTCGTCTACAACGGATTCGACTCCAACGACGGCCTCCTCCTCTACGGCAACGCCTCCGTCACCGCCGGCCACCTAGCCGTCACCGACGACTTCACCTTCTCCCTCGGCCGGGCCCTCTACAAGACCAAGATACCGACCAAGTCATCCTCCTCCGCTTCTGCTGCCGTCCTCTCCTTCTCTACATCCTTCATCTTCGCCATCTCCCCGGTCAGCGGCCACCGACCCGGCCATGGCCTAGCCTTCCTCTTTTCCCCTGCCTCCGGCACCGGCGGTGCCACCTCCGCCGGACACCTCGGCCTCTTCAATTACACCACAAACGGCCGCGATGACAACCACGTCCTCGCCGTCGAATTTGACCTCTTCCTCAATCCTGAATTCCAAGACATCGACGGCAACCACGTCGGCGTCGACATCAACTCCCTCACCTCCATCGCCTTCAACACAGCTGGCTACTTCCCAGATTCCACCACCACCTCCGCCGCCTCCTCAGCCGCGAGCTTCGTCAATCTCACACTCAACTCCGGCGCCAACTACCAGGCCTGGGTGGACTACAGAGACCTCACCCTCAACATTACCATGGCTCCGGCCGGCGTCAAGAAGCCTCAGAGGCCGCTCATCTCCACTCCCCTAGACTTGTCGGCTGTCTTCGAGGAGGAGATGTACATGGGCTTCTGCGCCGCCACGAGCGCGTATCTCGCCAGCCACCGCGTCCTCTCCTGGAGCTTCAGCAACACCAATTTCTCCGCCTATGAGGCCCTCATCACCACCAACCTCCCCTCCTTCATCCCCCCTATCCCTTCCTCCGGCAAATCTAATACCTTCGTCGCTGCCATCTCCGCCACCTCCGCCGCCCTCGCTGCGCTGTTAATTGCCGGTGGCTTTCTCGTCTACTCACGACGGAGGTGGCGAAGGAGAGCCAATCAGGGGGTGGAGGATTGGGAGCTGGAATACTGGCCTCACCGGATTGACTACCGGGAAATTCACCGTGCCACCGACGGATTCTCGGACTCAAATCAGATCGGCACCGGCGGCAACGGGACCGTCTACAAGGGCACGCTTCCGGGCATCGGAGAAGTCGCCGTCAAGTGCATCGCCTGCGGAGCTGACGGCACCGGCATCCGCCAGTTCCTCGCCGAGGTCTCGACTCTCGGCCGGCTCTCCCACCGCAACCTCGTGCCGCTCCGGGGCTGGTCCAAGAAGACCACCAGCGCCACCACCTTAATCCTCATCTATGACTACATGGCCAACGGAAGCCTCGACAAGCTTATCTTCTTCGCCGGCGACGAGAAGCCAGAGCCGAAAGTACTGAGCTGGGAGGCGAGGCTGACGATCTTGCGCGACGTCGGCTCCGCCCTCGTCTATATGCACGAAGGCTGGGCTCCGTCAAGGGTCTTACACAGGGATATCAAAGCCAGCAATGTAATGCTAGACAAGGAGATGAGCGGCCGGCTGGGGGATTTCGGGCTGGCCCGGCTGCAGACGAACTCCGCCGCCTCATTCGCCGCGGCGGGCACGACGCGGGTGCTGGGAACGGTGGGGTACATGGCCCCGGAGCTGCTGCAGACGGGGAAGGCCACGGCCGAGACTGACGTATACGGTTTCGGGGTGCTGGTGCTCGAGACAGTCACCGGCCGGCGGCCAGACGAGGACGGACGGACGGCCTTAGTGGACTGGGTAATCTTGAAATTTATTAAATTTGATCCCAATTTATATGCGCTATGGCGCTTGCGGGTGGCCTGATTTTGATCGTGTGTTCCACAATTGATTCGTCCCGCCCGCCACCTAAAATGCGTCATTGTGCATATTCAAAATATGCGCCAATTCAGAACATTTAGCGGCCAATGTAGGGGGCGCACATTGGGCGGAAGCACTACAATATATTGATAATCTGTGTCCTTGTAGCTTCAATATGTTCATTTCATTTTTGAACAGGTATGGGGCTTGATGGAGAAGGGGGAGGCGGTGCGGACGGCGCTCGACCGGCGGGTGGTGCGGCAGGCCGGATATGAGGCGAAGGAGGTGGAGCGGGTGCTGGGCCTGGGCCTGGCCTGCACTCATCCGGACCCGACAGTCCGGCCGAGCATGAAGGAGGCGGTGAAGGTGCTGGATGGGCCGGTAGATAACTTGAGTGGGCCGTTGGGAGAGGATATGGAGGCCCATTTGCTGGAGAGTGGGAAGGAGCATGGTAATAGGTGGTACTATGCCTCGCATGCCCCGGCCCATCCGACTTTCAAGGAGCTCCGGGACTCGCTGTCCTCGTCCGTGTCCCTGTCCATTTCCGATATCATTGTGGAAGGAAGGTGATAAATTTGTTTTCTTTTCCTTTTTCGTTTTGATTTTCTCGACAGAAAATTGGGGTTTTCCTTTGTATGGTGTCTTGGCGAATGGCATGTTTTTTTTTCTTAGTTGTATAAATACAATTTGTTTTGTACTCATAGAGAAGAATTGGAATTGGATGTGACTATTTTGGGGGGTGCTGAATTTAGAGGTATTTTCCCTCCAAGGGTAGCAAGGAAGAATGCTTTAAAGTTTCAAAACTACTTCCTCCGTCCAATGATCGTTTGGATATGAAAAAAGACGGATCCAACAGTGCATGGCTGAGCAAAAGTACGGGGAGAAGGGGAGAAACTCTGTTTCTTTATAAGGGCCTTAGAGTCCAATAAACTTTACTCATTTTATACACATACAAGCGTCACTGGTATACAAGTAAGTCTCTTTAATACTCCCTCCGGTCAGTTTAAATTGAGACAATTAGCCAAATACACATAGCAAAATTAGATGATGCCGTTATCAGTATCATTACATGGATAATGAGACAGAAAAGTAAGAGGTTTGTCTCATGAGAATTTATATAGTGCAAAATTAGCTAAAAGTTTCAGCAACTGCGTTGGCTTTCCTATATGTATGGCCTACGGAAACACATTCAAAGGTAGAAAACCGATGTTGAATGTGGAGAATGATCGATGGGATGTTTGGAGCATGAAAGTTGCAAAATATGGATGCTGTGAAAATTTCAGAGTAATATTTGAAAAAAAAAATCAGCATTAAAAGTGAACAATGGCGGTTGGACCTGGATGGGCATTCACATCCACATGAAAGACCTCCCTCCCCTCTTCTATCAGTGAATATTGGATTTTTTTAGCATCTAGGCTCCATCCACCATCTATGAGCTATTGTCAGCCTTTTCATGCCCCAAACGCAAATGGGCATTTTTCAGGTGAATACTAGATGTCAACGCCCCATTCAAAACCAAGTTTTTAAATAATTTTTCCGTCTTTGTGTATGCAGCTTCAATTTCCAAAGTATTAGACGTACTGCAGGTTATTGAAACATGAAAACAGGTTCCTAAAATTGATTGTGATGAAACTATATTAGCATGCATTACTGATAGCAGTTTTTGGCTAAAACTAGTTTTAGAAAGCCCCAAAGTATTCATACGCGTTCAAGAAAATTCCCAAGATACTCGTAAGTACTTTCAGTCTAAAATAGGTCTGAAAGAAGATTTCAGAAGCAGCCCTGTTTCACAACCCCGCCAAAATGTTTGACATTTACCAACTCAGATGATACCCTTCATCAGAACTGATTAATTTTCAATATAAGAAGTAAGGTTCCATATTATGAATTGTGACATATCAGTGAACTTTACTCAATTGAGAAGCCTTGACATCAAATGTAGGAATCAACCTTCTCAAAATTCTATACATAAGAACAGTTTTCTTCTTTCTGCAGAGCAGAGCAAATTTGGGATAGAGAGGAAAAGGATACATAGAAGTTTAAAGAGAAAGGCAGAGCAGTATGTGGTACAGAGTCCATACACAAAAGAGAACAACTATATTGTACAAGCAGGATGAGCCAGATTGAGCTCCAGATTTCTTTGGTGGCTGAACTAGATAACCACTTCTACTAGTATTACAGAATCCAATGCCAAACTCCATACTTTTATCATTTTCAGAAGCATTCAGACACAAGCCCGGATTGCCACTTAAATCCAAGTTCTTTCCCATTCTTCGTAGAAATTGAGCATTGAAGGGAACAACACCACTCAGACTGTTTCCTCTGAGATTCAAGTGATATATATGAGAACGATTACCAAAACCGGCTGGAATTTCACCTGTAAATCTGTTGTTTTGAAGTGACAAGGAGATGAGATTGAAAAGCTGAGATAAACTCACCGGTATTGGGCCAAGGTATCCACAATTCGCAAGACTTAGCTCTTGAAGCTTTACCAGACTCCCCAGGTCTGAAGGCAGCTGCATGAACATCGAATTTTCGTCCATTATTAGATATTGAATGTTCTGCAGCTTCACCAGGCCTTTAGGTAAAAACCCTTTCAATTTGTTTTTGCTGAGAGCCAAGAAAGCCAAGGAACTGAGGTTCTCTATGCTGTCTGGAATGGTTCTTCCAATAAGAGAGTTTGAGCTCAAATCAAGCTTCTGAAGACTGCCCATCTTACCAACTGATTCGGGGATTTCACCCAGCAAAGAATTGAAGCTCAAATCCAGTTCCACAAGGTTCCTGAGGTAGCCAATCTGCTTTGGGATGGTTCCAGAGAGCAAATTGTAGATCAAGTCCATGTGTACCAAAGAAGTGAGGCTTGAAATCTCAAGTGGTATTTCCCTCTGGAGGCGGTTCTGTGACAAAGTGAGGATTTCCAGAGACCTAAAAGAGTAGATTTGTGGTGGTATGGGGCTTTCAAGAGCTGAGTTTGATCTGAGACTCAGTTGTCGCAAAGAATAGTTGATGGTGGCAGGAATGGTGAGTCTGGTTTTGGTGTGTGTGAAGCAACTGAAGAAGAAGAAGAAGGATTGCAGGTAAAGAATACCGAAGATTTGGGAAGGAAATGTGGCTGTTGCTTTGCAAGTTGGATTTGGTGATACACTGAAATCCAGCCTTGTAACATGCAGGAGGTTGTCTTTGCCTGGTTTGCACTCCAGGCCAGGCCATGAAGAGCCTGGCTTACAGGGCTCTGGATTTGAAACTCTCCATTTCCTGTCAGAGGTCATTGTCTCCATGATGTGGAACAATGTTTCCTTTTCCCTTAAGTTCATGTTCATGTTCATGCTCATTGGTAGGAGAGTTTCAGTCTTGTTGCACAGGCAAGGAGAAAATAGTGAAAGAAGCAAGAAAATCAGTGGGATGGTGAGAAATGAAGCAGAACAAACAATGGTGGAAGGTGAGAGAGACACTGGTGCTTTTCCATGCATAAGCGGATTATGAAGAAAAATTCTAAGGTTTAAAATTGGATAGCAGATGCTGAGAAGATGCCTGGAGCAACATGGATTTTCAAAAGATTTGATAGAGATTTGCAATAATATATGAAGTCCTGCACTTGAATCCTGTCTCATTTAATTTTTTTTTCCATGTTAGACAGTTAGGCATGACAGGGGCTGATACAGCCATTCTACACTTTATTGCAAACAGTAAGAGCAGCCCCCCTTCCTCTCGCTTGTTCAGCTTGCAAACTCAACGTTGCGAGGAGTAGTGATATTTACAACATTATTCACACGTTTGCCTTCAACTCTGACATGTCACTGTGGCTGAATATAGTAATATTCATAATAACATTAGTGTTTGGATGCTTTACGTACATCAGCAGAGGGATTTGCGTAAGTTCAGACATTTTTTTGACAACACTGAATTGTCTCTTTGTGGCCTTGAATTCATGAGAAAATAAAATTTAGCATACAAGGTTCCCTGCATGTTTTTGTAATGTCAGCATTTTTTGCAATTGGAGTCTCTGCATGCTTCTCCTTTCTACATTCTCTATACTTAAACTACAATATACCATTTGCAGTCAAAAAAGAAAAAATAACTTTATGTAGGGAAATAACTTGATATTATGCTTGAAAATGGAACTAGATTGAAATGTTGTTTTTTGAAATTATAAGCAGATCTCCTTTTTGTGAATGTTCAAAACTCTACATCACCTTCTGCCTAAAAAATGTCTACCCATTCTATATAATGACGAGAAAAACAAGAAAAAACTATCATATTTTATGAGATGGCAAATCAGTTATTTAAAAAGTGATAATATATCAATCAAATTGATGCAGGACAACTAACTTGAGATCTGACAAAAGTTAAACAAGTAAACAAAACTATAAATTTTAGCAATCCTACTCAAGCAAGATAAAGAATTTAATATAAATTACTACGAATAATTCAGACTTGATTTAAAAGGTCGAAGGGCAGTTAAGAAACTGTTTTAGGCTAGGATTCAAAGGATTAATGTACGAATCAATGTTTACTACGTACTTGCACTTCAGACCAAGCATGATATTTTAAATGAACAACTAAAACCACAAAGATCAAGAGAAGAACTTAATTGTTCGCCCGAAGTGAATCCCGAACCCGAACCCAAGTGATTTGACCCGTCCAAAGAGAAACTTAAACCGAAAAAATCGACCCGTCCAAGTGTAACTCGAACCAACCCTGAACCCGTGATATAATTCAGATCCAAACCGGGTTCATCTCAATATTGTATGAATCGGGTCAGCCTCTTCAACTCTCGTCTGCTCGAGCGAAGGGAAAGAGATGGATTGACAGCGGCCAGTGGCACGATCGAAGGAGATGCTCCGACCAACAGAGCGGTAGCCGACAAAGGAAGCTAGAGACGTGGGCGGCCGGTTCGACTGGCGGCGATGATGACAACGATGGCACAACAGCGGTGGTCTGGGATCTGTTCGACAAAATAGATGGCGGTGGCACGAGTGGAGACGACGACGAGTTTTTGGAAGAAAGGAGGCGACTTTGGGCAAAAGGCGGTGGCTTTGAGACTGATACCAGCAAGACCTCTCCGGAATCCACCACCAAGGCAGCGGCGGAAGAAAAGGCGAAGGCGGTTCTCCTAAATTGATGTCACACAACGGATCAGATGAACAGTCGGTGAGAAAGCAAGCGACAGCGACGATGACGAAAGCACAATGTTTGGGATTTGGATTCAGCACCAAAACCCACCACTAGATTTGGCACGGGTGGCTTCCGGCTTCAACACCAGCATCGGAATCAACACCAACGGGATTTCTCTATCACAAAGGTATTAATGAGAGATTTTTTTTATAAAACTGAACTGTTTATTTCATAGAAAGGGTAGCCTTTAAATAGGCATTACAAGAGTCTTAAATCAAGCAACAAATTTAAGCTTGCCCAAATTAGATATGGGAATCAAGCTTTTCTAATCAAAGAAAATCCCTAATTTAAATCAAATGCTGAAAATAGAAAGCACTAAATATGTAAATAGAACAATAAGCAAATCTAATGGGCACGGGCCCTATTCCGGTGGGTGTAAACCCGTATAGGCCCGGTGTCCGCACCAACTCTCCCTGGGTGGGAAAAACTCGACCCCGTCGAGTTATGTTCTGGAATACTCTCATGTAACTCCAAGGCATCTGGATCAAGTGTTTGTAACTCGTCACGTTTAATCCATGTACAATCTGACTCAGGGCGTCCCCTCCAACGAACAAGATAGCGTTGTACTCCATCCTTGGTAGAAATTACATGTTCATCTAAAATAGCATCAACTTGTTTTTTTAGTGTAAGTGGATAAGGCAGTGGTATAAGATCAGGGATAGGTGAGGGGTCATGGTCAGGGGACAAATCATCAAATGGGTTATCAGGTATGGCAAGAGGGCCATGGTAAGCAACCAATTCCTCAATGTTAAAAGTGGCGGGAATGCCAAAATCAGAAAGAATATCAATAACGTAGGCATTAGAACCAATTCGTTTTAACACTTTAAAGGGACCAGCACTACGAGATTGCAACTTTCGAATGGCACCAGAAGGAAACCGCTCGGGTCGAATCCGAATCATAATAGTCACTCACATTAAATTCTTTATAGCGCCTACGAGAATCAACTTGAATTTTATAGCATTCATTACTTGCTTCAATTTTATTACTAATCTCTTTATGCAAATTATGAACATGGCATGCAAATGCATCAGCTGACTCAGAAATACGAACATGAGGGGCATGGGAATAAGATCTACAGGCTTCCTAAGTTTGTAACCATGCACAACTTCAAATGGACTCATGCCTATATACTTATTGACTGAGCTATTATATGCAAATTGAGCAAAA